>JARQOD010000004.1:497767678-497881834 GCA_033576555.1 Oophaga sylvatica | reverse complement strand
CACAGGAGGTCTCTGTGAACCTCCATGCTGATGATTTGAAAGAGGAGGAAGCCGTTCGTTGGGTGCGGAAGGACCCCCCGGACACGGGTGTCTCTGTAACCCCTCCGCTAATGATTTAAAAAGGGGAGTGGATCTTTTCAAGTCGGAAGTCGGGTGGACCTTCAGACATAAGGAGGTTTGGGAGACTCATATGGTAACATATTCATAGGTTTGTTTTGGGCACAGATGATGAGTTGGGTTCCCTGATAAAAAGGGGAAAAATTCTAAGTGTAATTAGTGGCTAGACAAGCCTAGGTCTTTTTTTTTGCTTTGTTTTATTTTTTGCTGGGCTTTAATAAAATGGTTGCGGCAGTTTTTACCATAATTGTGTCTGAATGAATTTTTCCATCCATTCTGTCTACCCAGACAGCGTCTCAGAGCTAAAACCCCCGGAAAAGGGGCTAAATTGGTGGGAAAAACTGGGGCAGCGAGGGCCTGGTACAGTTAGTGGGGGTTGTGCATGCAGCACAGTGGCGAGAGACAGCATTAAGGAAAAAGTCTTTTAAAAATAGGCAAAAAAAAAAGGTGTGTGGCAGAAAAAAATTTTTTGGGGGACAGTGGCCCTGAAAGGGTCTGCGGAGGGAAAGTATGCACGAAAAGTAAAAATTTTTGTGAAAATGATGTGGAATGTGCAGCAGCAAAAAAAAAGTTTGTGGAGCAGTCTTAAGGGCAGTAGCCCTAATAGACTTTGAAAAGGGAAAAAAAAAAAAAAAAAAAGTGTTCCCCAAACAGGCTAAATTTTTTTTGGAAAAAACTGTAGAGGTGTGTAGTTTGATGAAATACAGTTGTGAAGACAGAGAATCTGCGCATGTTTGACAGCTGGGGCGCTCTTTGAACAAATGGCGCAATTTTTTAAAGTAAAAAATAAAACTGCCGTGGTTGAGAAGAAAAACCCGGGCCCCTGTGAGGAGCTATTGAGTACTGGTACAGGCCGCGAAGCATGCGCAGAGTGGAGCGCGCCCCCCGCGCCCCGGGGCAAATGCAGCGTACCGCGAAACCTGCAGCGCAGCAGGAGAAAAAAAGGTTTTTTTTGGCAGGTTGCACCCCCGAGGGGCTTGTGGTGCATCTCCCAAAGAAAAGTTGCAAAATACCGACTTGTCCCCTGTGAAGGGGCGGAAAGCGGCCCTTGGAAAAAAATGAACCCGGTGATGTGGAGGATATTCACTAGGTTTGGGAGAGGGCAGGAAGGAGAATCTGCCCCTATCTGAAGGGGCCCCTGAGGGCGCCCCAATTATTGGAGACCCAAAGGGATATGCTGACCTGAGGGCAGGAAGCCAAGACTATGCAAGTAAAAATGGGATTGTACCCGGGGGGTGTTACGGGACCCCCCATGCCAGGGGGTTTGAGGGGAGTTACGTTGGGGCTGAGTCAGGGCCCCTGTTATGGAAAAAAAGGGGGGTGTGACCGTACACCCGAGCATGCCCAAAAAGTGAACCGCTACACCCGAGCATTTCCCTGGGTACGCCGTTGAGGGACGTCACTTCGAGTTCCGGACGTGGAACCCCCGGAAGGTTCCAGCTGTTGGGGACTGGGGTATGTGAAAAGCGGGTTAGGCCCGGGGGACTGTGGGTGGAGAGTGGAGGGGCAGTGTTTGGGATGTGTGAAATTCACCCCAATGTCCACTAGGGGGGGGCCCCATGTGCCTGATTTTGGCAGCCCCTCTCTCGCGGGGGAACTGGTGTGGACCACCGCAACCCCAAGAGACTGGACCAAGGTTGTCCCCGGGGGTTACAAATGGTTGCTCAGCGGAGGCCCCTTGGATCAGAGAGAGTGATTTCTAGTGACAGCCTGATTGATGGGACTTCATCCCGAAAGCACTTGGTTTTGGGTGATCCTGGAGAACCAAAATCACCCCAGATGCCGGGGACTTGGTCCCCAACTCGGGGGTTTTTGTGAAGGTTGGGGGGGGAGGAAGCCCTGGTGAACCCCCTTAATTGGGAAAGATTTTCCCCGGGCTAAGGATCTTGGGGGAAGGGGGGATTCTGATGGACGTGTGATGAACCCCCCCTGAGGGTACGCAGCCCAGGGGCGGAACACTATGGGGGGATTTAAAATTAAAATGAAATGATGATGATAATGCTAATGATGTGATGACCTGTAATGATGATGACCATAAAATTTGGGGCTGTGCTGATAATGTAGTGATGATAATATGCATGTCATTTAATGATGTTGATAAAATGAGACGTGATAGGAGGGAAAATTCTTTCAGGTGTGTTGGGAGCGAGGAGGTGGTTTGGGAAAAGAGTGCCCCCGACTTGCCTGTGTCCTGTGACGGTTTTGAGGTGAGGTGGGAGCCCCCCCTTTAAAACAGCACAGGAAAAATGATTTTTTCAAAAAGGGGTTTCCCCGGAGCCCCATCTGAGGAGAGGTTCTCTCATGTTGCCTAAAACCCCAAGTCCAGGGGAGAGGTTTGAGTCAGCTCCCCGTACCTGAACTTTTTGAATGTAGTGTGGGGTTGTACATGTCACATATTGAGGGACCCCTTTTGGTGAGTTAATGTTGTGGATACATGTTAACTAAGGTTCCAGTAAGATGGAAAGAAAATGAAAATTTATAACCCTGACAGTGAGCGGATGTGAGTGAAAATGAATTGTGTGACACTGACAGTGAGCAGGATATGAATGAAAAAAAAAGGGGAACCCCCACGTGAGCCAGATGTGACTGAAGAAGTAGATTGGGGGGGGGGGGGGGGTGGGGTTTGGGGTGTTTGCCCCAAAAACCTGAAAGTGGGGAATGGGAAAAGTGAAAAACCCCCAACGTTCTGTGAAGGGGACACAGGGTCTGTTCCAGGGCAGGAGGTACGTGGTTTTGAGGAAGGGTTTTAGCAGAATGTTTGATGGTGGGTCGACTTTCTGGCCAGGCCTATTTCGAAAATGGCCCGGCCCCAAGGGGAAGAAGAAAAAGTTTTTAGGGTACCCAGGCCCCAGAGATATAGGCCTGGGGGGACAGGGGGTGCGGATTTTTCAGTAAAGAGAAAAATGTGTTGGCTATGACTCAGGTGAAAAACAAGTGCGTGGTGGAGTGAAGTGGTGAGGGATGGCTGGTCGGAGTTTACTGTCTCTGTTGGATTGTTGACCAGCCTCCCCGGCTGGAATAAAGCCCCCGGTCTGGGGGAAAGGGGGGGGGATATGTGAGAAGGAGTGAAATGGGGTGAATGGGGTTTTACATTTCACCTAGGATAAGGGAAATGTGTGGCTTTGTAATCTAGTGAGAGAAAGGCACACACCTCACTTAGACCACTTGCAGCCAACCCCGAAACTATCGGGTTTTTTAATTGGGCCCCGAGTAGGTGTCTGCAAAACAATTGAGGCTAGTTTTTGGGGGCCCGGACACAGGGAGGGGGTCCTGGCACAAGAAACAGTCCCAAGAGTGTTAGAGCTGCTTCCCCCGGGGCAAGAGAGGTGTCCGGGGACAAGGAAGCAGTCTTGTGGAATAATGCGGAAAAACTATGAAAAAGGGGGAGGCCGTCTCAGTTGGGTGAAAAAGGCCCCGGCACGGAGTGTCTCTGTAAAACCCCATGTGATGATTACTGAAGGAGGAGACGTTGGGGTTGGGGCAGGGAAGGCCCCGGCACAGGGTGTCTTGTAAAAACCCCCCGATAATGAACTAAATAGGAGTGGATCTTTCAAGTTGGAATGGGTGGCCCCTTGAATAAGGGGGTTTGGGAGACTCCTATGGTAATATATCATATGTGTTGTTTTGGGACGACGTAGAGTCTGGGTTCTGATAAAAGGGAATTACATAAGTGAATTGTGGTAACAAGCTAGGTCTTTTGTTTATGCTTTGTTTTATCTGTTTGCTGGGATTTAAAAAACTGGTTCGGCGTTTTTACCTTAATTTTCTGAATGAACGTTTCACCCATTTTTCCCCCGCCCCGCGATTAGAGCAAACCCCCCCGGAAAGGCTACACACGGATATTGTTCAAGAGCGATAATCAATCAGGCTTAATGAAACCCCCTTTTTTGGCCCAAAAAAAAAAAAAGGCACCAAGGGTGAAGAGGAGGGGCTGATTGACCCTTCTCCAAGACCTTATATAGACCGCTAGCGTCTGTTAGGTCAAAAAAAATTAAAAAGGCCCCTTTAGGGAATTTATCCAGGATAATTCATAGCGCGTCATGCCTTGGGGGGGCAAGGATGCAGATTTCTTTCGCAAACATAGAAAAATCTGAAAAAAAAGTCGGAAACACCAAAAGCCTGGGGGGGGGAGAAAAAAAGGAGTGTTGGCATTAACAATGGACAGCCCCAACTGGTTCGACACAGATTTCCAAACCCCAAAAGGATTTGAGACGTAACCCAAGGGAAACCAGTAAACAATTATGCGATTTACAGCACCAAAATTTGCAACTCCCCTGTCAGGTTCAACCCTCATTTCACCTGAGTAGAGAACTGGGGTTTATTCTCACCAAAAGGGGGAAAATCAATCCCCAGTGGGGGGTAGATTTTCCCTAGGGGATAAAGGGGGAAACCACTTGTTTAGCAAAATAAAAAACCAAGGTTAATAGCTGCTCCCGAACAAAAAAAGCCTGAGCAGAAAATGTGGCAGGGAGAAATAGGAAAAAAGTCAACAGAAATTTGTCTGAACACTCCCAAGACAATGAGATGCAAAAAAGTCTTCCCCCCTTGGGCAAAATGAAATAGCATGGGGGGTTTACCATAAAAACATAACCCTTTTCTTTTGAAACTCTGAGCTGGCCCCGAAACCATTTCACATGCGGGGGTCAAAAAGGGTTTTAAAGGCAAACTATTCCACGTCCTCTACGCTCATGAAACATCTGTCAATTTGAATGTAATGACATAGAATCATTGGCCCCGAGGGGACAGGGATCCCACGAAAAAAATTTTAAAAATTTTCTGCGCCCTTCCCGAAAAGGGTGCAAAGCATCATATTCCTTTGGTTGGACTCCCCACTTTCGAAATTTTTTGCGTTAACTCAGGCCTCAACCCCCCCCCGTTTAAAAGCCAACAAGGTTTTTTAGCTTGATCGTGCTTGGTTCCTACAAAACCCGGCCAAAAAAAAAACATCAAAATCATTAAAAAAAAGGGGCCCCCCGGTGTCGGGGAAAAAACCCAATTGAGGACACGCGCAGGAGAGATGACAATTTGACCTGTGTGCTGGTTCCCCGAGTATTAGGTTTTAAGGCAAAAAACAAAATTCAGTTTTTTTTGAAAAATTAGAAATTTAGCTCGATCCCCAAAAAATAAATCTGGATGGGGATCCAGGTTTTTAAACGGGGGAACCCCTTCAGATGATAGCATATCGAACTTTGGCAAGCTGATCCCCAGGCAGCAACTGTGCCAACTCCTTTTAAAAAAAAAAAACCCCCGCCCAGAGAAAAGAGGGAAAGAAAAAAATTTATATATATTTTTTTAAATATTTCTTGAAACTCTACAACTTTTTTTTTTTTTTTTACATATATTCCTTTTTTGAATACCATATAATTTCAGTTTTGGCCGGGATATGTTATGATTTTTGGGCTGAAAAGGGCAGGCAAAAAAAGGTCACCAGAGAGGTTGGAATCTACTGGATTGCGTACCCTGACTAACCCAAACTAAAGGCAGCCGGGGCTACCTAGTTGGTCCAGGCCTGTACACGAGAAGCTAACTACACCCAAAAAAGAAAAAGGGAAAAATTTGCCCGGAGCAGTCCCAAAGAAAATGGAAGCCCCCAAAAAAATGTAATGGCGGTTTTTTACAAGAGGAAATACAGACACAGACAGAAAATAGATGAGCAAACGTTGGGGCCCCCCAATTTCTAGAAAGAAAAGGATAGGAAGGACACTTCGCAATCGAAAAAAAACCCTAAAAAATACCAAAAAACTAATTGAAAAAAAAACCCCGAGTCCCCGCCTTACCACCTAATTGTTCTCTGGTTAAAAAAATAAGCAGCGACTAAAAAAGGGGAAAAGGCAAATGAACAAATAACGTGGCCAGATAAAAAGGGGAGCACAATCCCCCCGGGGGGGCCCCGGCTGCCCCCCACAGAAGTGCAGGACAAAATGCAAAAAGCAAGCACAAAAATAAAGCAGAAAATATCTTATCTGTTAGCAGAAGATGCAGGCAAAACACAGCTAGCTTCCAAGTGAACCAGGAACCAAAGTTGAGACAAGAACAATTGATCACCGGCAACCCTGATGGGAGGGAACCTCCCTTATATAAGACCAGTCTGTAACACCTGATTGCCAATCTTCACAATCTTCATTGAATAGTTCATTACTGTTTGTAACCACCAGAGGGAGCTTCTGCTCAGAATTCATTTCTAACACATTCACAACAGGTAACCCCAACCCTAGTGTAAACAAGAATCTGCCAATCAGTGATGTGGGCGGGGTTATACACAGCTCTACATTCTGAGCATTGCTAGATCTACAGAAGAGAAGTCAGGAAGTTTTGAGGCTTGTCTCTGTGCAGTTTTCCGTATTATAGGAGAGATAATTTGTGGCATTTGCGCAGTAATGGCTTTCTTCTGGCTACTCGACCATGCAGCCCATTTTTCTTCAAGTGCCTCCTTATTGTGCATCTTGAAACAGCCACACCGCTAGTTTTCAGAGTCCAGTATTTCAGCTGATGTTATTTGTGGGTTTTTCTTTGCATCCCGAATAATTTTCCTGGCATTGGTCACAGGTCAAAGGTGAGAATGTTACCTTTAGTAGCCATTCAAACCCATTTGGGTCAACCTCTGTGCATGTTATCAGGCCAAAATCACCAGGTTATGTGAACTGTTGATCAGGGTCATTTGGATGTTTTGGGTTGTCATTATGATTTAAAAAGAGAAAACACAGTAGTTTGACAATAAATGGCTTCACCCAACCTCTAACCATGAGTGGAGAAAAAGTTTGGGTGTTATCATTCATATTCTCTGAAAAAAAGCCAAGAAAGACAAAATTCTGCCGGGGTATGTAAACTTTTGAGCACAACTGTACCTCATTTCTTAATACCGTGTATTGCCCCTCTAACATCAATGACAGGTTGAAGTCTTTTGTAGTAGTTGTAGATGAGGTTCTTTATTTTCTCAGATGGTAAAGCTGCCCACTCTTCTTGGCAAAAAGCCTCCAGTTCCTGTAAATTCCTGAGCTGTCTAGCATGAACTGCATGCTTGGGATCTCCCCAGAGTGGCTCAATGATATTGAGGTCAGGAGACTGAGATGGCCACTCCAGAACCTTCACTTTGTTCTGCTGTAGCCAATGACAGGTAAACTTGGCCTTGTGTTTTGGATCGTTGTCATGTTTGAACATCCAAGTACGTCCCATGCGCAGCTTCCAGGATGATGATTGCAAATTTGCCTTCAGTATTTGCTGATAACGTGCTACATTCATCTTTCCTTCAATGTTGACCAAGTTTCCTGTGCTTTTGTAGCTCACATATCCCCAAAACATCAGTTATCCACCTCCGTGCTTTACAGTAGGAATGGTGTTCTTTTAACCCCTTCACCCCCAAGGGTGGTTTGCACGTTAATGACCGGGCCAATTTTTACAATTCTGACCACTGTCTCTTTATGAGGTTATAACTCTGGAACGCTTCAACGGATCTTCGCGATTCTGAGAATGTTTTCTCGTGACATATTGTACTTTATGTTAGTGGTAAAATTTCTTCCATATAACTTGTGTTTATTTATGAAAAAAACGCAAATATGGTGAAAATTTGGAAAATTTAGCAATTTTCAAACTTTGAAATTTTATTCCCTTAAAACAGAGAAATATGTCACAGAAAATAGTTAAGAAATAACATTTCCCACATGTCTACTTTACATCAGCACAATTTTGGAACCAAAATTTTTTTTTGTTACGAAGTTATAAGGGTTAAAGTTGACCAGCGATTTCTCATTTTTACATCAAAATGTACAAAGCCATTTTTTTTAGGGACCACCTCATATTTGAAGTCACTTTGAGGGGTGTATATAGCAGAAAATACCCAAAAGTGACACCATTGTAAAAACTACACCCTCAAGGTACTCAAAACCACATTCAAAAGTTTATTAACCCTTCAGGTGCTTCACAGGAGCTGAAGCAACGTGGATGGAAAAAATGAACATTTTACTTTTTAGTCACAAAAATGATCTTTTACAAACATTTTTTTTATATTCACAAGGGAAAAAGGAGAAAATGGACCGATAAAGTTGTTGTGCAATTTCTCCTGAGTACGCCGATACCCAATATGTGAGGGAAAACCACTGTTTGGGCGCACGGCAGGGCTCGGAATGGAAGGAGCGCAGTTTGACTTTTCCAAACCAAAATTGGCTGGAATTGAGAACGGACGCCATGTCGCGTTTGGAGAGGCCCTGATATGCTAAACAGTGGAAACCCCCACATGTGACCCCATTTTGGAAACTAGACCCCCTAAGGAACTTATCTAGATGTGTGGTGAGCACTTTGAACCCCAAGTGCTTCACGCAAGTTTGTAATGTAGAGCCGTGAAGAAAAAAAATCTATTTTTTCCACAAGCATGACGTTTTAGTCCCCAATTTTTTATTTTCCCAAGGGTAAGAGGAGAAATTGGACCACAAAGTTGTTGTCCAACTTGTCCTGAGTACGCTGATACCCCATATGTGGGGGGGAACCACTGTTTGGGCGCACGGCAGGGCTCGAAAGGGAAGGAGCGCCGTTTGACTTTTCCAAACCAAAATTGGCTGGAATTGGGAACGAATGCCATGTCACGTTTGGAGGGCCCCTGATGTGCCTAAACAGTGGAAACCCCCACATGTGACCCCATTTTTGAAACTAGACCCCCTAAGGAACTTATCTAGGTGTGTGGTGAGCACTTTGAACCCCCAAGTGCTTCACGCAAGTTTGTAATGTAGAGCCGTGAAGAAAAAAAATCATATTTTTTCCACAAGCATGATGTTTTAGTCCCCAATTTTTTATTTTCCCAAGGGTAAGAGGAGAAATTGGACCACAAAAGTTGTTGTCCAACTTGTCCTGAGTACGCTGATACCCCATATGTGGGGGGGAACCACTGTTTGGGCGCACGGCAGGGCTCGAAAGGGAAGGAGCGCCGTTTGACTTTTCCCAACCAAAATTGGCTGGAATTGGGAACGAACGCCATGTCACGTTTGGAGGGCCCCTGATGTGCCTAAACAGTGGAAACCCCCACATGTGACCCCATTTTGGAAACTAGACCCCTAAGGAACTTACCTAGGTGTTTGGTGAGCACTTTGAACCCCAAGTGCTTCACGCAAGTTTGTAATGTAGAGCCGTGAAGAAAAAAAATCATATTTTTTCCACAAGCATGACGTTTTAGTCCCCAATTTTTTATTTTCCCAAGGGTAAGAGGAGAAATTGGACCACAAAAGTTGTTGTCCAATTTGTCCTGAGTACGCTGATACCCCATATGTGGGGGGGAACCACTGTTTGGGCGCACGGCAGGGCTCGAAAGGGAAGGAGCGCCGTTTGACTTTTCCAAACCAAAATTGGCTGGAATTGGGAACGAACGCCATGTCGCGTTTGGAGGGCCCCTGATGTGCCTAAACAGTGGAAACCCCCACATGTGACCCCATTTTGGAAACTAGACCCCCTAAGGAACTTATCTAGGTGTGTGGTGAGCACTTTGAACCCCCAAGTGCTTCACGCAAGTTTGTAATGTAGAGCCGTGAAGAAAAAAAATCTTTATTTTTTCCACAAGCATGAGTTTTAGTCCCCAATTTTTTATTTTCCCAAGGGTAAGAGGAGAAATTGGACCACAAAAGTTGTTGTCCAATTTGTCCTGAGTACGCTGATACCCCATATGTGGGGGGGAACCACTGTTTGGGCGCACGGCAGGGCTCGAAAGGGAAGGAGCGCGTTTGACTTTTCCAAACCAAAATTGGCTGGAATTGGGAACGAACGCCATGTCGCGTTTGGAGGGCCCCTGATGTGCCTAAACAGTGGAAACCCCCCACATGTGACCCCATTTTGGAAACTAGACCCCCTAAGGAACTTATCTAGGTGTGTGGTGAGCACTTTGAACCCCAATGTGTTTCACTAAAGTTTATAATGCCCTGGCGTGAAAAAAAAAAAATATTTTTTTTCCCATAAAAGTAATTTTTTTAGTCCCCAATTTTTTATTTTCCCAAGGGTAACAGGAGAAATTGGACCCCAAAAGTTGTTGTCCAATTTGTCCTGAGTACGCTCATACCCCAATGTTGGGGGAACCACTGTTTGGGTGCACGGCAGGGCTCGGAAGGGAAGTAGTGACGTTTTGGAATGCAGACTTTGATGGAATGGTCTGCGGGCGTCATGTTCCGTTAGCAGAGCCCCTGATGTGCCTAAACAGTGGAAACCCCCACAAGTGACCCATTTTGGAAACTAGACCCCTAAGGAACTTATCTAGGTGTGTGGTGAGCACTTTGAACCCCCATGTGTTTCACTAAAGTTTATAATGCCCTGGCGTGAAAAAAAAAATATTTTTTTTTCCCACAAAAGTGATTTTTTTTAGTCCCCAATTTTTTATTTTCCCAAGGGTAACAGGAGAAATTGGACCCCAAAAGTTGTTGTCCAATTTGTCCTGAGAACGCTGGTACCCCACATGTGGGAAAAAACTGTTTAGGCACATGTCGGGACTCGGAGGGAAGTAGTGACGTTTTGGAATGCAGACTTTGATGGAATGGTCTGCGGGCGTCATGTTCCATTTGCAGAGCCCCTGATGTGCCTAAACAGGAAAAAAAAACCCACAAGTGACATAATTTTAGAAATTAGACCCCAAGAAGCTTCTCTAGATGTGCCCCCCTTCTGGAACTAATCTTTCCTGTAAAGTAAATTAGTAGTGCATGGAGGTGTGGTACAATTTGAAGCAATCCTTCATACACAGGCCAGGTTTTTCGGGGCAGGTGTCGCACTGATAAATGGTGTCCTTGCGTATTCCCCTTTTGTAACACACTCGGCACCTTTTTTGCGACTTACCTTTTTTTGCAGTTTGCGGGACCTCCCCCGGGAAATGCTGGCCTGGTACAATACAGCACCTTCAGTTCCGGAAGTACTGGGGCCCTCTCCTTCCTGAGCGCCAAACATCAGGGCCTTGATCACTACCTCCTGGAACTGAAGGTACGACGTATTGGTATGGCGTGCACATCGTGACAGCAGGAAAGCGTTGAGCATTGCCATTTGGACGGATGTGCACGGACAGCTTCTTGTACCACACCTTGGCCTTTCTCAAAGCACTGTATGGTTGGAGGAGTTGATCAGAGAGATCAACACCCCCCATGTATTTGTTGTACCCAAGTACACAGTCCGGTTTGCGGACCTGTGTAGAGGTACCCCGTACAGTGCTGAGGGCGCTGCCATCACCGTGTATGGTGGTCAAGAGAAGGACATCCCTCTTGTCCTTGTACTTGACCACCAGAAGGTGGTCGCTACATTGGGCTCTGCTCTCACCCTTTCTGAGCATCTGCCCAAGCAGCGTCTTCGGGAGGCCCTTCTGATTTTTGCGGACGTACCGCAGGCTGCGGTACCACGTGCAAAGAGGGATTTGTGGAGTGGGATGCTGGTATAAAAGTTATCGGTGTAGAGGTGATAACCTTTATCCAGCAGTGGGTGAACCAAATCCCACACAATTTTCCCACTCACTCCCAGGACAGGAGGACACTCAGGGGGTTCAATCCTGGTGTCCTTTCCTTCGTAAACTCTAAAACGGTGAGTGTACCCTGAGGTACTCTCACACAGTTTGTAGAGTTTGATTCCGTACCTTGCCCTCTTTTGGGCAGGTACTGACGGAATCCGAGCCGTCCCTTAAAATGAACCAAGGACTCATCCACGCAAATGTCCCTTTTGGGCACGTACACTTCAGCAAACTTTTTGTTGAAGTGTTCGATGACCGGCCGAACTTTGAACAGACTGTCAAAGTTGGGGTCATCTCGTGCGGGACACTGTGCATTATCGTTATAATGCAAGAATTTCTGGATGGCCTCAAAACGCGTCCGGGCCATGACCATTCGGAACACTGGAGCGTTATATAAAATATCAACACTCCAATATTGCCGAAGTTCTGGCTTCTTCAAGATCCCCGTGTGAAGGACCAGGCCCCAAAACTGCATCAATTCAACTGCGTCTACAGGAGACCAGTTAGAATATGATGAACGGGGGTTTTGTTCCAAAAATTGACGAGCGTACAAATTTGTTTGCTCCACCATGTGGTTAATAAAATCCTCAGAGAAAAAGACTTTGAAAAAGTCTATTTCTGTGAGGCCAGTGGTGTCAAACCTGATTCCTGATTCTGCCACAAAATCAGGAATCAGTGGCTCGTAATTTTCGGGGGGCGAGGTCCACACGGGATCCGCAGTGGGTTGCGCTGATTCGGCTTCGGCTTCATCTTCGTCTTCTGGAATGGGGGCAGATGCCTCATCTTCTGTCCTGGGGCGTCTGCGTGGTGGTTCCGCAGGACCCGAGGAGGAAGATGAGGAGGGGGAAGAGGAAGAGGAGGAGGAAGAGGAATCTGAAAAATAAAGAAATGTGGGATCCTCTCCCTCGCTATCAGTGTCGGAGGCAAGAAAAGCGTATGCCTCCTCCAATGAATAGCGCTGTTGGGACGAACGGGATGGGTGGGACATTTTTTTGTAAATGTGGTGCTTGGGTGTACTTTGTTGATAACTGTGTATGTGTGGGGGGGGGGATAGTGATTGGTGTAAACTATGCTGAAAAGAAAAATCTAAAAGAAAAAAAAAATGGGGAGAAAAAAATGCCTGTGAAAAGAAAAGTCTAAAACAGCAGGCCCTAGCTCTGATAAGTGAACTGCGTCACTTATCAAAGTTCGGTGGCTGCTAGATGTGGCGCAAGGAGGGGGTGAAAAAAAAAAAAAGGGAAAACAGCCGGCACGAGATCTGATAAGTGAACTGCGTCACTTATCAAAATTCGGCGGCTGCTAAATGTGGAAACGGAGGCGGCGCAAAGGCGGGTGAAAAAAAAGGAAAAAAAAAAAAAGAAAAGGAAAACAGCCGGTGCGAGCTCTGATAAGTGAACTGTGTCACTTGTCAAAGTTCGGCGGCTGCTAGATGTGGCGCAAAAGAAGTGGCGCAGGGAGGGGGTGAAAAAAAAAAAACAGAAAAACAGCCGGCACGAGATCTGATAAGTGAACTGAGTCACTTATCAAAATTCGGCGGCTGCTAAATGTGGAAACGGAGGCGGCGCAAAGGCGGGTGAAAAAAGAAAAAGGAAAAAAAAAAAAAGAAAAGGAAAACAGCCGGTGCGAGCTCTGATAAGTGAACTGTGTCACTTGTCAAAGTTCGGCGGCTGCTAGATGTGGCGCAAAGGGAGTGGCGCAGGGAGGGGGTGAAAAAAAAAAGAAAAGGAAAACAGCCGGCGCGAGCTCTGATAAGTGAACTGTGTCACTTGTCAAAGTTCGGCGGCTGCTAAATGTGGAAACGGAGGCGGCGCAGAGGCGGGTGAAAAAAGAAAAAGGAAAAAAAAAAAGAAAAGGAAAACAGCCGGTGCGAGCTCTGATAAGTGAACTGTGTCACTTGTCAAAGTTCGGCGGCTGCTAGATGTGGCGCAAAGGGAGTGGCGCAGGGAGGGGGTGAAAAAAAAAAGAAAGGAAAACAGCCGGCGCGAGCTCTGATAAGTGAACTGTGTCACTTGTCAAAGTTCGGCGGCTGCTAAATGTGGAAAGGAGGCGGCGCAAAGGCGGGTGAAAAAAGAAAAAGGAAAAAAAAAAAAAGAAAAAGCCGTGCGAGCTTGATAAGTGAACTGTGTCACTTGTCAAAGTTCGGCGGCGCTAGATGTGCGCAAAGGAGTGGCGCAGGGAGGGTGAAAAAAAAAAAGGAAAACAGCCGCCGAGCTCTGATAAGTGAACTGTGTCACTTGTCAAAAATGTTCGGCAAGGCTGAACATGAGTGATGGGCAAACGGGGAGTGGCGCAAGGATGGCGAGGAGGGAGTGAAAAAAAAAAACAGGAAAACAGCCGGCACGAGATCTGATAAGTGAACTGAGTCACTTATCAAAATTCGGCGGCTGCTAGATGTGGAAACGGAGGCGGCGCAAAGGCGGGTGAAAAAAAAAAAAAGGAAAACAGCCGGCGCGAGCTCTGATAAGTGAACTGCGTCACTTATCAAAGTTCGCCGGCTGCAGGGTGTGCGCACGGAGGTGGCTGAGAGCACGAGTGTTGATCGGTGAAATGCGTCACCAATCAACGCTCAGCGGCTGGGTGTGCGCACGGAGGCGGCGCAAAGGGGGGGTGAAAAAAAGGAAACCCGCCGGACGCGAGCTCTGATAAGTGAACTGCGTCACTTATCAAAGTTCGCCGGCTGCAGGGTGTGCGCACGGAGGTGGCGCAAAGGGGGCTGAGAGCACGAGTGTTGATCGGTGAAATGCGTCACCAATCAACGCTCGGCGGCTGGGTGTGCGCACGAAGGGGCGCAAAGGGGGGGTGGAGGGGGTAAAAAGAGGGGGAAGGGGGATGGGGAGGGAGGAAGAGAGGGATCAACACTTACGGTTGTAGTCTCTCTTCTTTTTTCTATCTTTTCTTCTGTCTTCTTTTCTTCTGTCTTCTTTTCTTCTGTCTTCAGCACTACAAGGCCCAGCACAGGAGAGATCTGTTGTATGACCGCTCTGCAGGAATCCTCAGCAAGTGTGAGGACCCCTGCAGAACGGTCACTCACAGGTCAGAGCCAGGTGAGACAGGTCACAGAGCGGTCAATTCGCTTCTGTGACCTGTGATTGGTGGGATCCATCATAACAAGATCCCACCAATCAGAGCTCTCCTGGTTACCCTGGCAACCTGCCCAGGATCGGAGCTCACAGCTCCGATCCTAGGCAGGTCACAGCCAGGGCAGCAGCCAGGTCACCTGCAGGGCACAGCGCGGTCACACAGCGATCAGACCGCTGCTGTGCCCTGTGATTGGCGCGATCGACGATGTCATCGATCGCGCCAATCAGCTCCTGCAGGCCCTACAGGGCCTGTCCTGAGCCTCCACAGCCGGATCGGTGCTTTTACAGCACCGATCCAGCCAGGATCGGTGCTATTACAGCACCGATCCGGCAGGTCAGCAGCAAGGCACAGCGCTCCTGCGCCGCGGCTGTGCCTTGCGATTGGCGCGATCGACGATAACATCGATCGCGCCAATCAGCTCCTGCAGGCCCTGCTAGGCCTGTCCTATGTTCCGGCCTAGGATCGGTGCTTTTATAGCACCGATCCAGCAGGAACCGGCAGGGCACAGCGCGGTAATACAGCTTCTGTGCCCTGCGATTGGCGCGATCGATATGATCGGCGATCGCGCCAATCCAGGGGGGTCTGCATAGTGTTAGACCCAGGCCTAGGATCGAGTACATCGGTACTGGATCCTAGCCTGGGATCTCACTGTTTCAGCCCATCTGATTGGCTGAAACAGTGAGAAAGGCTGCGATTGGCTGTTCAGAATTGAACAGCCAATCACAGCGATCGGGAGGCCGGAGAGGGGAGGACGCAGCCCGGGATGCCGACGTCATCTTCCTAGAGGTAAGATGGCGTCGGAATTTTAATGCGATCACCGCGACTTTAGTCGCGATGTCGCATTAAAGGGCATGACGTACTATTCCGTCCATGGGAATTAGGTCCAGGGTCACATGGACGGAATAGTACGTCTGATGGCAGAGAGGGGTTAATCATAGGCCTTGTTGACCTCTCTCCAAATGTAATGTTTATGGTTGTGGCCAAAAAGTTCAATTTTGGTCTCATCACTCCAAATTACCTTGTTCCAGAAGGTTTGAGGCTTGTCTCTGTGCAGTTTTGCGTGTTGTAGGAAAGATACTTTGTGGCATTTGTGCAGTAATGGCTTTCTTCTGGTGACTCAACCATGCAGCCCATTTTTCTTCAAGTGACTCCTTATTGTGCATCTTGAAACAGCCACACTGCTAGTTTTCAGAGAAAGCTCAATTTTTGTGTTTTTTTTTACTTTATATTTTTGCATTCTGTGCAAGCCGGGGTGTGGCCTCCCTCTCCTGAGCTAGTAATTACATTTAAAGGCTTCCCCAAACTGGTGTCCACAGGTCAGGAATTGGTCCTTTTGTCTGCCGGTATTCACACACTGAGGTCAACTCGGACACATGGTAAGTTTTTAATATTAAACAGTGTAGTACCGTCCCGATCAGGGTCACGTAGTCAATGGTGGGATGGCTTTTATGATATTTTTGATCAAAATCTGTATTACTAAGAAGCCTGTGTTATTTAAATGCACTTTTGCTTTTTACTTATTTAGTTACAGCAGGGTTTTTGATCATTTTGTCTCTTGTAGGTTTTTTAGTTTTCAGAGAGTCCCAGTATTTCAGCTGATGTTATTTGTGGGTTTTTCTTTGCATCTTGAACAATTTTCCTGGCATTGGTCACAGGCACATTTGAGGATTTTACCTTTAGTAGCCATTCAAACCCATTTGTGTCAACTTCTGTGCATTTTATCAGGCCAAAATCACCAGGGTATGTAAACTTTTCATCAGGGTCATTTGGATGTTTTGGGTTGTCATTATGATTTAAAAAGTTTTTAAAGAAAACACAGTAGTTTGATGATAAATGGCTTCACCCAACCTCTAACCATGTGTGGAGAAAAAGGTTTGCTGTTATCATTCATATTCTCTGAAAAAACTCTATGAAAGCAAAAATTCTGCGGGGTATGTAAACTTTTGAGCACAACTGTACCTGACCATGAGCTCACTGCTGTTGTATATAATAACTTTTTCACACAACTTTAGTGGTTCCAATGTTGAAAACTCAAAATAAAAGCTGAGTAGAAAGAGAGAGCACCAGAATCGGGTCTTATCTGGTTAATAAGTAACAGAAATTGTAAAGATATATGCTGACCTGATCCAGGACTATTTGGCTGCTGTGGATCCACAGGGTGATTTTACCAAAAAAAATAAAAATTTAGAAAGTTTGTGGTCCATATCCGCATTGCCAGCTTATGAAAAAAGTCAAATGTCAAAGGTATTCTAAAATTAAGGGTTTCTTTTATTTTTCTACACGTTTCGAAGTGTAATCCACTTCTTCTTCAGGATGTAAATAAACATTTCTTATGGCTTTATGGTCTATGGTTTTTTACTCCCTGAAGAAGAAGTGGGTTACACTTTGAAACGTGTAAAAAAAGTAAAATAAACTGTTATTTTTATAAAACCTCTGGCGTTTGAGGTTTCTTCACAAGCCGACAGCGTGGATATGGACCACAAACTTTCCATTTTTTAAATGTTGAAAACTAACTTATGTTCTTACATATTTTCCATCTTCTGAACAAACCGACTTGCCAATTTAGTAATGATGCACATCATAAGAAAAAAGTATTCAATAAAGTAAAGAAAAATCCTCGTCTCAATTGATGTTTTTTTTTTAAAGGCCGGAGCTTCACTTTGTAATCCCATTATTTTTCGGATCTGGTTACACTCTTTGTGTGCGGTCTTTCTTTGATTTACAGGTCTTGAATGCACAGTTCTCAAAATGACCGATCTTTTTTTTTTCACCATTTATACGACGTGTTATTGACGGGAAAAAAATCCCATAATAATTTGGAATATTCTGACATGCACATACTCCAATCTATGTTATGTCTGTTATATGAAACTATATTAAAACCGGGTAAACTGTCATCTAAAAAAGTTCAAGTTTGCTGGTAAGACGTAGTTCGCTCTACGTACAGGACATATTGAGCTGATAAATTACCGGTCTCCTCCAACTCACTAAACCCTCCCCAGTGTGCGATCACAGTTACAAATGGGTAAGCAGACATCTGGTGAACCCCACATTAGGCATAAGTACGCTCATTCTGGGGACACAGCGTCCTTTTAAATACTTCTACTACAAATAAACCCTAACAAACACGCACCTGCATTTCACATTATCTGTCTGAATGGCCTCCCCGGGGATATTATGTACCGGCTAGAGAAAATTTGTTTCCGGATTCTACGAGAAAAAAAAATAAAACAAGCAAAAACGCTTGAACACAAAGAACAGAAAGTTGAATTTGACTTTAATTTGGTCGTTCCTCTACCATCATTATAACGGCAAGGAGCAAGAAATAGTATCAAGGTTTGAAACTTGTTGCCTATGCTGCTGTGAGTAAAGTATGTCGACCTCTGTCCCACCGCTTGGTTGATATCACTCGAATGAACAGTGATGATTTACAGGTATCATAGGTCTGTTATATGTGGAAGTTTATTTTTTGGACTTGATTTTGATTAATAGGTTCCAAGGGTATGTTGACAATGAGTTTTTTAGGAGAATTTTGAAGGAGATCTGCTCCAAAATTCACATCAAAAATTGCTTAAAATATGCATTAAACACAAATAGTAATAGTAAAATAGTAATCTAGCAATTTTTCAATCTGGAGATTGAGTTAATTTAGACTCATGCACAAAACCGATTTTCAACTACGAATGCGATTTGTGGTTTTCACGGATATCACTTCTACCAATGATATTCTATGGAGCTGTGCAGATGTCCGATTTTTTCCTTGACCTGAGTGGTGCGTGGAAAAAAAAGGAGACGTCCATTTTTGACCAAAGAGTCAGATCAAAATTGGCAATGCAAGTTTATGGGTCCATGAAAAAAATCAGACCACGCACAGATGACATCCAAGTGCAGTCTGATTTTCACAGGCTGACATAAAGGACAAGGTGGAAAAGCTTTCTTTTTTTTCTCTCCACAGAGGAGAAAAACTATGCCATTCTGATCACACTTTAAACAAAGCCTGATCAGAATAATCAAAATGTTGTTTACTTGGATGGGAAGAAATTGGTTGTATGAATCTACCCTTACTCATGATAGGAAGAGTTTCAACAAGCTCAGTATCATCAGATACAGATTTACAATGACAGGTAACACCTCTATACACAGCTGATAACACAGGATCCACCATTCACAACTGACCATTTTCTCCTTTCCTTCTAAATGACCTTTGCACACGCTCATTAGATGCTGAATTACAATAATTAGGGCTTAAGTCACTCTATTGCTGTTAATGTTCATGTAAATTTCCTAAAATAATCAGAAATATGATTAGTTTAGACTAGTTCAAGTAGCCATGACAGATAATGATATGAAAAATTAAAAAAATAACTTTTTTTTAATTAAGTTTAGTATAAGAACATTATTTAAACAGTAGGTCATTTTTTAATATCCAGTTTATTTGACATAATTGGGCACATGTACAGTATAGTGGGGTCCCTTGCTCGGGACTTCTTAGCATGAGCTAATCTAAAGTAGCTGTGTTCTATTTATTTCAATGGACATGTTAACATGGCATTTTTCTTTAACATCGGCTGCGTTGGAAATGTATAGTGAGTCATGGCTTTTTCTAACTATGAAGTCAGTTTCCATTTAAAAAGAGAAGTAAGCCAGGTCTTGTTCTCATGTGACCACACTTCTTTTAAAGTTCCCTGTTGGCCATGAGGTCATTAATGGATGTCATTAATGGATGTCTGAGGAATGTTCTGCCATGCTGAATGCACTTGGTCAAATCATCAAGATCTGCTGCTGGCAGCACCCTTTGCAATTGCCCACCAATTACATCCCAGATATATTCAATGGGTGACAAGTCTGGAGATGTTAAAGGTCATGGTAGCACGTTTATAACATGCAGATGGCTCTCAGCAGCACGAGCAAAATGAGCACTGACGTGTTGAAAAACAGTTCCTGCGACACTTAGGAGAAAATCAAGAAAGAGTCTGTCATTTTCAGGGAAGAAATAGAGCACAAAGACCTGATGGACCCCATTACGTATTAGTGGAGTACATCTGGTTTTAATAGGGTCTGTCATGTAACTGATCTGTCCTTGAATTCCTTTCTTTTTGCATCCTTGATTAATATATCTTGGGGTGAAGAATGGTGCGGTGTGACTGCAGCCGAGCTACTTTACCCTTTCTCAGTAGTGCAGTGTTCCAGTGCAGCTGTCAGACAGTAATTCCCTAACAACCAGTGTAAGTCAGATTAATTTAGTCATTAGCTCCATCCAGAATTGACAGTGAATTAAAGGGAACCTGTCATATTGAAAGCGTGAGCAGGTGGAGCTTACAGGTTGTTACATTGTTTTATGGGAGTTCATTGGTTCAGTGTAACTTGTTCTGATTTCTTTAATTTCTACTCATTCCGAGAGTCCAGTGGGCAGATTTATCAATGATTGACAGTTATCTCTGTGAGTATTCTACACAAAAAAGGCAGTCGACCACTGATAGGACCGCCTACTGGACTCATAAGCACAAACAAAGCTGGAGTTTGAATAAAATTCTACTTTTACTGAATCTTTTCCCATAAAACTATATGTCAATCTGTTCAGCCATTCCCGCTCTGTAACAAGCCGTCTACACATCAGACTGCAAGTGACAAGTTTTTTAAGGGCAGAGAACAGATAAAAAGCCTGGCAGAATTTTCTCTAGTATCTTCCATGAGAATCTTTTTTGGAAATCTCTAACTATTCCAATACTTTGAACTATTTGAATGGCCACATTACTGCATCCCTTATCTGCGGTGTATAGTTATTTTCAGCTTTCTCCTGCCCTCACTTTTTCCTTTTTTGGTTAACTAGAAGAATCAGCTGCAGCTTACAGATGCTAATGTACAGTATTAACAGTTTAGAAAGGAGGATTTTATTAGATCGCATGTGACTCTTCAATAGAAAATGCCTTCCTTTTGTCCTTGTTCCCGCTAATGCTTCTATTCATTATCTGCTTCTAAAAATATCAGTTTGTTTTCCTTCAATTCCACAACTCCCTTCCACCCCCTTGTCATGAGGTACATTATATACACATTAGCCAGTGTGGTATAAAAGGAAATAAATGCCCCTGAATCATTCTTTTGCTTTTTTAATCATCATGACCTATATACTTTATATCTTAATGACATCCAGCAACCATGGTTCCTGTCCCAGCTTCCATCGTTGGCTTACGACATCTCTTGTTTGTGTTAACAAAGCTCTTAGAATACCAAATAAGCTGCGCTTGAGGGTTTACAGAGAAGCGCCCGGCCACATCTTAAACCTGCCTGAGCTTTTAATAATTAGTTTCCACTATGAGCGTGTGTTTTTATCAAGCAGTTATTATGTTAATGGTCCCTTGTGTGTTGGGAGTTGCTGGCGTGGTAGCATGGAATGGCGGCTGAGTTTATTCACATTGCGTTTTGGTTATTTTCCTTGAACTAGATTAGCATCGGATCGGATGCTCATTGGTTCACGTTTCATCATCACTGTAATCTGCATAAAAATGGAGTAAATTAGCAAACACATATTAACTCTTAAAGGGAACATGACAGGTCCCCCAATGCCCTCCAACCCTTCAACATCTGTTTATTCCTTTGTAAATACCTTGCTTAACAAGCCATTAATACTGATTGATCTTTAAGAAAAAGTCTGTTACAGTCCATTTTAATATGCAAATTTGCTTTTGACTAGTTGATGGGGAGTGTGATTCCCTAGAATAGTCGACGGTAACTTGATTTGCAAGAGTCGGCGTCATCGTCAGCTCTCTTGCACATGCGAGCAACTTACTTGCCTACAAGTAATTGTTATTGTTACCATGTTCCCTAAATGCTAAAACTGACAAGCCATTATGATTCTCCAAGTTTGTAGATACCAAACATGTATAGGTTCTTTGTTTTAAGTAGCAAAAAAATCCAAAGTTTCTCAAAAAAAAGTCGCCATTTTCCAAGACCCGTAGACAGTGCCGGCATTAGGGGCAGGCAGACCAGGCAGCTGCTTAGGGCCTCCACTCCTCCAGGATCCCCCAGCCAGTGGCGTGCCGCTTATAGCTGCAAACCACATGGCCACTATGGGGCCCATGAGTAAGAGGGGCTCGGCACCCACCTTCCTCAACGCATCGAGCTTTCAACTTATCAGTAAATGCCGATAAAGGTGAAAGCAGTGATGAAGGAGAGAGCATCAGATGACACTCTCTCTCCCATCATTCCCCTTTGCTTGTGACTCAGCGGGCGCACAATGACATCACTTCATCGTGCGCCACACTGTGCCAGCAGTGGAGCTGATGAAACCAGAGCAGAGCCTGGATCAGCGTGGGGAATGAGGAGGAGAGGTGAGTATTGCATATGTGTATATATGTGTATGCATTATACTGTGTGTGTATGTATGTGTATATGTGTATGCATTATACTATGTTTGGGGAGCTGTATTATACTATATGTGGGGGCTCTACTATACTGTGTGTGTGGTGGGCAGCACTATACTGTGTGTGTGGGCTGCATTATACTGCATGTTGGGGCTGTATTATACTGTGAGTAGGGGCTGCATCATACTGTGTGTGTAGGGGGCTGCATTATACTGTGTGTGGGGGTGCTGCATTATACTGTGCGTAGGGGGCTGCATTATACTGTGTGTGGGAGGACTGCACTATACTGTGTGTGGGGGACTGCACTATACTGTGTGTGGGGGCTGCACTATACTGTGTGTAGGTGGACTGCATTATACTGTGTGTAGGGGGGCTGCATTATACTGTGTGTGTAGGGGATGCATTATGCTGTATTGGGGGGACTACATTATACTGTGTGTGGGTAGGGGATTGTATTATACTGTATGTAGGGTGGCTGCATTATACTATGTGGGGGGCTGCACTATACTGTGTGTAGGGGGCTGCATTATACTGTGTTGTAGGGGGGCTGCAATTACACTGTGTGTAGGGGCAGCATTATATTCTATGAGGGGGTGAATTATACTCTGAGAGGGGGATGCATTATACTCTGAGGGGCTTCATTATACTCTATGAGGGGACTACATTATACTGTGAGTGGGGGGGCGGAATTATACTCTGAGGGGGCTGCATTATACTCTATGAGGGGACTACATTATACTCCATGAATGGGGCTACATTATACTATGTGTGTGTGGGCTGCATTATACTGCATGTTGGGGCTGTATTATACTGTGAGTAGGGGCTGCATCATACTGTGTGTGTAGGGGGCTGCATTATACTGTGTGTGGGGGTGCTGCATTATACTGTGCATAGGGGGCTGCATTATACTGTGTGTGGGAGGACTGCACTATACTGTGTGGGGGACTGCACTATACTGTGTGTGGGGGCTGCACTATACTGTGTGTAGGTGGACTGCATTATACTGTGTGTAGGGGGGCTGCATTATACTGTGTGTGTAGGGGATGCATTATGCTGTATTGGGGGACTACATTATACTGTGTGTGGGTAGGGGATTGTATTATACTGTATGTAGGGTGGCTGCATTATACTGTGTGGGGGGCTGCACTATACTGTGTGTAGGGGGCTGCATTATACTGTGTGTGTAGGGGGGCTGCAATTACACTGTGTGTAGGGGCAGCATTATATTCTATGAGGGGGTGAATTATACTCTGAGAGGGGGATGCATTATACTCTGAGGGGCTTCATTATACTCTATGAGGGGACTACATTATACTGTGAGTGGGGGGCGGAATTATACTCTGAGGGGGCTGCATTATACTCTATGAGGGGACTACATTATACTCCATGAATGGGGCTACATTATACTATGTGTGTGGGGGGCTGCATTATACTCTGAAGTGGCTGCATTATACTCTGAGGAGCTGCATTATACTGTATGAGGGGGCTACATTATACTGTGTGTGGGGAAGTTACATTATACTATGAGGGGCTAAATTATACTCTATGAGGGAGCTGCATTATGAATAAGTGTGGTAATGAACACATAGGTTTGTCCATTCCAGTGCTTGAATGCATGTGTGCATGTCTATGTGCATGAGTTTGTGCATATGAATGTTCTTTATTATTATTATTATTATACATTTTTATAGCGCCATTTATTCCATGGTGCTTTACATGTGAAAAGGGGCAAATATAGGCAAGTAGAATAAATGTGAGCAATACAAGGCACACACAGTACAGAAGGAGAGAGGACCCTGCCCGCAAGGGCTTATAGTCTACAGGGATGGGTGAGGATACAAGCGAGCGCATGGATGGATGACCTTGTGCAAGGTAACTGCATGGATGGATATCTTCATGTGTAAGAGTAAGTGGATGTATCAATGTCATTTTCATGGGAACATAAACAGGCGAGATGTGCGGATCTTTTGAAATTTGAATTTGCCAACTTTGTAAAATTTTGCAAAAAAGCTTTGATTTGCGGAAAATAAATCTGGTCAAATCTCAACATCGGAAAGCTTTTAAATTGCTTGGAAAATAAATGTGCATGAGAGAAGAGAGAGAGGACCCTGCTGACCATAAGAGCTTACACTCTACAGGACAGAAAGACTTACCCAATGACTATGGAGATAGAAAATGACTCTGCCGTACAATCTGTGCTCCACTGGTAACTTCTGATCTATGATGGCCCAGGGAATGAACATCACTGTACAAGATAAGATATTACAGAGTAACACATAGTTCAACATATACCAAGAGGCGTGAGGGCCATGCTCGCAAATGTACAATCTATGAGAAAATAGGGAGAACACAAAAGGTGAAAATAAAGTGCTTGTTGTGTGAGGCCTAGCCATCCGTATAATAGATAGGGGCATTCAAATAACACTACATTAACCGGTCATCAATTAGTATGTGTACAAGTACAGATACAAAGTGCTACTGAGTGCATGGAAGAGAGAACAGGAGATAGATTAGTGAGGTGAGGCGATAGGCCATTCTAAAGAAATGTGTTTTTAGGGCATGCTTGAAAATGTGGATGCTGGGAATTAACTGGATTTTCTGGGGTAGTGTATTCCAGAAAACTGCTGTAGCATGAGAGAAGTCTGGAAGATGAGAATGGGAAGTTCGGATTATAGAGAATGTTAGTCTTAGGTGATTAGCAGAACAGAGAGGACTGGTAGGGTGGAAGACAGAGATGAGAGAGGAGATGTATGGAGATGCAGACCTCTGGAGAACTTTGTGTGTAAGACTGATACGTTTATATTGGATTTTCTAGCAGATGAACAACCAGTGCAATGACTGGCACAGGATGAAGGCATCGGTGTAGTGGTTGGAAATAAATATTTTCCTGGCTGCTGCATTCATAGTAGATTGGAGAAGGACACTGATTATTAAGAGGGAGACAAATTAGTAGAGAGTTGCAGTAGTTCAGACAGTAAGAGTTTTTGCAGTGTCAAATGTAAGAAAAGGGCAAATTCTAGAGATGTTTTTGATGTGTAGGTGATGTGAATGAGCGAATCATCGGATATAGGGAATGAATGACAGATCTGAATCAAATATAATCAAAAGATAATGAGCATGCTACTTGGAAGTTATGGAGGAACCACACATGGCAATTTCATGTTTAGGTAGGTTACTAGAGGGGGTGCAAAAGGAGCTAACTTTTTGACAGACTCCGTTTTAGATAGAGGGGGACATGATGCTCGAGACGGCAGACAGACAATCAGGTTTTTTTTTAAAGTAAGCAAGAATATTAAAACACTCAAAATATGCAACCATTTCTGACTACTCCACATCTCATATATATCTACAGCTGGCTAAGGAAGGATCAGAATATATGAATATAATATTATATTTTAAAGATGAAGTTGTTGAGTATTTTATTATATCTATGAATAAAACTATGCAAAATGTGGAAAGAATGAAGCTTTCAGGGCTAAGGATTATGTGCAGGATGCTCCGCCATTGTATAGTGGGCTCTAACTATAACAAATAATGTACGTAGCAGACATTTTTTTTTTTGCACTATATTATTTCCAGTAAATCCGACCAATACTTCAATATGAATATAGGCTTTATCAACAATATAAGACTTAAGTATGCAGCAATTCACTTACTTCTGACCACTCAAGAACTGTATTAGCCTTCTGAGAAATATGCTTTAAATTTTTCCTTACACAAGCCAGGCTGTCAATTTAAAAGAGACCTCTCGGCCATGCTTCATTCAGAACAGATCTATAGGCTGAGTGTCTGCATTTAATGCACAGCTAAAAGCTAACATAACGACAGCCTAGAATTATGGCAGCTGCTTAATGCATTTTGTCCCAGTGACTATATAGAATGGTAAGCTAATTTAAGAAAACTAATTAGTGACATTGTTTTATGAGAGTTTGCAGGAAACCGGTCTTTTGTTCTTTTTTTAATTACTTATTTAATGCTTCATTGTGTTTCTGTGCATTTGTGGGACATTAACTCCCACAGCTCCTTCTTGTACGTTGCCATTATTTCTTTAAGCATCCTCTGTCATTTCTATGTGCACACAGTATGGAGCATTATGAAGCTCACTGAATATTATGGATATTCAAGTTTGCCCCATTTACTCTTCATTTTAACTATTTCCTATGATTTTGACTAGTCAACAGGGCTGTGGGGTAAATCCTTGGGTTGGACAGTAATATGTTATTCATCCCAATGACTTTTATTAATATCACTGGCAGCTATAGGGCTTTTATGTATCTAAGGGTTAGAGTAGTGTTCCGTATGCAGGCTTTTATGGGCTCTCCTGATGCTCCCTTTCTAAGGCTTATCTGGCTTATTATACATATGGGAGTTAAATGATAATTTTCTTTCTCTCACTCGTGGCTTAGTAGTCTGTCCTTTTATATTACATTTTCCCTTGACGGAATGGAAATCCACTCTTAATCACTGACTTCCTAGTGACCTTGAACTCGACTTATTTTTACATACTCTAAGAATTGCACACGCTGCAATTTTTGGAGTTCCCATAGAGGTAACTGAGAAGCGCCTTGTATGCCCGACCACCACTCTATTCCTGAATGCGTCCTGCAAGGCCATAATCTTTAGATAGATTCTTGGTTGCACCGGTGGGATATATTGACGTGCCATAATTTTCCCACAAGGGAATAGCTCTTTAATGGGTATTCTGGCTCTTCTCACCTCCACCTTTAGAGGTGAGTGGAGCTGGTGATGTCATATATACTGGCATCCGCCAGATCATGTGCCCGCGCAGCATAAATCTATCACATTCTTTAGAATAGGACAGGTGCAAGATACATACCGGTGTAACAGGCGGCCTATTACACTGGTGACACATTCATCCTACTCCTATCAGTTCCCGATTCCAAAGTAAAGTAAAACCAGAATACTATACCTTTTATATCCGACCACTTATCAATGTGCATACTCATTGAAAATGGAATTAACCTGTTCCATTGACCTCATGACACATCTCCCAAAGGTTACTATGGTGCAAAGCAAGATGTTAATGGAGACTAGAATGAATGTATATCCTCTTTGCTTTTTTTTGGATGTAGTGATAGCTGGAGATGAGTAGACAATGTGGGCAACGCCATGAAGAGACGTCCTTCGACCTACTCTCTCCTTCCCCACTATCCTGTAGAATGTAAGCCCAAAAGGGCAGGGTCCTCTCTATCAGTCTGTGATTGTTAGTTTATTTACTGTAAGTGATATCTGCAATTTGTATGTAACCCCTTCTCATGTACAGCACCATGGAATCAATGGCTCTTTATAAATAAATAATAATCTTCACGAGGAAACATCAGACTGATCCTGCTCCCGTTTGGGGTTGTATAATACAGCTTTTATTTGTTACCATAATCTACAGTAGCTGGACCTATAGTCTTCATTCTAGATATGCTGTTACGGTGGGATGCCGCTTAGCCTACTTAGCTCACGTTCCCACTCCACGACGATGTGGGCATGCGTCCCAGGTGGTAATAGAATGTGGACCCACTGGACAACAGGGGGTAACCCGGGCATATCCGGACTAGGGAAGGGCAGCGACTGGGGTCTGTGGCAGCTGGGCATGTGGACAAGATGGTAACATGCAGGACTAGATGACATCACACAACTTCATGTATGAAGAAACAGAAAGTTTACTACACATCATACAGAACACAAGACATTACAATGCTAGGTTCCCAATTCCGCACATCAAGGAAGGGTGAACATCACAGGTCTTCAGATGTCAGGCGATGGCAGAAGGTCATCATGGGTTGATGCAGTCCAGGGTCGTCTGGCTTGGATATATCAGGATAACCTCTTTCTCAGGCCTCAGGCATAGCACAGGCACAGCAGGAGAACATCAGACACCGCCCTCGGACAGACATAATCACAGAATGGACCCCAGGGAACAGGCAGGACATCGGGACACAGGCAAAACATGAACAGCATGGATCCAGGAACACCAACATGGAGGCTGAAGACATTGGCTGGTCAGATCCAGGACACACAGGCAGAGCCGTCACTGAGAAACAAGACTGGAGACTCCCCAGAAACACGGAGGAGGAGCCCATCCAGGAATACGAATGGGACCGACTCTGAAACATGAGCTGGACCACCAAGACCACAGATTGGATATCAAGACACCAGCTGAACATAGGACACAGGCAAGACATGGACAGCACAGGTCCATGAACATTGACATGGCAGCTCAAGATATCGGCAGGACATTGAGCAGCGGTCATCAGGCTTCAGACAGTGGTCACCAGACTACGGACATCGGACACGATCTAGAAAGGAACTCAAGCGATATGATGCAAGCACCGCTGGATTGGACCGGAGCTGGACGGAGCTAGCAGCACATAATAAGCTGAGCACAGCGTAGTAGACACTCAGCAGGAACACCAGACTCCATCTTCAAAAAATGAATACAGGTTAATCTTCAAGACACAGGTCTCTAGAAACTCACAGTCACTGGGTACATGGTACAAGACACAGAAGGACTTCAAGAATATCACACATGTCAACACACTGCCCTCCATGTATAACAGAAAGCACAGGAGTGCATAAAAGACAATTTTATTTAGAAACATATACAATACAATTCATAAAAGGGATGCCTCATACACATGTATATTTGCAGTAGATTTGCCAAGTCACTATGGATATGAGGCATCCCTTTTATGAATTAACCCCTTTATTCCATCAGACGTACTATTCCATCCATGTGACCCTGGACCTAATTCCCATGGACGGAATAGTACGTCATGGGCGATCAGCTGCGCTCCCGGGGGAGCGCAGCTGATCGCCGCCGGGTGTCAGCTGATTATCACAGCTGACACCCGTGACTGTGTGTCAGGAGCGGTCACGGACCGCTCCCGGCACATTAACCCTTGGCACACCGCGATCAAACATGATCGCGGTGTACCCGGGGCACAGGGGAGGATCGCGCAGGGTGGGGGCACCCTGCGCGCTCCCCTGAGACCCTCAGAGCAGCGCGATGTGTCGTGCTGTTCCGAGGGTCCGTCCTCCCTCCAGGTCCCCGGATCCAAGATGGCGCCGGGGTCCTGCAGGGAGGCGGCTTCCTCAGTGCCTGCTGAGAGCAGGCGCTGAGGAAGCCTACAGCGATGCCAGAGAGATCGCTGGTGTGACAGAGTGCTGTGCACACTGTCACACCAGCGATCTGCTAAAATACTGTAATGTCCCACCCTGGGACAAAGTAAAAAAGTAAAAAAAATAAAAATAAAAAGTGGTAAAAAAAAATCATAAAAAAAAAAAAAATATTCCCCAATAAATTCATTTTTTCCTGTAAATAAAAAAACCAAAACAATAAAAGTACACATATTTGGTATCGTCGCGTCCGTAACGCTCCCCCCTATAAAACTGTCCCACTAGTTAACCCCTTTAGTGAACCCCTTAAAAAAAAAAAAAAAAAACGAAGCAAAAAATCAATGCTTTATCATCATACCGCCGAACAAAAAGTGGAATAACACACGATCAAAAAGACCGATAGGAATAAACATGGTACCTCTGAAAACGTCATCTTGTTCCGCAAAAAACGAGCTGTCATACAGCATCATCAGCGAAAAAATAAAAAAGTTATAGCTCGCAGAATAAAGCGATGCAAAAATAATACTTTTTTATATAAAATTGTTTTCATTCTATAAAAGCGCCAAAACATTAAAAAAATGATATAAATGAGGTATCGCTGTAATCGTACTGACCCGAAGAATAAAACTGCTTTATCAATTTTACCACATGCGGAACGGTATACACGCCTCCCCCAAAAGAAATTCATGAATTGCTGATTTTTGTTCATTCTAACCTCCCAAAAATCAAAATAAAAAGCGATCAAAAAATGTCATGTGCTCAAAAATGGTACCAATAAAAACGTCAACTCGTACCGCAAAAAATAAGACCTCACATGCCTCTGTGGGCCAAAATATGCAAAAATTATAGCTCTCAAAATATGGTGATGCAAAAAACTATTTTTTGCAATAAAAAGCGTCTTTTAGCGTGACAGCTGCCAATCATAAAAACCCGCTATAAATAGTAAATCAAACCCCCTTTATCACCCCCTTAGTTAAGGAAAAATAATAAAAATAAAAAAATGTATTTATTTCCATTTTCCCGTTAGGGTTAGGGTTGCGGCTAAAGTTAGGGTTGGCGCTAACGTTAGGATTAGGGTTGGGATTACGGTTAGGGGTGTGTTAGGGTTAGGTTTGTGGTTAGGGTTGGGACTAGGGTTAGGGGTGTGTTGGGGTTAGGGTTGGAGTTAGAATTGGGGGTTTCTGCTGTTTAGGCACATCAGGGGCTCTCCAAATGTGACATGGCGTCTGATCTCAATTCCAGCCAATTCTGCGTTGAAAAAGTCAAATGGTGCTCCTTCACTTCTGAGCTCTGCCATGCGCTCAAACAGTAGTTTACCCCCGCATATGGGGTATCAGCGTACTCTGGACCACAAGAGTTATTGTGCAATTTGGCCTATTTCTCCTGTTACCCTTGGGAAAATAAAAAACTGGGGGCGACAAAATCATTTTTGTAAAAACAAAATGATTTTTTTTGTTTTTACGACTGTATGTTATAAAACTTCTGTAAAGTACTTGGGGCTTCATAGCGCTCACCACACTTCTAGATAAGTTCCTTGTGGGGTCTATTTTCCAAAATGGGGTCACTTGTGGGGGGTTTCCACTGTTTAGGCGCATCAGGGGCTCTCCAAATGCGACATGACGCCCACAGACCATTCCATCAAAGTCTGCAATCCAAAACATCACTACTTCCCTTCCGAGCCCAGACGTGCACCCATACAGTCGTTTTCTCCCACATATTGGGTACCAGCGTACTCAGGACAAATTGGACAACAACTTTTGGGGTCTAATTTCTCCTGTTACCCTTGTAAAAATAAAATATTGGGGGCGAAAAAATCATTTTTGTAAAAAAAAAAAGGATTTTTTATTTTTACGGCTGTACGTTATAAACTTCTGTGAAGCATTTCGGGGTTCAAAGTGCTCACCACACATCTAGATAAGTTCCTTGTGGGGTCTATTTTCCAAAATGGGGTCACTTGTGGGGGGTTTCCACTGTTTAGGCGCATCAGGGGCTCTCCAAATGCGACATGACGCCCCCAGACCATTCCATCAAAGTCTGCAATCCAAAACGTCACTACTTCCCTTCCGAGCCCCGACGTGCGCCCATACAGTAGTTTACTCCCAGATATTGGGTATCAGCGTACTCAAGACAAATTGGACAACAACTTTTGGGGTCCAATTTCTCCTGTTACCCTTGTGAAAATAAAATATTGGGGGCGAAAAAATCATTTTTGTAAAATAAAAAAGGATTTTTTATTTTTACGGCTGTACGTTATAAACTTCTGTGAAGCACTTCGGGGTTTAAAGTGCTCACCACACATCTAGATAAGTTCCTTGTGGGGTCTATTTTCCAAAATGGGGTCACTTGTGGGGGTTTCCACTGTTTAGGCGCATCAGGGGCTCTCCAAATGCGACATGACTCCCCCAGACCATTCCATCAAAGTCTGCAATCCAAAACGTCACTACTTCCCTTCCGAGCCCCGACGTGCACCCATACAGTAGTTTACTCACACATATTGGGTATCAGCATACTCAGGACAAATTGGACAACAACTTATGGGGTCCAATTTCTCCTGTTACCCTTGTAAAAATAAAATATTGGGGGCGAAAAAATCATTTTTGTAAAAAAAAAGAGATTTTTTATTTTACGGCTGTACGTTATAAACTTCTGTGAAGCACTTTGGGGTTCAAAGTGCTCACCACACATCTAGATAAGTTCCTTGAGGGGTCTAGTTTCCAACATGGTGTCCTTTGTGGGGGGTTTCCACTGTTTAGGCAGATCAGGAGCTCTCCAAACACGACATGGCATCCAGCCAATTCTGCGTTGAAAAAGTCAAACGGCGCTCCTTCCCTTCCAAACTCTGCCATGCACCCAAACAGTGGTTTACTCCCACATATGGGGTATCAGCGCACTCAGGACAAATTGCACAATAACTTTTGGAGTCTTGTTACCCTTGGGAAAATAAAAATTGGGGTGAAAAGATCAATTTTGTGGAAAAAATATGATTTTTTAATTTTACGGCTCTACGTTATAAACTTGTGTGAAGCACTTGGGGTTCAAATTGCTCACCAAAGATCTTGATAAGTTCCTTAGGGGGTATAGTTTCCCAAATGGGGTCACTTGTGGGGGGTTTCCACTGTTTAGGCACAGCAGGGGCTCTCCAAATGCAACATGGCGTCCAATCTCAATTCCAGCCAATTTTGGTTGGAAAAAGTCAAATGGTGCTCCTTCCATTCCGAGCTCTGCCATGCGCCCAAACAGTGGTTCCCCCCCACATATGGGGTATCAGCGTACTCAGGACAAATTGTACAACAACTTTTGTGGTCCAATTTCTCCTGTTACCTATGGGAAAATAAAAAAATTAGTGACTAAGAGATAATTTTTGTGGGAAAAAAATGGATTTTTTATTTTCATGCCCGGGCATTATAAACTTGTGTGAAGCACTTGGGGTTCAAAGTGCTCACCAAAGATCTAGATAAGTTCCTTAGGGGGTCTAGCTTCCAAAATGGGGTCATTTATGGGGGTTTCCACTGTTTAGGCTCATCTGGGGCACTACAAACGGAACATGACCCCCATCAATGTTTGCATTCCAAAACGTTACTGCTTCCTTTCCAAGCCCTGCCGTGCGCCCAAATAGTTTCCCCCCCCCACATATGGGGTATCAGCGTACTCAGGACAAATTGGACAACAAATTTTGGGTCCAATTTCCTTGGGAAAAATCAAAAATTTGGGACTAAAAAATCATTTTTGTGGAAAATTGTTTTGTTTCTTTTTCACACCCAGGCATTATAAACTTTTGTGAAACACTTTGGGGTTCAAAGTGCTCACAACAGATCTAGATAAGTTCCTTAGGGGGTCTAGTTTCCAAAATGGTGTCACTTGTGGGGGGTTTCCACTGTTTAGGCGTATCAGGGGCTCTCCAAACACGACATGGCGTCCAATCTCATCTCCAGCCAATTTTAGTTTGAAAAAGTCTAACGGCGCTCCTTCCCTTACGAGCTCTACCGTGTGACCAAACAGTGGTTTTCCCCCACATATGGGGTATTGGCGTACTCAGGAGAAATTGCACAACAACTTTATCTGCCCATTTTCTCCTTTTACCCTTGTGAAAATAAAAAAAAGTTTGTAAAAGATCATTTTTGTGGCTAAAAAGTTAAATATTAATTTTTTCCATCCATGTTGCTTCAGCTCCTGTGAAGCACCTGAAGGGTTATTAAACTTCTTGAATGTAGTTTTGAGTAGCTTGAGGGGTGCAGTTTTTATAAAGGTGTCACTTTTGGGTATTTTCTGCTATATAGACCCGTCAAAGTGACTTCAAATGTGAGGTGGTCCCTAAAAAAATGGCTTTGTAAATTTTGTTGTAAAAATGAGAAATCACTGGTCAACTTTTAACCCTTATAATTTCCTAACAAAAGAAAATTTTGGTTCCAAAATTGTGCTGATGTAAAGTAGACATGTGGGAAATGTTATTTCTTAACTATTTTGTGTGACATATTTCTCTGTTTTAAGTGAAAAAAAATTCAAAGTTTGAAAATTGCAAAATTTTCAAAATTTTCGCCATATTTACGTTTTTTTCAAAAATAAACGCAAGGTATATCGAAATAGGAAAGATGTGTATCTTCGTACCGTGTTAGCCAGTAGATAGAAAAATATTTAGACTTGAGAGTCCTCAGTGGTTGATACCTTTTAATGGCTAACTGAAAAGATGGTAACAAATTGCAAGCTTTCGAGACTACGCAGGTCTCTTCATCAGGCAAAGACTAAAACAAAAGCTGAAGAATCACATATTTATATACACAAAGGACACAGGAATAATGCAATAGGTAAGACAAGTGACGTGAAGCAGAACTGTCATTATGGCAGAGGGATGAACATAAATATGACTAGTTCATAGATAAGGAGTGAAAGTTTTATTACCCCTGATTGGGGTCTGGTATTGTGTTGTGATGACCCTAAAAGGTCAGGGAAGCAGATTCCTTAATTGTTGTAGAAAGACATAAAACTCTGGGATATATTCATCCCAGCACTAAGAGTGTCAAAGGTCATCATAAGTTTATATTCCCAGACTTTTCTATCCTTCTCAGATTTGAAGTTAGATTTTAATACAAGTAATTCCATATCCGTCATGCTATGACCGGGCATACAAAAGTGTTTTGCCACAGGTAAATCCATTCTTTTTTCTCTTATTGTGTGGCGATGAGAATTCATCCTTGTTCTCAGTTTTTGCCCGGGATATTTGGTGTGGGATATTAGAGTACTCTAATATCCCACACCAGGATGGATTAAATGCCTGCAAAGTCTTCATGGGAAACACCGGGAATGATGCTGATTCTGTGGTGAAACTCACAAAATTCATCCTCACCCACAATTACTTTGAATTTGACAACAAGATCTATCTTCAGGAGACTGGCACAGCTATGGGAAGTAAAATGGCTCCACAGTATGCAAATCTTTTCATGGCCAAGCTTGAAAGCAAATTTTTGTCCTCATGCCCCATCAGGCCTCGGGCCTACTACCGCTACATTGATGACATTTTAATCATCTGGACGGAGTCTGAACAACAGCTAAAGACGTTTCATGAACAGTTCAATCAATTTCATCCCACCATCAACTTAACACTTAACTACTCCAGCACTGAAATTAACTTTTTAGACACCACCATTAAGCTAAAGAACAATGAAATAGAGACATCCCTGTATCAGAAGCCAATCGACCGTCCAACATATCTTAAATGGGACAGTTTCCATCCAAAACACATAAAAAACTCTATTGTCTACAGCCAAGCCATCAGATACAATCGTATATGTTCCAACCCCATGGATAGAGATGAACACCTTGGTCGCCTCAGAAAGACTTTTTTGAACCAGGGCTACCATCCAAGAACAATTGAAAACCAAATTACAAGAGCCACCAGAATATCAAGGAATCACCTGCTACATTACAAAGCTAAAGAAGAAAATAACCGGGTGCCTCTAGTGGTCACCTACAATCCAAGTCTGGAGATGCTAAGGGGAGCTGCACGGAAACTACAACCTTTACTACAAAAAGATGCCCGATTACAATCCATATTTCCAGAACCCCCACTACTATGTTTTAGGCAGCCCCCAAATCTAAGAAGCATCATTGTCAGAAGCTCCCTGTCCTCCCCAACAGCTGCAGGTACCTTTCCTTGCAAACAAAAGAAATGCAAAACCTGTGCATCTATAATGACCACGGACAGGATAAAGATCCCCAACTCCCATCAGGACTACAAGATACCAGGTACTTTCAGCTGCATCACATCTAATGTGGTGTACCTAATTATATGTACTAAATGTCCAACTGGGGGTCTGTATGTGGGGGAGACCGGGCAAAAACTGAGAACAAGGATGAATTCTCATCGCCACACAATAAGAGAAAAAAGAATGGATTTACCTGTGGCAAAACACTTTTGTATGCCCGGTCATAGCATGACGGATATGGAATTACTTGTATTAAAATCTAACTTCAAATCTGAGAAGGATAGAAAAGTCTGGGAATATAAACTTATGATGACCTTTGACTCTTAGTGCTGGGATGAATATATCCCAGAGTTTTATGTCTTTCTACAACAATTAAGGAATCTGCTTCCCTGACCTTTTAGGGTCATCACAACACAATACCAGACCCCAATCAGAGGGTAATAAAACTTTCACTCCTTATCTATGAACTAGTCATATTAATGTTCATCCCTCTGCCATAATGACAGTTCTGCTTCACGTCACTTGTCTTACCTATTGCATTATTCCTGTGTCCTTTGTGTATATAAATATGTGATTCTTCAGCTTTTGTTTTAGTCTTTGCCTGATGAAGAGACCTGCGTAGTCTCGAAAGCTTGCAATTTGTTACCATCTTTTCAGTTAGCCATTAAAAGGTATCAACCACTGAGGACTCTCAAGTCTAAATATTTTTCTTTCAGGTATATCGAAGAAATTTTACCACTAACATGAAGTACAATATGTCACGAGAAAACATTCTCAGAATCGCGAAGATCCGTTGAAGCGTTCCAGAGTTATAACCTCATAATTGAGACAGTGGTCAGAATTGTAAAAATTGGCCCGGTCATTAACGTGCAAACCACCCTTGGGGGTGAAGGGGTTAAATTGTATGTTTCTAAATAAAATTGTCTTTTATGCACTCCTGTGCTTTCTGTTATTCATAGAGTGCAGTGTGTTGACATTTTGATACGGAGTGTGACCTCCTTTTGAAGGTTCTTCTATGGACTAATATGTATGTGCAAGAATATTACACAGCAGGAATCCACATTCAAGGACAAGGACTTTGGTACCAACACATAGACGGGACGGGTCCAGGGACAAAGACACCAGCTTTCCTAGAACTGATAGTAGGCAGAACAGGAGCATCTTACTGAACCAAACACACATGGCTAGATTCTGCAACCTAATAAGAAGCTGTGGCAATACCCAACAAAGAAGAGGAACTTTAAATAGTTGCTGCCTCTCAGCAATAGGCTGGCGACAGAAATTCAAGCGCACACACTGGCCTTAATAAAAGTAGGGAAGGTTTGGCCGCGTGCACCCTAAGCACAGACAGAAACCAGTACAGCATAGCCAGCACAGGAACTGAGGCTAAAGGCACTTGACAGTGGCTGCAAGCCTGGACACACGTGGAAAGTCAGGCACCAGCTGCAGAGGACCTCGTAACCCGCGGATAGCTTCCACAGCGGCAACCAGGGACCGCACACGTGGATGGTCATGCAGCAGAGCAAAGACTCTACAACACATTGTGAGACAGTGAGAGTATGGGTGTTGAATGGGGTGTACATTTCACCTAGATACTGTGCTGACTGGTATAAGGGAAATGTATGGCTTTGTAAACCTAGTGGTAGAGAAAGGTCACTACACCTTACATTCATTACACACTTGCAGCTCAGGCCTGAAACTACTCAGGTGTTAATTAGGAGACCAGAAGTAGGTGTCTGCGAACACAGTCAGAGAGCTCGCTTCGTCTGGACACAGGAGGGGTCCAGGCACAGAAGGTGTCTCCAGGAGTTTGAGCTATCTCAGTCTGGGTGCTCGATGTACCCCGGACACAGGAGTAGTCTCTGTGAGAATCCATGCGGATAGCAGCTGAATAGGAGGGGAGCTCTCTCAAGTCTGGACGTTGAAGGTGCCTTCAGACACAAGGAGGAGACTCTGTGAACCTCAATGCTGGTAAATGCTGGTAAATGCTGGTAATGCTGAACATATGTGTTGTTTTGGCCCTGGCTGTTAGAGTCGGGACCCGGATAGATAGGGAAATCTATCTAAGTGTAATTAGTGGCTAGACAAGCCTAGGTCTTCTGTTTATGATTTTGTTTTATGTCTTGTTTGCTGTGGACTTTAATAAAACTGGTTGCGGCCAGTTTTCATCAGAACTGCTGTCTGAATGAACTGTTTCCGTGCCACTCTGTCTACCCGGACGGCGATCCCAGAGCTATATCCCCTGAAAAGCTTACAATTGGCGGAGAATGCTGGGGCAGCACAGTGGCTGATACAATTGGTGCTGGAATGTGCGTGCAGCACAGTGGCTTAGGCCTCTTTCACACATCCGGCGGGCGCCTGGCGGCGCCCCCGGCATTTTACCGCAGCGCCGCATGTGAAAAGCTTTCACACTTCCGGCGCCCAAAATGCGTTTTTTTGCCGGATGATTTCTGATGCTTGGAGAGATAAGAAATCATCCGGCAAAAAAAAAAAACGTTACATGCAGCGTTTTGTCCGGCCGCCGCAATGTACATTTGCGCCGCATCCGGACAAAACCGCATGCAACGCATTGACATGCGGCGCCATCCGGCGCTAATGCATGTCAATGCGAAAAGAGCCGCATGCGGCGCATCAGATTTTCAGATGCGGCGCTGCGGGAAAATGCCGGGGGCGCCGCAAGGCGCCCGCCGGATGTGTGAAAGAGGCCTTAGAGACAGCAATAAAGGTGAAGTCTGTTGAAGCAGCAGCAGAGAAAAAAAAAGTGTGTCAGCAAAAACGTCTGATTGGAGCAGTCTTAAAGAGACAGTAGCCCTAATAGAGTTTGCAAAAAAAAAAAAAAAAAGTGTGTCAGCAAAAACGTCTGATTGGAGCAGTCTTAAAGAGACAGTAGCCCTAATAGAGTTTGCAAAAGAAAAAAAAAAAAAAAAAGTGTGTCTGCACAGCAAAGCTGAACTTGTTGTGGAAAAGACTGTGGAGTGTGCAGCAGCAAAAGAGAAACATCTATTGGAGCAGTCTTAAAGAGACAGTGGCCCTAATAGAGTTTGCAGAGAAAAAAAAAAAAAAGGTGTCTGCACAGCAGAGCTGAATTTTCTGTGGAAAAGACTGTGGAGTGTGTATGTCTTGAGTGAAGACTGCCGTTGTTGAGACAGAGAAGTCTGACAGCATGGATGACAGCATGGAGGCGCTGTTTGAACAAATGGCGCAAGTTAATGTGCAACATAAGACTGCCGTGGTTGAGACAGATAAGTCCGGCAGTATGGAGGAGCTCATTGAGTACCTGGTACAGGCCCAGCAGAGCATGCAACTGCAGTGCCAGCAGCAGCAGGAGAATAACCGGTTGTTGGAGCAGATTACAGCTCTCAGCACCTCGTCCCAGAGTAATGTTGTGAAGGCACCTGCCTTGTCCGCTGTAAAGAAGGCGGTAAGACGGTCCCTGAAAAAGATGACACCTCGTGATGATGTGGAGGTATATCTAACTAGGTTTGAGGGACTGGCAGAGAAGGAGAATCTGCCCCTATCTGAATGGGCCATGATGGTCGCACCCTATTTGATTGGAGAACCCCAAAGGGCCTATGCTGACCTGAGCGAGCAGGACAGACAAGACTATGCCAAGCTGAAAGCGGAGATTTTTACCCGGCTGGGTGTTACGGTGACAGCCCGTGCCAGGGGAGTTCATGACTGGAGATACAGTTGGGAGTCTGCAGTCAGCAGGCTTGATTGTGGAGTTGAAAGGGTGATAGTGGACCGCTACACCCAAGCATGTCCTCCTAAGGTACAGCCAGAGGTCGGACAAGGAGACCACCAGTACGCCAATCGTCTGGTCAGCCTGATGGAGAAGGCCTTCGCCAGTAAAGACTGTCTCCGTGACCAGCCGTCTGAGAGGTCGTCACTTCAGAGTTCCCGGACACTGAACTCTCGCGGTAAGAGCGTTCCAGCTGTTGGGGACATGGGGTGTGCTGATAAGCGGGTTCAGGCCCGAGGGGACATGTGGGTGGAAAAGTGTGATGGACAGGGTTGGAGATGTCATGAAATTGCAGCCAACTGTCCAATAGAGGGGGAGCCTATGTATTGTGATGTTGGCAGATCCCTCTCTCCCTGCGCAGAGCCTGTGTGTGTGTCCACCTCAGCCGAAGAGACTGGACCACAGGTGTGCCCGGTGGTTGTAAATGACTGCCCAGCACAGGCCCTCTTGGACTCAGAGAGTCCAGTGACTTCCATATGTGATAGCCTGATTGATAGGGACTTCATCCCTGATAAGCACCTGAGTATGGTGTGCATCCATGGAGACACCAAAGTCTACCCAGAGACTGCCGTGGACTTGGTCCCCAAACTCGGGGAGGTTTCATATGAAGTGGGGGTAGTGAAGAACCTGGTGCAACCCGTTATATTGGGTAATGACTTTCCCCGATCTAAGGATCTCTGGGGGAAAAATGTTTCTGATGGACAGTGTGATGAAGCTCCTATTGAGGGTGCGCAGTCCCGAGGGGCGGAACACAATGCTAGTGGGCCGTTAAACTTATGTGATAATGATGATGATGATGATGATGATGATGATGATGATGATCATGATAATGATGATGACCATGATAATGATGCTGATGCTGATAATGATAATGATGATGATCATGATAGTGATGATGATACTGATCATAATCATGATAATGATATTGATAATAATGATGACTGTGATAGTGATGAAATTCCTTTGCAGGTGATGTTGGGAGACGAGGATGGGTGTTCTCGGGAACCGAGTGTCCCTGACTTACCTGTGTCCTGTGACAATTTTGAGAGTGAGCAGTGGCGAGACCCCTCTCTTAAAACGGCCCAGGAAAATATAAATGTTCTAAATGAGGTTTCCCAAGAGCCTGGCTCTGAGGAGAGGTTACCTCATGTTGCCATAAACACTCACCTGTTGTATAGGGACACTGAAGTCCAGGGAGAGGTCGTGAGCCAGCTCCTAGTACCTGAGCTATATAGAAGTATAGTGCTGGGGTTGTCACATAGTCACATACTTGAGGGACCAGATGGTGAAGTTAATGTTGTGGATGACATGTTAACTAAGGTTCCAGATCAGGATGTGAATGAGAATGAATTGTATACCCCTGAAAGTGAGCAGGATGAGAATGAGAATGAATTGTATAACCCTGAAAGTGAGCCGGATGTGGCTGAGAAAAAGGGGTCAGACAGGGATAGTGGTAGTGATAGTGAATCATCTGATGACAATAAAGCAACCAGTGCAAATGAGGAAGGCATGGTAGCAGAGGAGGTTGAGAGTCCTGAGAAGAAAGCTGATGCTGACCTTGCAGCCGGACAGAAGATGGCATCTGAAGATGTTTTACAGTTGGCCGGTTCCCTGGCGAAGACTAAGGTGAAAGGAGGAGAGCTGAGCTTTAAAGGCAGGACTCTGAAATTGAACACAGCACAAGTGGATGCTGTTGAAGATGAGAAGTTATCAATGTATGGTATGGAGATGCATCATGCCCAGGACTCTGAAGGTAATGCTGCAGAGGTGGAAAAAGCCATGGAAGTGGTGGTCACCAAGCCAGATGCTTCATCAGAAGCTGAGGTCTCAAGTGAAGCTGTGAGGAACAAGACTGAAGATATGGGGACTGACTCTGTCCAGGAATCTGTTTCTGCCGAAGACAGCGGCGTGGACGGGTTACGGTCCGGATCAGTAGCTGCAACTCGTGAAGCTCAGGCTGGAAGTTCGGCGCCCGGAGCCCCAGCAGTGTTCCTGAGTGATACCAAGGATCTGGATAAATCACAAGATGAGATTTTGAGACATCAGGCTGGCTTTGGTGAGCTCAAGCGCACTTTCATGGAGTCTACATCGGAGCCACGTCCCAACAAGTGGAGAGGCGATGTGTCACTCCGTTGCCGCTGCAGACACACGGGAGCTCAGATGGGATGCAGAACGTGGTGGAAGAGAAGAATCCGGCGGGTTCTGAGTATACAGATGCAGCTATCAAGGAGAACTTGAAAGCTGGAATAAATGGAGATATTGGAGACCATAATGATGTGAATGAAGAAGTAGAATGTAAGACTGACGGTAGGGCTTCTGAGCATGTCCTACCAAAAGAGCCTGAAGAAGGGGCTGAAGACATAAAGGACGTCCAACAGGTACAAGATGAATTGATTACTTCTCAGAAAAAACTCCAAACTGTTATGAAGGAGCATGATGAGAGCCATGAGCATCTTCTGGAGAAGCTCAATGAAGTAAAGAAGGTTCAAGGGGAACTGGAGAAAAGTGAAAAACCCCCTATACCTTCTGTGATAGTTGGTGACACATGGTCAGTGCACCAGGGACAGGAGGTACGTGAGTTTCTGAGGAAGAGTCAGCAGAAGTGTTCTGATGTGCCGGGTCGTACTTCTCTGGCCAGGCACTATATCGAAACTGAGCCCGGCCCTAAGGTCAAGATGAAACCGTGCAGGATACCCGAGGCCCGCAGAGAGCATAGGCCTGGGAGGGTACAGGGTAGTGCGGATGCTTCAGATGAAGAGAAAGCTGATGTTGGCTATGGCTCAGGTGAAGATACAGATGACAGTAGTGAAGATGAAGCTGATGAGGGCCATGACTGGTCCAGAGTTCACTGTCTCTTTTGGATTGTTGACCAGCCCTCCGGTCTGGATGACCAGCCCTCCGGTCTGGAGAAGAGGGGGGATATGTGAGACAGTGAGAGTATGGGTGTTGAATGGGGTGTACATTTCACCTAGATACTGTGCTGACTGGTATAAGGGAAATGTATGGCTTTGTAAACCTAGTGGTAGAGAAAGGTCACTACACCTTACATTCATTACACACTTGCAGCTCAGGCCTGAAACTACTCAGGTGTTAATTAGGAGACCAGAAGTAGGTGTCTGCGAACACAGTCAGAGAGCTCGCTTCGTCTGGACACAGGAGGGGTCCAGGCACAGAAGGTGTCTCCAGGAGTTTGAGCTATCTCAGTCTGGGTGCTCGATGTACCCCCGACACAGGAGTAATCTCTGTGAGAATCCATGCGGATAGCAGCTGAATAGGAGGGGAGCTCTCTCAAGTCTGGACGTTGAAGGTGCCTTCAGACACAAGGAGGAGACTCTGTGAACCTCAATGCTGGTAAATGCTGGTAAATGCTGGTAATGCTGAACATATGTGTTGTTTTGGCCCTGGCTGTTAGAGTCGGGACCCGGATAGATAGGGAAATCTATCTAAGTGCAATTAGTGGCTAGACAAGCCTAGGTCTTCTGTTTATGATTTTGTTTTATGTCTTGTTTGCTGTGGACTTTAATAAAACTGGTTGCGGCCAGTTTTCATCAGAACTGTCTGAATGAACTGTTTCCGTGCCACTCTGTCTACCCGGACGGCGATCCCAGAGCTACATCCCCTGAAAAGCTTACAACATGTACAGCTACGCAGCAGAGCAGGGAACTGAGCAGCATCCATACAGGTAACAGACAACAGTATCCCAGATTTCTGGCATGTTTGTACACCTGTGAAACACAGTCAGTTAGAAAAATAGTAACTTCAACTCACAAAACAATATATTAACCCTTAAAATGGTATTAATAAAATGACAGTATGTCCTTCAAACTCTCATACAACTTTACTGTCCAAAAAAATAAAAATGTTACTTAAAATTAAAAAAATAAATATTTTTGCAGTTCTTTTGTTTAAAACAGTAAAAAAAAAATATATTTAGGTATCATCATAACTAGGGATGAACGGACCCGTGGTTTGTAGGGTTTGACCGAACGTTGTCCAAAGTTCAGTTCTAGTGCCAGAATGCTAACCGAACTTGAACCTGAACCCAAACCCCATAGACGTCAGTGGAGACCTGAACATTGGTGTTGTAAAAAGGTTGTAGATAGACAGATAGATAAATAGATAGATTGAAATATGTCAGTGTGCTATATAATCAGTGTGGTTTTTTTTTAATAAATGAATCTGGCGCTTAGCTTCCACTCTTCCCACTTGCCCTGGAGCAGTGGCAAATGGGGTAATAGGGTTGGGGTTGTCAGCTGTTCAATGGACACTGACATAAAGCTTAGAGGATAGTAATGGAGAGGCGTCTATAAGATACCCCCATTACTAACCCCATAGTAAAATGTAATAAAGACCCAGACAGAATAAAGTCCTTTAATAAAAATAGACACAGAGTCCTTTATATGAAATAAACACTCCCTACCTTACTTTTACCCATTTATTGCTGTAAAATTAAAAATAATAAAATACCATATTCCTCATCTATCTGACGACAACCTATTGTCCCATAAATAGCCCAACTCTGTTTCATCTGGATTACATAGCTGAGCAGTGACATGATGTGACCTCTCTGCCATGAATCCAGGAGACACTGAGCTGAGCGCCAGATAGTAGCTTTAGTGACCTGTGGTGATGTCATTGAGGTTACTGCAGGTCACAGGCAACCACGTTCCCATGGTCAGTTCTGTGTGAGGGGGTCATTCATGTGCGGTAACCTTTATAATTTGTCCGCTGGCAACGTGAGTAATTTCATACTGTGCTAGCTGTGACATTGTGAAGGTTACCGCAGCTCATCGACCAGCTCACACTGAACTGACCATGGGAACAGCTGGTTGTGACCTGCAGTAACTTCAATTACATTACTGCTTGTTACTGAAGCGGGCAAGTTGTAAAAGCGGAGGCTAATTGCCAGATTTTGTGCATCCTATGGATGTGCCATTTCTGGGGCACATGAGTGCTGATGTTCTTAGCCTGGGATGGGGGGGGGCAATATCCATGGCCCCTTCCCTGGCTATTAAGATCAGCACATAGCTGTTTATTTAGCCTTTGCTGTTTTGAAATTAAAGGGGGACCTTACATAATTATTTTTCTGGGGTTCCCCACAAAAACCATTAAATGCTAAGCAAACAGCTGTGAACTGTTCTTAATAGCCCAAGAACCTTTTGGGCTATTGGCCCCTTTCCAAGAATAGAAACATCAGAACTCAATGGTTGGCTTTCCCTCTGCTGGTTATGAAAATTACTTGAGAGCCCAGGCCATTTTTTTATTATTGATTTAATAGACATGATTAGCGCTGCATTCACCACCCGGCTCCTGGGAAATTGTAATTGTGTTGCTTTTACCCTGGCACTGGTACGTATCACTCTGATCTAATCCATGTGTCATCAGGGTGCACGTGTGCAGCACGCATTTTTACCATGCTACGTGAAAAAAAAAAACGTCTGTGGATTTTTCACACGGACATACGGTTCGTGTGAGAAACCTGACATGTGCACCATGATAGAAAACAATGTGTGTGTGTGTGTTCGTATTTGCGGTCCTTAAAAAACGGATGTGTGAAGGGGGTCTAAGGGTGAACATTCATTTCACTTTCCACACCATAAGTACATGATTTAATATGTGAAATAGCATAGCCAAATAATAAATCTTTCAGCAACAGTGAACTGTCTGCAGTCGAAGAGCACATTTTTATTTAAATTAACTACTTTAATTTAAATGTATTCAGATTGTACTTGTTCCTTTTCATTTGACTAAAAAATCTTTGACACGCTTTCATATAATGGAAACTTGTTAGCAGGTACAAGTGTTGATAAAAGATGAAATATCTGTATTCGTTACAGACTTGATATTGCTTAAATCTATTATTTTTTTACATTTTTTAAAAATAACTCTGTAATTGTGCTATGCTGTAATATTTCTTTTTATTAACCTTGTGGAAGAGCTCCCTACTGGTAATACTCGTATATAAGGATTAAACTGACACAAAATCTCTGCAGACAATAATATTACCAGAGACCTTTTGCAGCTTACTGACACTGTGCACTAGTACAAATTTGAATAATAATAATAATGAATGAAAAAATAGTGGCACACCAAAATAAAAATAAAAAACTTTATTAAGGCAAGTAAGCCATGGTTAAAACTTGTGAAAACATGACACGTTTCAGGTGCAAAAATGCATCCACTCATACTCCTATTTTTGCACCCGAAACGCGTCAGCTTTTCACATGTTTTAATCATGGCTTACTTGCCTTAATAAAGTTCTTTATTTTTATTTGGGTGTGCCACTATTTTCTCATTCATGGTAACAATCTGTACTTTTCAACAAGTTGTGCACCCACCTGCTTTTTCTGATTTGGCTCATCCTATTTGGCTTGAATTGAGGATTTTGGTGAAGCTCCCACACCTCTCTCTCCTGCAATAATAATAATGGTGAATATAATGTCAAGAATAATAATATAATTGTGACATATTCTCAAATGATGTAGCATATGGAGACGTTTTAACCATATTGGGTCTATTATCCTACACTGCCAAAACAGTAAAATCTTGAGTGAATGTGTCAAGTGTTCATAGATTGGGCTTTATAAATTTACCATCAAGCATTTGCAACAGGATTAGAAATACAAGAGCCCCAAATCATCAAAACTTTCACTCCAGAATTCTGTCATAAAAACTTTGAAAAGGCTCAATTTGAAGTTGTGGTTAAATTTAAGGATTATTGGCATCTATCATCTAGCTCTGTCAAAATGGGTGGAACAGGGGTGCAGTGACTGCCACTCGTCAAATTCATGACGAGCGGTGGAGTATTATTTGAGGTGAGGTGCTCATAGAGGTGTATGCTGCTAATTGAGGCTCCTAATTCATGAATCGGGCCCATGGTCTCTAGAACCCTCACCAAACATGTAGAAATTTTGCATCTGGTTTTGCAGCTTAAGGGCTCATACTCACTTGAGCCGAAAACGGATGATTTTCAGCCGATAAAAAATCTGATTCAAATCGGACCAATGTTATTCAATAGGTGACATCTCATTTGCAATTTTTTTCTCAGCCGAAATCGGTGTGAGAAAAAAATCGCAGCATGCTGCGATTTGATGCGATTTTGGCATGATAATCGCTAATGCAATAGATGGTGCTATAAAAAAATCACATGCAAATCGCATGACAATTGCACATAATCGGACCATCCTGAAAACTGACCGTTTTTTTTTCCAGCAAGTGAGTATGAGCCCTAAATCTATTTCTAGAGTGTTCAGTTGCAAGAACTTATCTATTACAGTACAGTAGTTGCTCTGAGCGCTTAGATCTCATCTCCCAAGATCTTGGTGCCGAGATCTCCAACTGCACATGCGCCGTCCCCGGCAGCCATTTTCCCGGAATCCACCGCACAGTAAACCATGTAAGTGCTGGGCTCTGGGCTTACGTAAATTGTCGGCAGAGCCCCCGCACCACCGAACACCAGCAGCGGTGCACATCTGAACACCCCCTCATCCCAGCCTGCGGCACGCAGCAACGCTCCACTCTTGCCTCCATCAGCGACCCTGGGACCCCGCCTTACCGCAGCCACCACCCCCGGTAAGCAATAAGATGCATGGATTATAAGAAGCACCATCCATTTTATAAAAAAAAGTTATTTTTCCTATTTTTCTCCTCAAAATTTGGGGTGCGTCTTATAATCCGGTGCGTCTTATAATCTGCAAAATATGGTAAACCTTTGGTCTCTGATATGATAATAGCTTTATTCATGTACGTGTTATATAAGTTTACATATTTAAATAGTTGATGACATTGAAAAAGACAAAAAGTTTATCAAACCCAACTATAATCTGAATGTGTTAGGGTCTGTGCACAAGTTGCGGATTCCTAGCGTTTTTGCCGCAAAACCGCGGCAAAACCGCTTGCACAACACAACTCATTATGGCCTATGGGATTCCGCAATGCTGTGCACATGCTGCGGGTTTTTACGCTGCGGAATCGCATCGCGGAAGAATCCGCAGCATGCTCATTCTTTTTTGCGGAACCGCAGCGATTCCGCCGCCATAGGAATGCATTGAACCGCTTTCTTTCCACATGTGGCTGTGCCCACCATGCGCAAAGTAAGCGGTTCATGTGCGGATGGTACTCAGGGTCTGGAGGAAAGGAGACTCTCCTCCAGGCCCTGGGTACCATATCCATGTAAAAACAATATTTAAAATAAAAAATAGTGATATTCTCACCTTCCGGCGGCCCCCGCAGCTTTCCCGCCTCTCAGCGACACTCCCGGCCAATCCCGTTCCCAGTAATGCATTGCGAGAATCACCCCAGATGATGTACGGTCTCGCGTGATGCTACATCATCGGGTCATTGTCGCAAAGGACGCCTGGGAACGGGATTGGCCGGGAGCGTCGCTGAGAGGCGGGAAAGCTGCGGGGGCCACCGGAAGGTGAGAATATCATTATTTATTATTATTTTAATTATTTTTAACATTAGATCTTTTTACTACTGATGTGGCATAGGCTTCGGCGACCGACAAGCGGTGGATACCGCGTTTTGGGCACACGACGGTGTGACACAGCGCACTTCCTTCTCCTCTCCTTAAGGCTGACTGCACAGGCTGCCTTACAGTGACTGCCCACTTTCCAGAAGTAGCTATGCCTTCTCCTTACAGGCACACATCAGGATGTGTCCATTGGTCCATCTTTCTAAACAGTACAATTTATAGGTAGCTGATGAACGTCATGTGACCAAAACGTTCCCTATTGTACTACATTATCTGGACACCAATAAAATCTCTCATAATTTTTGCAATCTACCTAAGTTGAGTGCGGAGTTGTTGTTTAATTGTATATGGCTTGGGCCCCTACTCCAACACCACTTTGAGGTTGTGCACACGGTTCCTCACTCTTATTATGAATATGGACGCGACGCCACTTCTATAGGCGTGGCGTCCGTATTCATGACCTTAATGAGCGGTACCACGTGACCGCTCCACAGAGGAAGAAGCTGACCGCCGGGATAGAGATGCAGCGACGGAGCGAGGAGGGTAAGTTTGATGGGGGAGGACAGGGGAGCCCAGCGGAGGGTGGGAGCTGAGCCATGTATACAGGGTGGAAGCAGAGCCATGTATATAGGATTGGAGGGAGGGAGCGGAGCCATGTATATGGGTGGGAGGGTGGGAGCGGAGTCATGTATATAGGATGGGAGGATGGGAGCGGAGTCATGTATATAGGATGGGAGGGTGGGAGCGGAGCCATGTATATAGGATGGGAGGGTGGGAGCGGAGCCATGTACAGTACAGACCAAATGTTTGGACACACCTTCTCATTTAAAATTTTTTCTGTATTTTCATGACTGAAAATTGTACATTCACACTGAAGGCATCAAAACTATGAATTAACACATGTGCAATTATATACTTAACAAAAAACTCTTGGCATTCTCTTGATGAGCTTCAAGAGGTAGGCACTGGAAATGGTCTTCCAACAGTCTTGAAGGAGTTCCCAGAGATGCTTAGCACTTGTTGGCCCTTTTGCCTTCACTCTGCGGTCCAGCTCACACCAAACCATCTCGATTGGGTTCATGTCTGGTGACTGTGGAGGCCAGGTCATCTGGTGTAGCACCCCATCACTCTCCCTCTTGGTCAAATAACCCTTACACAGCCTGGTGGTGTGTTTGGGGTCATTGTCCTGTTGAAAAATAAATGATGGTTCAACTAAACACAAATCGGAGGGAAAAGCATGCCGGTGCAAGATGCTGTGGTAGCCATGCTGGTTCAGTATCCCTTCAATTTTGAATAAATCCCCAACAGTGTCACCAGCAAAACACCGCCACACCATCACACATCCTTCTCCATGCTTCACGGTGGGAACCAGGCATGTAGAGTCCATCCGTTCATCTTTTCTGCGTCGCACAAAGACACCGTGGTTGGAACCAAAGATCTCAAATTTGGACTCATCAGACCAAAGCACAGATTTCCACTGGTCTAATGTCCATTCCTTGTGTTCTTTAGCCCAAACAAGTCTCTTCTGCTTGTTGCCTGTCCTTAGCAGTGGTTTCCTAGCAGCTATTTTGCCACTAAGGCCTGCTGCACAGTCTCCTCTTAACAGTTGTTGTAGAGATGTGTCTGCTGCTAGAACTCTGTGTGGGATTGACCTGGTCTCTAATGTGAGCTGTTGTTAACCTGCGATTTCTGAGGCTGGTGACTCGGAAAAATTTATCCTCAGAAGCAGAGGTGAGGTGACTCTTGGTCTTCCTTTCCTGGGGCGGTCCTCATGTAAGCCAGTTTCTTTGTAGCGCTTGATGGTTTTGCATCTGCACTTGGGGACACTTTCAAAGTTTTCCCAATTTATCGGACTGACTGACCTTCATTTCTTAAAGTAATGATGGCGACTCGTTTTTCTTTACTTAGCTGCTTTTTTCTTGCCATAATACAAATTCTAACAGTCTATTCAGTAGGACTATCATCTGTGTATCCACCAGACTTCTGCAAAACACAACTGATGTTCCCAACCCCATTTATAAGGCAAGAAATCCCATTTATTAAACCTGACATGGCACACCTGTGAAGTGAAAACCATTCCCGGTGACTACCTCTTGAAGCTCATCAAGAGAATGCCAAGAGTGTGCAAAGCAGTCATCAAAGAAAAAGGTGGCTACTTTGAAGAACCTAGAATATAAGACATAATTTCAGTTGTTTCACACTTTTTTGTTGAGTGTTTAATTCCACATGTGTTAATTCATAGTTCTGATGCCTTCAGTGTGAATGTACAAATTTCATAGTCATGAAAATACAGAAAAATCTTTAAATGAGAAGGTGTGTCCAAACTTTTGGTCTGTACTGTATATAGGATGGGAGGGTGGGAGCGGAGCCATGTATATAGGATTGGAGGGTGAGAGCGGAGCCATGTATACAGGATGGGAGGGTGGGAGCGGAGCCATGTTTATAGGATTGGAGGGTGGAGTGGAGCCATGTACATAGTATTGGAGGGGATGGGAGGGTGGAGTGGAGCCATGTATATAAGATTGGAGGGTGGGAGCGGAGCCATGAATACAGGATAGGAGGGTAGGAGCGGATCCATGTATATAGGATGGGAGGGTGGGAGCGGAGCCATGTATACAGGATGGGAGGGTGGAGTAGAGACATGTATACAGGATGGGAGGGTGGGAGCGGAGCCATGTATACAGGATGGGATGGTGGAGCGTAGCCATGTATATAGGATGGGAGGGTGGGAGCGGAGCCGTGAATATAGGATGGGAGGGTGGGAGCGGAGCCATGTATATAGGATGGGAGGGTGGGAGCGGAGCCATGTATACAGGATGGGATGGTGGAGCGTAGCCATGTATATAGGATGGGAGGGTGGGAGCGGAGCCGTGTATATAGGATGGGAGGGTGGGAGCGGAGCCATGTATATAGGATGGGAGGGTGGAGCGTTGCCATGTTTATAGGATGGGAGTGTGGGAGCAGAGCCATGGATACAGGATGGGAGAGTGGGAGCGGAGCCGTGTATATAGGATGGGAGGGTGGGAGCGGAGCCATGTATATAGGATGGGAGGGTGGGAGCGTTGCCATGTTTATAGGATGGGAGTGTGGGAGCGGAGCCATGGATACAGGATGGGAGAGTGGGAGCGGAGCCATGTATATGTAACGACCCGCCACCACAATTGTGGATTACCAGGGCAATGGGGTACTCAGAGCCGAGCCCATGGAAGTCTATGGGGTTGTCACGGGTAGCGGTGGCTCGGTCTGTGGCCCTGGCGGTCTGGCGTATGTTGGGGGGGATATTTACAGGGGATTTGATATATTTACAGTTCGTGACGCCACCTGTAGTCTCTGGTAATTTGTACCAGCGCTGCTGTAGATCTCTGAGGGGATGGTGAGGCAGCTAGATGTCGGGTCCCCTACAGGTGGGTCTCTTCCCTCAGGTCGGTAGTTATGGTAGGGTTGTGCAGGCATGCAATTAAATAACTCAGTCTCACACATCAGCGTCTCTCCATACCTTTTACTTGTAAGATGGTTAGGCAGGTCCCAGGGAGGCTGATCCAATGGAGAATGTGTTTTGAGGTAGCAGCTGGACAAGTTAGGGGCCTCCTTTACTTTCACAATGATGAGTCCAACCAGCATAAAGCGTAGTTCCCTCTATAAACTCCAGCTATTTCAAAGCTGTACTGCCCGGTCAGTTTTGTGGTCGGAGCCTTCCTATGAGAGAGCTGAGTTCCTATTCTTGCTGATCAGGCTCAAGGTTCTCACTCCCCCTGACCCCAGTTACGTACCAACACTCCAAGGGCTGCTTGCCGCGACCTAAGGTCCGGTAAGCCTCTGGTTTTCCTACCACTATGCGTGAAGCTATAGTGATCCTTCGGTCCCCAGTGACCGGTGACAATGTGCAGGACTTCTCCAATCCTAAAGCACTTCTAATAATCCTTCCACTGTGCCTTTCGCCTTGTCCGCGCTTGTAGCATAAACACTCACACTTCCAAAGGTCATATAAATCAATCCCTTCTTGCTTCTTTCCAGAGTTTGTTGCCAGAATCTCAGTATTCCTCTAGGCAGGAGCACGTCTCTGAACCTTCACTGTCCTTGGGACAGGAGACTGAAGTATCTGCACTAACTCTTCCTTTCATTAGGTGTCTCAGTCTTTCTTCTAGTGGGGCACAGCTCTGACCAGGCTGAGGTGATCTGGCTCACCTTTACTGGCCTCCACTTGCTGAACTGCAGACAGACACAGGCTGGACTACTTCCTCCCTCCAGGTCCAGGCTAGACTGACTGAATGAATCCACTCACTGAATGTACACTGACCACTCCCTGACGAGTGACTACACTACCCTAAGGGTGTGTCTAAGTGTATGTTGAGTGAATGGGTATAGAGCATTGAACTGCTAACTCTCCACACATTCTCCAGGGTACTGCGTGTGCCTTCACACCAGGGCTACACATATATAGGATGGGAGGGTGGGAGCGGAGCCATGTGTATAGGATGGGAGGGTGGGAGCGGAGCCATGTATATAGGGTGGGAGCAGAGCCATGTATATAGGATGGGAGGGTGGGAGCGGAGCCGTGTGTATAGGATGGGAGGGTGGGAGCGGAGCCATGTATATAGGGTGGGAGTGGAGCCATGTATATAGGGTGGGAGCGGAGCCATGTATATAGGATGGGAGGGTGGGAGCGGAGTCATGTATACAGGATGGTAGGGTGGGAGAGGAGCCATGCATATAGGATGGGAGGGTGGGAGCGGAGCCATGTTTATAGGATGGGAACTGAGCCATGTATATAGGATGGGAGGGTGGGAGCAGAGCCATGTATATAGGATGGGAGGGTGGGAGTGGAGTCATGTATATAGAATGGGAGGGTGGGAGGGAGCCATGCCTACAGGATGGGAGGGTGGGAGCGGTGCCATGTATACAGGATTGGAGGGTGGAGTGGAGCCATGTATATAGGATTGGAGGTTGGAGTGGAGCCATGTATATAGGATTGGAGGGTGGGAGCGGAGCCGTGTATATAGGATTGGAGGGTGGGAGCGTAGCCATGTATATAGGATAGGAGGGTGGGAGCGGAGCCATGTATATAGGATGGGAGTGTGGAGTGGAGCCATGTATATAGGATGGGAGGGTGGAGTGGAGCCATGTATACAGGATGGGAGGGTGGGAGAGGAGTCATGTATACAGTATTGGAGGGTGGAGTGGAGCCATGTATATAGGATGGGAGGGTGGAAGCAGAGCCATGTATATAGGGTGGGAGCGTAGCCATGTACATAGGATAGGAGAGTGGGAGCGGAGCCATGTATATAGGATGGGAGGGTGGAGTGGAGCCATGTATATAGGATGGAAGGGTGGAGTGGAGCCATGTATACAGGATGGGAGGGTGGGAGCGGAGCCATGTATATAGGATGGGAGGGTGGAAGCGGAGCCATCTATATAGGATGGGAGGGTGGGAGCAGAGCCATGTATATGGAATGGGAGGGTGGGAGTGGAGCCATGTATACAGGATGGGAGGGAGGGAGCTGAGCCATGTGTATAGGATGAGAGGGTGTGAGCGGAGCCATGTATACAGGATGGGAATGTGGGAGCGGAGCCATGTATATAGGATTGGAGGGTGGAAGCGGAGCCATGTATACAGGATGGGAGTGTGGGAGCGGAGCCATGAATATAGGATGGGAGGGTGGGAGCGGAGCCATGTATACAGGATGAGAGGGTGGGAGCGGAGCCATGTATATAGGATGGAAGGGTGGGAGCGGAGCCATGTATATAGGATTGGAGGGAGCGGAGCAATGTATATAGGATGGAAGGGTGGGAGCGGAGCCATGCATAAATAAGCTACATACATATTCTAGAATACACAATGTGTTAGAATCAGGGCCACCATCTAGTACTATAATAATCAGAATTTAGATCTTATTCCAATAATCAGTTAATTGCAGGTGCTTTGCCCTAAAGTGAATGACTATTATTTATCATTATGAATGACTATTAACCTATGTGAGATTGACATATACATCCTATCCCAACTATTTTAAACTTTTAGACCTTATAATTATTTACAACTGAAATAAAAACAACATGTTATATTATGTTATACAAGGGTGTGGTAAAATGGGTTTTGATTTGCCAATAGGCATAATTGCTTTAAATTTTGTGATCCACTGACTATCTTGTGAATATCTAATGACGTTTTTCTTTTATTTTTTCATGAGAATGACCTAAGTCCCCTATTTTTTTAGGAGTCTTCTGCTGCATCATTGTCCTTTCTAGTGACCCTAACCTACGGCTTGGTGAATCCACTAGATGGTGAACCATTAACATTTGCATTACTAAGTTTAGATTTACTGTCAAGAAATTGAGTACTCATTACTGACTTGTCTATCTGGGTTTAGGCCCAGTATATCTCTGTCTATAAGCACTTAGAAGAGAAGTACCAACTAAAGGGAACATTTTCTATGTATAAACTACCGTATTTTTTGGACCATAAGACACACTTTTTTCCCCCCAAAATTTGGGGGAAAATGGGGGTGCGTCTTATGGTTCCAACATACGAAAAAATCCGGTGGCGGCGGCGGACCCGGTGGCGGCGGCAGCCTTCCTGTGGTGTCTGGCCAGCAGCGGGGCTCTGTGCTGCGTGGGGGGCTCCGCCGGCATTTCCCTCTTAGCCAGACAGCCCCCCGCAGCTCCGCTGCTGCGGCCTCCTCATACATGACCGCCAGGGGCCTCCGGTGGCGGTCCCGATGAAGTCTTCCGTGCAGTGGTGCCGGGGCAGCAGCCGGCTCTGTGCTGCAGGGGGGCTCCGCCGGCATTTCGGTCTTAGCCGGAAAGCCCCCCGCAGCTCCGCTCCCTCCTGCAACTCGGTGGCGTCCTCAAACATGGCCGCCAGGGGCCTCCGGTAAGATGGCCGCCGAATCTCATTCAAGTCTCGGCAACGAGATCTCTTCTCCCGAGGACAAGATCTCGGGAGAAGAAATCTCGTTGCCGAGACTTGAATGAGATTCGGCGGCCATCTTACCGGAGGCCCCTGGCGGCCATGTTTGAGGACGCCACCGAGTTGCAGGAGGGAGCGGAGCTGCGGGGGGCTTTCCGGCTAAGACCGAAATGCCGGCGGAGCCCCCCTGCAGCACAGAGCCGGCTGCTGCCCCGGCACCACCGCACGGAAGACTTCGTCGGGACCGCCACCGGAGGCCCCTGGCGGCCATGTATCAGGAGGCCACAGCAGCGGAGCTGCGGGGGCTGTCCTGCTAAGAGGGAAATGCCGGCGGAGCCCCCCACGCAGCACAGAGCCCCACTGCTGGCCAGACACCACAGAGCACAGGAGGCTGCATTGGGACCACCGCTATGGGATGTGAGTACCATATATTGCACAGCCACCCCACAGAGCACAGCGACCCCACAGAACACAGCCAACCCACAGAGCACAGCCACCCCACACAGCACAGCCACCCCACACAGCACAGCCACCCCACAGAGCACCCCTGCAACACAGAGCACTTCGGACTGTAAGACGGACCCCCATTTGACACATTACTTTTTTTCCCTATTTTCCTTCCTAAAATTTGGGGTGCGTCTTATGGTCCGGTGCGTCTTATAGTCCGAAAAATACGGTAAACAGTGTGATGTGGGATTGACTCCTGGAAGGCTTCAGAGGCCCCTAGATGTTGTGAGAAGACCACAATAATGAAAAAAATTGTAAAGCCTTTTATGTCTCATTGCTCACTTTATGGGCAAAGTTTCAAAGGAGGTTAAAAAAAATCACATTTTGCTTTCAATTGGTGGAGAAGGATTGGTTTTATATGAAAAGCTAGAAAAAACGCTAATCAGAACTGTCCTGACAGTATCATTTACTTGAATTAGGCAACTGTAGTCTGAAGGCTTTGGAGTCCTTTCACCACCTTTATGGCAGTGTCTATTTTTTGCAATAAAAATAAATCTTTTAAAAAAATTTTTGCAAACTTTCGATTCGCAAATAATTGAAAATACTCCAAAGCCACCAGTTGCTCCAAAAAGATATGAATACGTGGCTGAACTGCATTGGCAATATAACCACACTGATCAATCAAGCAGCAGCTGCAGTCTTCCTTCCTGGCCCTGTTTTACAGACACAATGACTTTCCTATCTTTCTATAACTATCAATTAAATCTTTATTATTCGCTTTTTTTTACACACTAATCTTAATTTTTGTGCTATTACACGCTATCAATTCAGTTTCTTCAGTGTTTTTTGGCTTTCTCTCCCAATCTATATGACTAAGCTCTAATAATCTCTCACTATCCAGATTCACCACAAAATGGCTACTCCAATTCCTGCTTCTGCTCTTATGCAGACTTCAATAGTGCCTGCTAAATGGCTTCGTCCATAGTCATGTGATCATTCTCTGGCTGATTCAATCTACTTCAATCTCTAAAGGTGGGAGCCATTTTCGTTGAATCTTGTGAGTTGCATAGTGTTCATAGGGTTCTGCATATTCCTAAACTTCAAAATAAGTTTGATTCTCACTGAATTAATTTGCGCACCTCTAATTGTAGACTATACTAACGTGTCCAGGACAAAAGCAGAACATCTCCACAATTTAGTTCAATTGGAGTCCATTACTCCATATTTCAGACTACCTTTGTTTCATTCAAATTAATAGATACGTCAAGGACACATGTATACATTTAAACTATTTTGATGTAACCCAACAACGGAATACCTAACAAAGAACATAAGGTGATGTGAAATTCACTCATTGGTTAGACATCCTATGCCCACAGATTTCTAAGGTGTAAATCTGGCACTTAAACCCCTTAGTACAGCCGATACACATTAAAATGGTGGCTGCTAACAGTATTTATTTCCTCATTGCCGTTTTAAAACAGTGATAGAGAACAAGGCTGTTGCGCCCCCAGGGTCGAGAATGAGGTTAGCTGAGACCCCGTAGAACATGATCAGTGCAAGATTTTCTGGTGTCCAATCACGTGATCGCTGTTATCATGTCAGAAGACGGCGATGTCTTCTGACATGATATACTGTCAGAGGAGAGAGAAATGATGCCCCCCATACTCCCGGTACCTCTGCCATCCCCCGTTCCCTCTTGATCAGTCCCTAACCTGGAGTCATCTTCCTGGAAGAAAAAAGCACAGGTGCATGCACAGTGCACCCACCAAGATCTGTCAGCCGGTACCCGGCATCAATAGGAATTTTTTCCTATTGGTTCCTTTTGATCACTGTGATAGACCCTGCAGCAGTGATCAAAATAAAAAGAAATAATAAATCAAATTCCCCTTTATCACCCTCTTAGTTAGATAAAAATGTTAAAATTTTTATTTTTTTCCTTTCTTTGCAGTTGAGCTTAAGGCTAGGGTTGGGGTTAGGGTTGTGTTAGGGTTAGGGGTGTGTTAGGATTGGGGTTAGAATTGGGGTTTTTTCAAAAGTAAAAAAAATAACAATAGGATGGCTAGTGTTGAGCACAAATGCTCGCTACTCGAGTTTCCATTGGGTGCTTTGGTATGCACGGAGTATTGCAGATCCTCGAAACAGGCGCAAAACATGTGGGGCAGGGACTCTAGCATGTCACTCAAGCATCTGTGATATTTGGTGCACTCCCATCACCCGATGCAAACTGTAGTAGTGAGCACTTGCGCTCAATACTAACGACGATATATTCTATATGATGACGTAATGCTATCAAATTCTTTGTCGTACCTGTGGGTTCAAAATGCTCACTATACCCCTGCATAAAATCCTTGAGGGGTGTGGTTTACAAAATAGTTTCACTTGTGGGGGACTTCCACTGTTCAAGCACATCAGGGCTCTACAAACACGACATGGCATCCGCTAATTATTTCAGCAAATTTTATATTGGAAAAGTCAAATGGCGCTCTTTCCCTTCCCTTCCCTGTTGTGCGCCCAAACAGTAATTTCTCCCACAAATAAGTTATCGGCATGTTCAGGAGATTGTACAACAAGTTGTGAGGTCCATTTTCTCCTGTTACCCTTGTGAAAATAAAAAAGCTTGTTAATTTTCTTCTTCCATATTGATTCAGTTACTGTGAAGCACCAGAAGGGTTAATAAACTTCTTGAATGTGGTTGTGAGCACCTTAAGGGGTGCAGTTTTTAGAATTGTGTCACTTTGGGGTACTTTCTGTCATATAGGCCCCTCAAAGTAACTTCAAATATGAGGTGGTCCCTAAAAAAATAATTTTGTAAATTCTTTTGGAAAAATTAAAAATCGCTGATAAACTTTTAACCCTTATAACATCCTAACAAAAAAAATCATGTTTCCAAAATTATGCTGATGTAAAGTAGCCATGTGAGAAATGTTATTTATTAACTATGTTGTGTGACACCACTCTCTGATTTAAGGGCATAAGAATTAAAAGTTTGAAAATTGTGAAATTTTCTAAATTTCTGCAAATTTCCATTTTTTTTACAATATGTCATGAAAAAGCAATCTCTGAATCAGTGAGATCCATTGACGCGCTCCAGAGTTATTACCTCATAAAGTGACAGTGGTCAGAATTAAAAACTTGGCTTGGTCAAAATTGGCACCATCATAGATTGTAGCCACATTTCTGTTTGTCAATATGCTACTATATTCTTTTATGGCTTCATCAAACAGGAATTCGAAAAAGGCAACCATGATTAAGAGTCTTCCCAAGATGATAGCCATAAAGCTAATGCATCCGGTTAAATTGCTGTCAGTTATTGATCCATATTTTGAGCAAAATATTACTATATTAGGAAGTACACTTATAATATTGTATATATGGACTTAGCGCTTTTCCATTACAGCTCATTAACATAATTTCCCAGAGCACTTTTCTCCGCTCCTCCCTCTTCCCTCTCTTCAGTCTAACTCCCTGACTGACTCGTCCCAGAACAAACTCCATGTTTGCATCTGACTGCATCCTATCAATTTTACTGCTGAGTTCAGCAATGTTTTTGCTCAATAGAGCAAACCCATCTTTAAATTGATCTTTTAAAAGTTTGGTAGTGTTTTGATAGGATGCATTCAGATGCAAAAAATCAGATGCATAGCTCCTTTCCTGACCTCGATGACGCTGCCGTCTAGGTGTGGTGGCAGTGTCAGCAGGGTAAGGTAAAGGGAACTCCAACTCATCACCTGCAGCTTCATGTGACGAAGTCTGCCCTGCAACTCTAGTGCTGGTGGATGGGGCGGAGGTACCTGCCAAGAGGGAAGGTGCATAGGGGTCAGGTCTATCGACGTGGTCCCCGGCGGCGGACTCCAGAGGGATCGCTCCAGAGGGAACAAACTGAGAACCAGGCTCTAGAGTGCTGCAGACAGTGCTGTCAAATAAAAAAAAAAAAAACATTAAATATATTTATACATTCACCTTTCTGAAATTATAAAATATGGTTAGACACATTTTACTTTTGTCATACATAAATGTGTTGTGAAATATTTACCTTCTGCTGACCATCGTTGATCGCAGGAACGACAAGGCTTGGGCGTATTTGTATCTGCTCTTGCGTCCTGATGATCCACTCCTTGCCTGCATCTCTTTGTTAAATTCCCTCTTGAAGCGATCCCTGAGTGACCGCCACCGTGTGATAACCCGGTCACCTGGAAATAAAAAGGAAAAAAATTGTTTTTGTATCCTACACATAACATTCTTCAAAATTCATTACTCAACTGTGAATACTTACGTGCAAGATCCTTGTCTCGATCATTGAGTTCCCCCCAGTTCTCCATCACCAGGCTGCATACTTCCTCCCATAGCCGTCGGGTAATAACTTGGTCAGAATGCCTGCGGTCAGCCATATTCCACAGCGCCTCCCGATGTTGGACCTCTTCGATGAGGATGTCTACGTCGATCCCTCCCCCATCCTCACCATCTGTATCGGGAGCACGCCGTGAAGCCTGTGTTTAAAAAAAAAAGAAAAAAAATAAGCTACATCACGTTAAATAAGTAAACACCAAAAAAAAAAAAACTTACTTTCTGACCGCGGCGACGCTCATGCCGATGACCATGGGAGGTCCTTGGAGGAACTCTCCTACAAGACCTGGATTCTGAAGACTAGAAAACATTTAAAAACAAAAAAATCCAAATTATAAATGACAGTATGTATTGTGTGTGTTATTTTTTTTGGTTGTTTACATTAGGTGATGATCTGCCTATATAAAAAACTTACACTCTGCGCACCCGCTCCAGTTATTTCTCCACCCTGACCGTCTGCTTCTGAAAGCCCCTCTTCTTCAGCTTCCTGTGAAGACATAATACATACATATAGTTTGGAAAATAATTTTCTCGACAGTGAACAAAAAAAATAATTACCTCTGTTCGCCTACGCTGTGGCTGGGGGCTTCCAGAAGAAGACATACTTGAACAACTGGGCCTGACTGGGTCCTTCAATTAATCTGTAAGCATAAAGCCTATTAAGCAACAATACAAAAGAGATAACAGCTCAATTGACAATATGCTTACATCACACTCAACTTGCGTCTGGATGACTGTCCTGTGGCTCACTGTCCTCTGTGGCAGACTGTCCTCAAACTGTTGGTGGCACACTGTAGTAATCTGTAAGGATAAAGCCATTTTAGCCAATATAATAGTTATATACGCTCAAATGACAATATACTTACATCAGTGAACTTTTTCCAGTTTCACTCTCCTCTGTCCGACGGCAGACTGTGCCAAGAAATCTGTAAGTATAAAGCCGATTTTAGCCTATATACTTGTTATGTCCGCTAAAATGACAATATACTTACATCACACTCAACTTGGTTCTGTGAGACTCTCCAGTGGCCGAATGTCCTCTGTCCAACTGTCAAACTGTCCCAAAAAATCTGTAAGGATAAAGCCATTTTAGCCAATATAATAGTTATATACGCTCAAATGACAATATACTTACATCACAGTGAACTTTTTCCAGTTTCACTCTCCTCTGTCCGACTGTCCTCTGTCCTATGGCAGACTGTGCCAAGAAATCTGTAAGTATAAAGGCATTTTAGCCAATATAATAGTTATATACGCTCAAATGACAATATACTTACATCACACTCAACTTGGTTCCGTTTAACACTGGCCGACTGTCCTGTCCTTGTCTTCTGTGGCAGACTGTCACACTGAATCTGTAAAAAGGCCAGCAACAATACAAGAGATAACCATTTGACAATATACTTATCACTCAACTGCAGACTGTCAACCTGGCACTGTCTCCTCAACGATTACACTGATACCCCCCAGATAATGTTGCATGCACCCCATGGAATTTATAAACCTTTGTATACTCCATTTACTTTTTATATACCCCATTGTCTATGTATGCACACCATGTACTTTCTATACCTTCGTATACACCCAATTGACTTTTTATATACCACATTGTTTATGTATGCACACCATGTACTTTTTATACCTTCGTATACACCAATTGACTTTATATACCCCATTGTCTATGTATGCACACCATGTACTTTCTATACCTTCGTATACACCCAATTGACTTTTTATATACCACATTGTTTATGTATGCACACCATGTACTTTCTATACCTTCGTATACACCAATTGACTTTATATACCCCATTGTCTATGTATGCACACCATGTACTTTCTATACCTTCGTATACACCCAATTGACTTTTTATATACCACATTGTTTATGTATGCACACCATGTACTTTCTATACCTTCGTATACACCAATTGACTTTATATACCCCATTGTCTATGTATGCACACCATGTACTTTCTATACCTTCGTATACACCCAATTGACTTTTTATATACCACATTGTTTATGTATGCACACCATGTACTTTCTATACCTTCGTATACACCAATTGACTTTATATACCCCATTGTCTATGTATGCACACCATGTACTTTCTATACCTTCGTATACACCCAATTGACTTTTTATATACCACATTGTTTATGTATGCACACCATGTACTTTCTATACCTTCGTATACACCCAATTGACTTTTTATATACCACATTGTTTATGTATGCACACCATGTACTTTCTATACCTTCGTATACACCAATTGACTTTATATACCCCATTGTCTATGTATGCACACCATTTACTTTGTATACCTTTGTATACACCCATTGACTTTTTATATACCCCATTGTCTATGTATGCACACCATGTACTTTCTATACCTTCGTATACACCAATTGACTTTATATACCCCATTGTCTATGTATGCACACCATTTACTTTGTATACCTTTGTATACACCCATTGACTTTTTATATACCCCATTGTCTATGTATGCACACCATTTAATTTGTATACCTTTGTATACACCCATTGACTTTTTATATACCACATTGTCTATGTATGCACACCATGTACTTTCTATACTTTTGTAACCCCAGTTGTATACACTACAATACCTTTGCATCACATGACCTTTTTGAAAACCATTTTATGTTTTGAGTAATATTTAAAAAGCAATACACCCCTGTGCATTATAACAATTATAAAAATATATGAAAAAAAAACTACGGACATTTTTATTGGAGATTTTTTATTAATTTTTTTTTTTTTTTTTAAGTATGAGCTTTAACACACTTTATTTAAAAGATTAAATCACAGTAATGTCAAAATAACACTTTATTACACATGCATGCACACACACTTCAAAAAAATTGTACAGCATGTAATATGTATTAAAAATGACTATTGTGTTTAAAAAATTTAAATGAACAAAACACTATCAAACATGCATGAATACCCACCCACACAAAAAAAACACTACATCAAGAAAAGTAATGTTTAAAAAAAAGGAGTTAAAAATACATGCTGGCAAAAAAAAAAACATGAATACAATGTATGAAAATACACACACACACACACACACCACACACACACACACACACACACACACACACATACTCAAACATGGCAGCAATCACATATGAAGGCATTATACAGTCTATACTCACACCAAGTGTTTGCAGGATTCAGCTGGGCTATCAGACTTTCAGGCAGGGTCTTGTGGCTTGGGTCTTGTGGCTTGTGGCTTGATTCCAGCCTCTATAGAGCAGGATCTTCAAGAGCAGGTCTGGTCTTCTCTGGCTGCTTGTCTTCATGTGTGGCAATGAGTCACCTGGCTTGTTTATATTGGTTTTGGCCTGTCTGGAAATGTATCCAACTTGGAGCATGCGCAGTCCAAAAAGGCGGATCCGCCAAATGGCGGATATTGGCGGATCCGCCACTCATTGACACACATTGTAAAATTTTGGCGCCAAAATCCGCCACCATCCGCCATTTCAACGCAGACAAAAAACGTTACATTGTCCGTCCAATCGAGACAGCGGACGCCAAATATTTGGCGGATCCGCCAAAAAGCGGAGTCAGCGGACGACCATCCGCCACGATCCGCCAGTAATATAAGTTTATGGGGAAATTGCGGATCCGCCAAAAGAAAATGGCGGATCCGCCAATTTCAAATTTTGGCGGATTTTGACTGACGTTGCACGACTGAAGTGTGAAAGAGGCCTTACCTCCGCACTAACTCATCCCACCAACTGTCACTCCCTTAAGCACCACCACATTTGGTCTGGAGTTAGAATAAGTGTTGGATGCTGTGTATTACCTCGCATGGGGACCTCTTCCTGCTTCCAGGCATGACATCACCACCATGTAGAGGGAGACAATGTCACCGTGGCAACCGGACTCTAGGGTGCCACAGCATCTTGAGTTTTTTAACACCATAAAACTGGTCATAGTGGGAGGGAATGGTATGCAATTTCTCAGTTGTTATTTTTTGTATAATGTATAAACGTCAATGTAAGATTTTTCAAACTCATTCTTCAAAAAGTGAACAGAAAATGCACATTCAATACTGACTACAATGATGGATCATTTATAAAATATTAATATGATTGTTACCTGCTTAAAAATGGCAGGTATTTTTACCTATGAAATAACAATTTTGGGGTATCTTTTCTTTGAAATTTGTGCTCTTTAAAGGTAATGTGTCAGTAGGATCAACTCTCCCAAACTGTCTATTTGGACATGTAATTCATAGGAATAATATGATACCTTGATATCTGTGATCTGATGGTCTTATTCGAGAGAAAGCCACATATTTCTAAGTAAATGAGGAGTTCCAGGCTATCGGCCCGAACACTGATTCCAGAGCTTATTTTAATAAAAGTGGAGTTACCAATGTGAGAAATGTAACTAACACAGAACAGTAGAACTGAATTTTGCCTCCTTATAAACACATTTGCTGCAGCTCTCACAGCTCTGCTGTATTGCAACACTGGCTGATACGAGATGGAAGCTGAAGCACTGAGAGGAACCTGCAGATCTGATGGTTATGATCACACGCAGCTCTGCAGTGAGATCAGGAGAGCAGAGAGGGGCAATTACACATCACACTGGTATCTCCAACTTTAATTTACAATAACTTCTGGAGGATGATTCTCAGGGAGGTCTATGTCCGGCCCATAAATCTTAATAGCTCATTTACATATAAGAAAAATGTGGATTTCTCTGGAATAAGATATCGATTCACAGATATCAAACTATCATTTTATTCAGTGTCCCAAGATCTAAATGCCCTTATGACGGCATGACGGCTTAGGAGGGTTGATACTACTGACAGATTCCATTTAAAATTATTATTCATTTCCTTTGAACATGGGCTAGTCCCTACAAATTTAATGTCAATTCTGAAATTATCAGATAGTGGAGGGATAAACTGTTAGGCATCAGGCGATGGCGGGATCCAAACCTGGATCTGAGGAGTCTGTAGTCTTCCATCCAGGAAAAGGCTGTTATAAACCTAAGTCCAGAAATGCCTGCACTGGGCATGTCCGTGACATGGCGAACCGTGATTGGTGGTTAATGTCAGCTGATCCTCTGACCTGGCATCGCCTGATTGGATACGGATGACGTCATCGGTGATGCGATAGACGAGATGGCTGGGGCGGAGCTTACCCTTAAACAGCTTGTCTGTCCGCAGCGCGGCGTGGTCAGATCATACTAAAATATGCAGCGCTCATGTGTGGACGTCCCAGAATCTGGGCTCCACGTGCTCTCTAGCTTTGCTCTCCAGGACCTGCCGATGCCAGAGTTCGCTTGGCTAATTAGCACAGGTCCTCCAGGCAGGATTAGCTTATGCCAGGCAGGTAGCCAATGTGGCGCAGTCTTGCTACAACAAGAGGGTAAAACAGATAGTGCAAATATCCCTCTCCTTGTGTGAAGTAACACAGGCGAGATCTAATATTATTCTTTAGTTGTTAGTTGTTACCTTCATACCCAAGGGGTGTTCGGCAGCAGTGACTCTAACTGCATTGCGGACAACCGGGTTCGGTTGCAATCCATTATCCAATAAAATTGTTGCAACCGAGCTCAGAACAGTATCTGACCGCCAGGGTCTAGCCGACCATGACTGACAATCAGCAGCTGCAGCGCTAGGTTCAGCAACTAGAGGCCAGACTTAGGTCTCTGGAGCAGGCCGCTCCAGTTGCTGATCTCACTGCAGTAGCTACTCAGACAGCTGCGCAAGCAGCAAATCTCATAAACTCTGCTGCTGTGAATGCTGCGGTAGCTGCTAAGGTTTCATTACCGCATTTTGCTCTTCCGGAAAAATTTTCTGGTGACAGCAGATCCTGCAGAGGGTTTATTAATCAATGCTCCATTCAGCTAGAAGTGATGGAGGCACGGTTCCCCTCCGAAAGGGCTAAAGTGGGGTTTGTCATCTCATTACTTACCCGCAAGACCTTGGAGTGGGCTACTCCTCTGTGGGAGTGGAATGACCCGGTAGTGGCCAATGTGGGTCTCTTTCTTAGGACCCTAAAGAGTGTGTTTCTCGGTCCTCAGGTTACACATGATACGGCTCTTAAGCTTCTTACATTAGTGCAGGGGTCGACCACCGCCAGTCACTATGCCATCCAATTCAGGACACTAGCAGCTGAATTAGATTGGTCTGAATCGTCGCTAATCCCGGTATTCTGGAAGGGTCTGGCGGGCATATAAAGGATGCTCTAGCCACCAGGGAGATCTCAACCTCTCTGGAAGAGTTAATTACCCTTGCCAACCGAATTGACCTGTGTCATTTAGAACGCAAGTTGGAACTGGGGGCTTCTAAACCTCGGTTTCGGCTGGTGCCATCGTTCTCTAGACCCATGTCCAAACCCGTGGTGCCAAACATAGAACCTGAGCCTATGGATATATCCCGGACTAGGAATAGGCCTCCTCGTTTCCGTCCTGCATATCTCTTGGACTATCCCAATATTAAGGGTTCCAAGCGGTCAGGAAACGAGAATGTCTAACCACCGTTGGAGGAGGTGTGTTAGATTCGGGGACTTCTTCCTCCAGACTAGCATACAAAGTGACGTTGCTCTTCGGAACAACCACGGTTTCTGCCAAGGTGGTGGTGCACTCTGGGGCCGATGGCAATTTTTTGTCGTCAACCTTGGCCCAGAAGCACGCCGTTCCTATGGAGTTACTGTCCAGACCAATAAATATCCGGGTAGGCAACAGTTCCATATTAGACACACAAATCACTCACAGGTCAATTCCCCTCACCATGTCGTTTCCTCAGGGTCACCGGGAGGATATTTCATTCCATATTCTTCCCGATGAATTGGATGAGGTGCTATTGGGTCTTCCATGGCTACATTGTCATAATCCACATATAAACTGGAACACGGGGGCAGTTTATTCCTGGGGTGAGAAGAATTCTTCCCAGTGTATGGTGGCATCAACCCGGAAGGTGCTCTTAGACCCGCCGGTCGGTCTGGATGCGCTTCCAGAGCAATATTGGAGCTTTGCCAATGTTTTCTCTAAAAAGGCAGCAGAGACCTTGCCTGCCCATCGACTGTATGACTGCGCTATAGATCTGATCCCCGGATCAGAGCCTCCTCGTGGTAGGGTTTATCCCCTGTCTGTCCCCAAGACCCAGGCCATGTCCGATTACATCAATAGGACCTGGCTCGGGGGTTTATCAGGAAATCAGTCTCTCCTGGTGGAGCGGGGTTCTTCTTTGTCCAGAAGAAAGGAGGTGACCTACATCCATGCATCGATTACAGGGGATTAAACGCAATCACTATCAAAAATAAATATCCCCTACCCCTGATCTCTGAATTGTTCGACAGACTTCGAGGGGCTAAAATTTTCACAAAGTTAGACCTGCGGGGGGCATATAACCTCATACGAATCTGTAAGGGCGACGAGTGGAAGATGGCCTTTAACACTCCTGATGGCCACTACGAGTACCTCGTCATGCCCTTCAGATTGTGTAATGCTCCCGCGGTCTTTCAGAATTTCGTTAATGATATCTTTCGGGATTTATTGCTATCTTAGGTGGTAGTATATTTTGACGATATCCTAATATTTTCCCCGGACCTCTCCACACACAGAGAGGATGTTCGCAGAGTTTTTGAACGCTTGCGCGCAAATTCTCTGTATTGCAAGCTGGAGAAATGCCAGTTCAAACAAGAGTCCTTACCGTTCTTGGGGTACATTATATCCAGTAAGGGCTTGGCCATGGATCCCCAAAAATTGGTAGCCGTACAGAATTGGCAGGAACCCCATTCTCTGAAGGCGGTACAGTGCTTCATGGGGTTCATTAACTATTATCGGCAATTTACACCGCATTTTTCCACACTGCTGGCTCCTTTGGCTGAGTTAACCAAGAATGGTGCCAACCCGAAAAACTGGTCTAAGGAGACATCTGAGGCATTCCGTGGAGATCAAATCTTATTTTTCGAAAGCACCCGTCCTACATCGGCCAGATGTCAATAAGCCATTTTTTTTGGAGGTCGATGCCTTCTCCGTAGGAGCAGGTGCGGTCCTTTCTCAAAAGAATGGGCAGGGTCGGAGAAGACCATGTTTCTTCTTCTCCAAGACCATTTCTCCAGCGGTGAGGATTTACACGATTGGGGATAAAGAATTACTCGCCATAAAATTGGCTTTTGCTGAATGGAGGTATCTTTTGGAGGGAGCTAAACGTCATTTTGTGGTATACTCCGACGAAAAGAATCTCTCGTACCTACAGACGGCGCAGCGTCTTAACCCAAGGCAAGCTCGGTGGTCCCTCTTTTTTTGCCCGATTCAATTTTACCATCAACTTTCTAAAAGGGGAAAAGAATACTCGGGCAGACGCTCTATCTCGGTCTATAGATACGACGGAGGACGATGACAAGCCCAGACTTATTGTTCCTCCTGGGAGTAAGCGGACGGTGGCACCTGTGACTTTAGACCAGGTTCCACCTGGGAAGACGTTTGTTCCTCCTGATCTACAGGTGCTCTCATGGGCACATGCCTCTAAGATAGGAGGTCACTTTGGAATCAAACGTACCAGAGTTCCTCGTATTGGTGGCCTCGGTTGTCCCAGGATGCTAAGGAATACGGCCAAGCATGTATCTCATGCGCAAGAAATAAATCGTCTCATCAGAGTCTGGCGGGTCTTCTACATCCGTTACCCGTGGCGGATAGACCTTAGGAGCTGATTGGGATGGATTTTGTGGTTGAGTTACCTAAGTCCCGGGGTAATATGACCATATAGGTGGTTTCTGACCATTTTTCTAAGATGGTTCACCTGGTACCTCTTCCTAGGGTTCCTTCTTCCCGGGTTCTGGCATCACTGTTTATCCGTCACGTTTTTCGGCTTCACGGTATGCCTGATAGGATTGTTTGTGATCGAGGTCCTCAGTTCACCTCTCGGTTTTGGAGAGAACTGTGTAATCTGTTTAGTATTGAACTGAACCTCTCTACTGCCTATCATCCGGAGACCAATGGCCTAGTGGAATGCACTAATGAGACGTTTGTAACATACTTGCGCCATTTCGTTTCTGCCAACCATAATAATTGGGCAACTTTGCTTCCTTGGGCAGAGTTTGCTCTAAACAATGCAGTGGCGGATTCCACAGGTCAGACCCCTTTCCTTTTGAATAATGGTCAGCAACCGTGTGTTCCGATCCCTATGCCAGTTAACTCTGGGGGGCCTGGGGTCAGAGATTGGGCTATGGAGGTGTGGGACATCTGGGAGCAGATGCAGGAAGCGTTATTGGCCTCCAAAAATCGGATGAGACAGTCTGCTGACAGTCATCGTCGTCCAGCTCCCATATTCTCTCCAGGCGACAGGGTCTGGCTTGCGGCTTGCAATATCAGAGGTCGCGGGGAATCTGCTAAATTCACCCCCCGTTTTATTGGTCTTTTTAAAATTCTGGCCCAAGTAAATACCATGGTGTATCGCCTGCAATTGCCTCGGCACTTGAAGAAACATGACACCTTCCATGTGTTGCTCCTGAAACCCGTTCGCCTGACGAAATTCTCGGAAGCTCAACACGCTTCTGACACCGGGGGTGAGGATTTCAAGGTAGAGGCGATTGTGGGGTCTAAGATGGTTCGTGGCAAAAAATTCTATTTGGTACACTGGAGGGATCACAGTTCTGAGGATCGCACCTGGGAACCCGTGGACCATATTCATGCTCCCCTGCTCTTTGAAGAATATGAGCGTCAGGTGGGGGGATGTTGGAGTGGGGGATAATGTTAGGCATCGGGCGATGGCAGGATCCGAACCTGGATCTGAGGAGTCTGTGGTCTCCCATCCAGGTCCAGCCGAGGCAGATGCTGCTCAGCTTCGCTGTCGATCCCAATGCCTATCTAATACCGAGCGGCACAGGCTGTCACTAGAGTCTTGTTCATAGTAGCCTTAAACCTAGGTTACAGAACAGGAAAAGGCTGTTATAAGCCTAAGTCCAGAAATGCCTGCACTGAGCATATCAGTGACATGGCGAACCGTGATTGGTGGTTAATGTCAGCTGATCCTCTAACCTGGCATCGCCTGATTGGTCACGGATGACGTCATCGGTGCTGCGATAGACGAGATGGCTGGGGGCGGAGCTTAGCCCTTAAATAGCTTGTCTGTCTGCAGCGTGGCGCGGTCAGATCATACTAAAATAGGCAGCGCTCATGTGTGGACGTACCAGAATCTGGGCTCCACGTGCTCTCTAGCTTTGCTCTCTGGGACCTGCCGATGCCAGAGTTCGCTCGGCTAATTAGCACAGGTCCTCCAGGCAGGATTAGCTTATATCAGGCAGGTAGCCAATGTGGCCCAGTCTTGCTACAACAAGAGGGTAGCAGTACACCCTGAGCAGACTGCGGGGCACGTAACCTGGGCATCGCCTGCCAGCTGAACAGAGAGTTGCTCAGTCCGGTCACACACCGGCTGGCAGCACGTGGACATCGCCGCCAGCTGAACAGTCAGTTGCTCAGTTCGGTCGCACACTGGCTGACAACACGTACGCCTGGCGGGAGTCGCATGCACTACCTAGTCGTCTGGCTAGTGGCTTCTGTGCCATCAACAAGGCTACGTCTACGCCAGCCTACAGCACATCTCCTGTGAAGCTAACGGAGATAGTGTAAATATCTCTCTCATTGTGTGAAGTAACACAGGCGAGATCTAATATTATTCTTTAGTTGTCAGTTGTTACCTTCATATCCAAGGGGTGTTCGGCAACAGTGACTTTAACTGCATCGCGGATCCCGGGTTCGGTTGCAATCCATTATCCAATAAAGTTGTTGCAACCGAGCTCATAACACAAACAATCTGTACATAGTTGAAACACAATTTTTTTTTAATAGCGGACTGTTATAGATGAATGAGCACTAAAATGCTCATTACTTGTATCAAACAATTTCCAATTTCAAGTAACAAGCATAATGAGAGTCAATAGGAAATCGGAGTATTTTTCCGACAGACCCTATAAGGAGGTATGGGGACAGTTAAAATGTTGAAAGATGAAAAAAGTGCTGAATGGAAGGAGAACAGCATATGGAAGACCCCTGGAAGCATCTCTGACTCCCAGATCGCTGAGAACAATGGTGTGAAACTTTTACTTCACTTTAAGGACTGAATATACAGGTCCTTCTCAAAAAAATAGCATATAGTGCTAAATTTCATTATTTTCCATAATGTAATGATTAAAATTAAACTTTCATATATTTTAGATTCATTACACACCAACTGAAATTTTTCAGGTCTTTTATTGTTTTAATACTGATGATTTTGGCATACAGCTCATGAAAACTCAAAAATCCTGTCTCAAAAAATTAGCATATCAAGAAAAGGTTCTCTAAACGAGCTATTACCCTAATCTTCTGAATCAACTAATTAACTCTAAACACATGCAAAAGATTCCTGAGGCTTTTAAAAACTCCCTGCCTGGTTCATTACTCAAAACCGCCATCATGGGTAAGACTGCCGACCTGACTGATGTCCAGAAGGCCATCATTGACACCCTCAAGCAAGAGGGTAAGACCCAGAAAGAAATTTCTCAACAAATAGGCTGTTCCCAGAGTGCTGTATCAAGGCACCTCAATGGGAAGTCTGTTGGAAGGAAACAATGTGGCAGAAAACGCTGTACAACGAGAAAAGGTGACCGGACCCTGAGGAAGATTGTGGAGAAGGACCGATTCCAGACCTTGGGGGACCTGCGGAAGCAGTGGACTGAGTCTGGAGTAGAAACATCCAGAGCCACCGTGCACAGGCGTGTGCAGGAAATGGGCTACAGGTGCCGCATTCCCCAGGTAAAGCCACTTTTGAACCAGAAACAGAGAAGCAGCACTGGGCTACAGAGAAGCAGCACTGGACTGTTGCTAAGTGGTCCCAAGTACTTTTTTCTGATGAAAGCAAATTGTGCATGTCATTCGGAAATCAAGGTGCCAGAGTCTGGAGGAAGACTGGGGAGAAGGAAATGCCAAAATGCCTGAAGTCCAGTGTCAAGTACCCACAGTCAGTGATGGTGTGGGGTGCCATGTCAGCTGCTGGTGTTGGTCCACTGTGTTTCATCAAGGGCAGGGTCAATGCAGCTAGCTATCAGGAGATTTTGGAGCACTTCATGCTTCCATCGGCTGAAATGCTTTATGGAGATGAAGATTTCATTTTTCAGCACGACCTGGCACCTTCTCACAGTGCCAAAACCACTGGTAAATGGTTTACTGACCATGGTATTTCTGTGCTCAATTGGCCTGCCAACTCTCCTGACCTGAACCCCATAGAGAATCTGTGGGATATTGTGAAGAGAAAGTTGAGAGACGCAAGACCCAACACTCTGGATGAGCTTGAGGCCGCTATCGAAGCATCCTGGGACTCCATAACACCTCAGCAGTGCCACAGGCTGATTGCCTCCATGCCACGCCGCATTGAAGCAGTCATTTCTGCAAAAGGATTCCCGACCAAGTATTGAGTGCATAACTGAACTTTATTATTTAATGTTTTTTTTTTTTATTTTGTTTTAAACACTTTTATTTTATTGGACGGATGAAATATGCTAATTTTTTGAGACAGGATTTTTGGGTTTTCATGAGCTGTATGCCAAAATCATCAGTATTAAAACAATAAAAGACCTGAAAAATTTCAGTTGGTGTGTAATGAATATAAAATATATGAAAGTTTAATTTTAATCATTACATTATGGAAAATAATGAAATTTAGCACTATATGCTAATTTTTTGAGAAGGACCTGTAAAACATTCAAAATCGAAGAGAAATTGGAGTTAAGAAAATGTTTTTTCATGTATAATGACTTGTATATAAGGCAGAATTTAAAAAGGATCTTAAAAAATAATACTCTATGTAAACCAAAATTGCATTTTTTATTAAAAAATTGGAAATTTCAGTGTAATTTATGAAGAAAGCAAGGCGTGCCAAAAATAGGGACTCGGATAAAACGTGTATTACACATAAAGGAGGGCCTAATATATATTCTGTTCAAATTGTAATGTAGTTGTATAACAAGACTCATAAAGGCTATGCACTAAGGGCAAATCCTGTCAAAACTTGCAAGCCGAGTTATCCATACACCCTTGAAGATGCCAACTGTAGTGCCTCATTCAAAAATTGTGAAAAAAGTGTAGATGTATCACTCCTACAATCATAAAAGCTCTGCACACAGTGAAAAACATACAAATAATTACAAGCAGGGTCATCCATACACCCTTAAAGACAGCCAACTAGAGTGCCTCAAAAAACAATTAAGAAAGTGTAATTGTGGTACTTCTACACTCATAAAGGCTATGCACAAAGGAAAAAATTGTATGTAAGGTCATCTATTCATCCATAAACACTAAAAGGCAACAGGTGGTGAGCCTCATTCAAATATTGAACATTAAAAACACTTTATGTGCTGCTGTCATCAGGTGGTGTGCAAACGTCAGGTCTAATCGAGGCTTTGTTCATTATTATCAGAATGTCATCAGCAAAGCACCCCCACACCATCACACCACCTCCTCCATGCTTCACGGTGGGAACCAGGCATGTAGAGTCCAGCCGTTCACCTTTTCTGCGTGCAAAGCAGTAATCAAAGCAAAAGGTGGCTACTTTGAAGATCCTAGAACATAAGACATATTTTCAGTTGTTTCACACTTTTTTGTAAAGTGTAATGTATAATTCTACATGTGTTAATTCATAGTTTTGATGCCTTCAGTGTGATTCTACAATTTTCACAGTCATGAAAATACATAAAAATCGTTGAATGAGAAGGTGTATCCAAACTTTTGGTCTGTACTGTATGTGCCAAGGTTCCTACAGCCAACACTTCCCTGTCTCCACCATGATGACTACTCTCCATATCCTCCTCCTCCATCTCTTCCTCCTCATTCCCTCCCTTACCCCATCCACATAGGAGAGACGGGACAAAGCTTGTGTGAGTATCAGTCCTTTTGCTGTTTCTTCTCCTCTTCCTCAGCCTCCACCTCCTCATTGTTACCCAATCTGTGCTGAGCAGATGGGATGAGGCTGGACTGGTTAGTATTCCTCTGTCTCATGTCTTCCACCCTCTCCACCTGGTCTGCATGCAAAGCTTCATGTTTAATTGTTAGCACCGACTGTTTTAATAGGCAATGAAGCGGGATTGTTGTGCTGACTATAGCGACGTCGACACTCACCATCTTTGTGGAGTCCTCAAAGCCTTAGAGAACTGCACAAATTTCAGTCATCCATGCCCACTCCTCAGTTGTTATGTGCAGTCATCTTTAGAAGAGGGCTCCTTGTGGAATGACAGCCATGCAGACCGATTTTATGTGTTGTGTGGAGTATGGTCTGAGTACTGACAGGCTGACCACTATTTAACCTCTGTAACAATGCAGGCAGCACTCATAAGTCTTTTGAAAAAATAACTCTGGATATGACGCTGAGCACGTGCACTCAACCGCTTTGGTCAACCATGGCGAGATCTGTTCTGAGTGGAACCCGTATTGGTAAACCACTATATGGTTTGCAGCTAAGTTTTAGGGTGTTGGCAATCTTTATGTAGAGAAATAATTATTTTTTTCAGATCCACAGAGTTCTTTACCATGAGGTACCATGTTTACCATGTTGACCTTCCAGTGAGCAGCATGATAGCGTGTGACAGTGATAACACCAAATTTAATACACCTACTTCCCATTCATACCTGAGACCTTGTGACACTAATGAGTCACATGACACCGGGGAGAGAAAATGGCTAATTTGGAAAGATTTGGGTATTTTCATCTAGGGATGTATTTACTTTTGTTGCCAGAGAGTTAGACATTAATGGCTGTGTCTTAATTATTTGGAGGACACACTAAACTGACACTGTTATAGAAGCTATACACTGACTACTTTACATTGCATCAAAGTGTCATATCTTCAGTGTTGTCCCATGAAAATATGTAATAAAATATTTACAAAAATGTGAGGGGTGTACTCATTTTTGCAATATACTGTATGTCCTGCACAAGGGCACATCACTGTCAATGACCACCAGTAGCAGATAATATGTAGTGTAACAGATATTATCATAATGAGTAATGCTATAGAGGCAGCTGGCTACGATGATACATGTAACAGGTACTACCAATGTGAAATCTAATAATGGTGTTTCAATGACCATAGTAGAAAATATTTATCACATGGTACAGACAGTAAAAGCCATCATCTACTCTAATGTCTATAATAAGAGTGATTGATGCTGAACACTTTTCCTTTGTCCATGAGAACAATTATTAGAAATTCCCAGTTGTTAACTCTATTATTGGCTTTCTACAACAATCTTCTGAAAATTACCCCAGTAGGATATACAAGGTGATAGTTTTCCAACATAAGGATCTTTTTTCCATGGAAAGTAGCAAATTGTGGTTGTATTTATGGCCTTTCAGAGGAATTCTGAAAAGGATAAATATCCAAATGATAGGACAATGATGTGTCCACATGCGGCGATTTGACGTGTGCGGTGACCGCACGCAAAAATGCAAAATTTTGCGTTTACGTGCGGTCGCCGCACAAGTCAGATCGCCGCAAGTGGTCGCATCCACATATAACGCATGTCCCTGCGTACCCAATGTTAAAGATAGGTAAGCAGGGAAACGCAGGACGCATACAGAAGTAGGCAGAGCATAGGCGGAGCTTCAGGGAGGAAGAAAGGAGGAAGTAGGCATCCATCCGCAGCCCTCCTGAACGCAAATGTGAAACCAGCCTTAGTTGGAATGAAACCGGAAGTATGCAAATCGCAAACTCACAGATACAAGGCCCACTCCTGGTGCCATCACCAGAGAATCCTTAGAGTGTGCAGTGCATGTGTTGTGAGGATTCACAATTTGTAGCCTAAAACTAGACTACCCCTTTAATTAAATAGATCCTATCAAGACTATTTTTGCGACCTACACAAAAGAGTGTGTGTATGTCTTTTATCTTGTGCTTCTGTCGATTGACTTCTTTTCCAGCACATCCTGCAGATTATTGATAACACTTAGATTCATGAAATGTAATGACTAAATCATGACCTTAATCTCTTTGTCATGTTCCTAAAACCATTCCTTGGAAACCCCCCAAAAAAAATGAATTTGCATTTTTTTCACCACTTTACCATACTACTGATTTTTTTTCCCCTGTTTTCAGTACATTATATGAGAAAATAAAAATGTACTTGTACTGCTATATTTTTGGAAAAAAAAAGTTATGATTCTTGGAAGAAGAAGAAGAAGAAGAGGAAAAGTGAATGGCTCTGACAGAAAAGTCATTGCTAATTGGTGTGTGCCTGAAAAGTTTAGCACAATAACAAAACTAGAGCTATTTTTCTGAATATTATTGATCATTGCACCTTTTTTCGGTTAATACTTTTTATTATAATTACTATTTTTCCATTTCAAGTTTTACAGCATAACTGATTTCATAAGTGACTTCTCATCAATGGACCCATCTTGGGGTATTCTAATTTACTCAAACCTCTTCTTCACAAAGCCTTCCGATTCCCATAAAATAATCATTCAGATGCTTCTGGAGAAGTATGTGCTGACAAGTGACAGTCAGAATATCTTTTTGATCATAGGAGAGCCGGAAGGTGTCCATTAAGAGGGTGAAAAGTCTGCCCATTAATCCATCATCACAAACAGTGCTTCTCAAAGTCAGGAAAAAGTTATATTAATGTATGCGTCTTCCACTAAGACACTGCAAAATGAGTGAGAAAATGGCAATTATCCTTGGGAAAAAAATGTGCAATTTCTTTATTTCTGAGTTAATTGTCTGTGTCCTTTAGCAGAGGAGAAACATCTTAGAACTCTGAAGGACAGATACTAAACTTAGAAGGCTCCTGTGAACCTTGTCTTGTCTGGTGGGTTTTTTAGATCACATTCTAATTTCTACAGGTGTCGATGGACAAAAATTACAGTTTTGAATGGCACAGTGCTCTCATTAGGCTTGAACAGTAGGTATTAATGAGTAGAGGGCCATGAAGATGTTGACTTTGAGATCTTTCACTCCATGAAATGTCACAATTTAGACATCTTGTCAACAGTCTCAACTTCCAGGTAGCTGGGGAGACAAGGAAAAGGTATAAATGTCACTGGACACTCTACTGAGTACATTTATCAGGTCACAGTGCCTTACTGTCACACTGTCACACTGTCTGCTGCTTTAATTCATAAAATATCCAATATCTAGTGGAAGCTATCGAAAAGCAGAAAATAAAGAAATGCATCCAATATCTGACACATTCACAGCCAGAAAATGAAATCTCTTTTGGTCAGAGCAAATTTAGTATTATCATTTTAACCTTAGGATGTAGCTGTGGTAATTGGCAGCACCTACGTCATATTTTTAACCCATTAATGATGCAGCCATTTTTCTTTTTCTCCCATTTGTTCATTCATTACCTTCCCAGAGACAAAACTTATTTTTTTTTAATTGACGTCACCTTATGACAGCTTGTTTTTTTCAGGACAATATGCATTTTTAAGGGCACTATTAATGTACCACATGACGTATTGAAAAATGTACTTGGTACAGTGAAATAACAAAAAAAAAAAGGAAAATTCTCCAATGCAGAAATTCTGTGGGGTAAAAATAACATATTAACTAAAATTTATAGTATGGTACTATTAGATGGAACTAAATATAAATGGTATACATTACTACTTTCATAATTAAAAAAAACTTACCTCATCCTAATATTCCACTGAACCCACTCAGTTGACAGTGTGTGCCATTTACACCATATAGCTGCTAACTCAAATTAACCCATTAACGAACAGGGGAATTTTTGGTTTTGCATTTTCATTTTTAGCTCCCCTTCTTACCAGAGTCATAAATTTTTCATTTTGGCCATGTGAGGGCTTATTTTTTGAGGAACGAGTTGTACTTTTGAATGAAACCATTATACCATGTCTTCAAATAGAAAAAGGGAAAAAAATTTCAAGTGCGATGAAATTGCAAGAAAAGCGCAATCCCACAATTGTCTTTTTTACTAGATTCATTAAATGCTAAAACTGACCATCCATTGTGTTTCTCCTGGTCATTACGAGTTCATAGACACCAAACATATTTAGGTGTTTTTTTTTTATCTAAGTGGTGAAAAAAAATTCCAATGTTTGCAAAAATAATTTTTTTTTTGCCATTTTCCGAGACCCGTAGCGGCTCCATTTTTTGGGATTTGGGGCTGGGTGAGGGATTATTTTTTGCGTGCTGATCTGACGTTTTTATTGATACCATTTTGGTGCAGATACGATCTTTTGATCGTCCGTTATTGTATTTTATTGCAATGTTGCAGCGACCAAAAAAATGTAATTCTAGAGTTTCGATTTATTTTATCGCTACGCCATTTCCCGATTGGATTAATTCTTTTTACATATTGATATATCGGGCAATTCTGAACGTGACACAGGCACCGATGGGAGGAGGAAATTACGTGCTTCCAGCGAGTGCATGTTAAATGCCGCTGTCAGTGTTTGACAGCGGCATTTAACATGTTAACAGCTTCTGGTGAATAGCGATTCCGCCCGCGGCTGTTCCGGGCACATGTCAGCTGTACAGATCACCTGTCGTGTGCCGTAAAAGATGCAGGCTCATCGCCGGAGCCCGCACCAAACAGGGGGAGACGTCAAATGACAGACTCTGTCCGTCATTGGATGTTAAGGGGTTAAGGCAGTTAATCTCCTTAGATGCAGTGGTAAATAGTAACTGTGGCATCTAATTGGATAGACAGAGAGGGAGGACAATACATATGTAACCCCTTTGCTGACCCTCCCCCAGGGACTGCTAAAAGGTTGTCATGGCACCAAGGTGCCTAAGTAACATGCCTGCCTCTTTTGTACATCTGTGAAGCCATGACAAACTTTTGTTTTAACCATTTTAGTTTCACTAAGTTATTTATACATATACTCATTCAACTGCTTCTACAATATACTGCAGACTATATATACAGTAGCAGTCAAAAGTCTGGATACATCGGTTAAGGCAACATTTTCTTGTTCTTATTGGAATGTGCACACTGTGGATTCAGACTGAAGGCAGAAAAGCAGCAAAGGAGTGCACATAGAAACAAGGACTAAAGAAGCAAGTGTGAAACAAAGCAGAAATATGTTACATTTTCGATTCCTCAAAGTATTCTTCTTTGGCTATGATGTCAGCTTTAGACACCCTTTACATTTTTTCAAGCAGCCTTATCAGATAGTCATCTGGAATGCCTTCAAAGAATGCATTGTTAAGAATCATTTGTGGAATAAACGACATGGCAGTTTTGGTAAAAAGTTCTGTAGTGCTGACATCCCTGCATGATTCGTCCATCCCCCGGCAGGGACACTGACTCACCACCGCGGCCCCCATCTAGCACATCCTCCTTCTGCTGCTGCTGTCCAGGTTCTTCTCCTCGCTCTCAGATCTCTGCACACTTTGCTTAGGGCATGCACTCCAGCCCTCTTAAAAGGACAGCACGCACGGTCCTAAAGTGTCTGCAGCCAATGGGAGATGCTCATTATTTAAGGCACAGCCACCTGTGGGGAGGTGCCTGAGCAATGTATATACTCTGCTTGTTGCATGCTTGCTACTCCTCAGTTCCCCTATACTTTGTCTTCCAATGCCCAACTGTACCTATGTGTACCTGTCTGTTCCAGTCTGTATACCAGTCATACTTGCTGTACCAGCCTGCACCTGACAGTGCCTGCCTCTATACCAGCTGTCTCAGCCTACACATGCCATGTACAACTGTATACCAGCTGTACCAGCCTGCACATGCCATGCTCACCTGTGTACCAGCCACAGTCTGAATCTGCCATGCTCACCTGTATGCCAAGCATACCATCCTGCACCTGCTGTGCTCACCTGTATGCCAGCTGTACCAGCCTGCACTCACCAGTGCCTACCTGTATACCAGCCATACCAGCCTGCAGCTGCCAGTGACGGCCCGTATACCAGCCATTACCACCAGCACCTCCAGTTCTGGTGTTCTTGTGCCTGACTGTACCAGCTATATGCTCCTTCTGGACTGTTTCAGCTTCCTGCCCCTTGGGGGTCAGCCGCCATGTGTCTGTGGTCTGTCCTGTTGTAGCCCTTTTGGAGCCAAGTCTAATCCTAGCATCAGGAGCTCTAGTGAAGAGTCAGATGTTCATCTAGTTATGCCCCTCCAGACTCTCCTTGGTCCACAGCACAGTGGTTCTAAAACCCCCATTACAACTTCACATGCTGAGCCCTTTTCCACAAATGTTCTAAGCAGAATATAGCAATAACCTCTCAACCAAGTAAAGAGAAAAATTCATCATTACTTTGTGACATGAAGGTCTGTTAATATAAAAAATTGCTAGAACATTGAAGGTATCCCAGGAAATGAATACCTAGAATTACCGTTGATGAAGAGAATACGGTACATTCATCGGAGTTGTAAGTCTCTAAAAAACACAAATTGACAGCTCCTCAAACAACAGACCTTATAAATACCTCATAAAGACCTTGCAAATAATGCATATACAGTGGGAAAAATAAATACTTGACACACTGCTGATTTTGCAACCTTTCCCACCTACAAAGAAAGAATGGAGAGGTATGTCTGTAATTTTGATCGTAGATACACAGTGTGATAGACAGAATCTTAAAAAAAATCCAGAAAATCACATTGTGTGATTTTTGCATGATTAATTTGCATTTTATTGTATGAAATAAGTATTTGATCACCTACCAACCATCTGGTTGGTTGCTGGTGACACTGTTAGTAATTTATTCCAAATTCAAAGCAGACATACTCAACTGGTTTGCACGTAGTGGGACTGTAATGTGTGTTGCAACAAAACAAAGACCCTAAAAGTCATACCCAGGCATTGTAAGGGCTATGTAACTGTAAGGAGGTGGCAGGTACCCTGGGTTGCTCTATCACCCTTTTGTCGTTTGGCTGCCCGTGCACTTTATGTAAATATGTTATACTACAGTTGAATGACATTGCCTTATATCTGTTTTACTGTGTATGAAAATATAACTGCAATACATGTTATGTATTCATTATTGGAATGTATGTACTGCCCTATGTCTAATGTGTGTCATGTGTAGCTGCTGCCTGTATAATGTTAGGGAAAGTAAGTAGTTAATTTTATGGGCTGGGCCAGCAACAGAGAGAGAACAGGAAGCTGCGGCTTTCCAGTCAGAAGCCCAGGTACGTTGGTCCAGTGCAGATGTACAGTACAGACCAAAAGTTTGGACACACCTTCTCATTTAAAGATTTCTCTGTATTTTCATGACTATGAAAATTGTAAATTCACACTGAAGGCATCAAAACTATGAATTAACACATGTGGAATTCTATACTTAACAAAAAAGTGTAACAACTGAAATTATGTCTTATATTCTAGGTTCTTCAAAGTAGCCACCTTTTGCTTTGATGACTGCTTTGCACACTCTTGGCATTCTCTTGATGAGCTTCAAGAGGTAGTTACCAGAAATGGTTTTCACTTCACAGGTGTGCCCTGTCAGGTTTAATAAGTGGGATTTCTGGTCTTATAAATGGGGTTGGGACCATCAGTTGTGTTGTGCAGAAGTCTGGTGGATACACAGCTGATAGTCCTACTGAATAGACTGTTAGAATTTGTATTATAGCAAGAAAAAAGCAGCTAAGTAAAGAAAAACGAGTGGCCATCATTACTTTAAGAAATGAAGGTCAGTCAGTCCGAAAAATTGGGAAAACTTTGAAAGTGTCCCCAAGTGCAGTTGCAAAAACCATCAAGCGCTACAAAGAAACTGGCTCACATGAGGACCGCCCCAAGAAAGGAAGACCAAGTGTCACCTCTGCTTCTGAGGATAAGTTTATCCGATTCACCAGCCTCAGAAATCGCAGGTTAACAGCAGCTCAGATTAGAGACCAGGTCAATGCCACACAGAGTTCTAGCAGCAGACACATCTCTACAACAACTGTTAAGAGGAGACTTTGTGCAGCAGACCTTCGTGGTAAAATAGCTGCTAGGAAACCACTGCTAAGGACAGGCAACAAGCAGAAGAGACTTGTTTGGGCTAAAGAACACAAGGAATGGACATTAGACCAGTGGAAATCTGTGCTTTGGTCTGATGAGTCCAAATTTGAGATCTTTGGTTCCAACCACGGTGTCTTTGTGCAAAGCAGAAAAGGTGAACGGATGGACTCTACATGCCTGGTTCCCACCGTGAAGCATGGAGGAGGTGGTGTGATGGTGAGGGGGTGCTTTGCTGGTGACACTGTTGGGGATTTATTCAAAATTGAAGGCATACTGAAAAAGCATGACTACCACAGCATCTTGAAGCGGCATGCTATTCCATCCGGTTTGCGTTTAGTTGGACCATCATTTATTTTTCAACAGGACAATGACCCCAAACACACCTCCAGGCTGTGTAAGGGCTCTTTAACCAAGAAGGAGAGTGATGGGGTGCTACGCCAGATGATCTGGCCTCCACAGTCACCAGACCTGAACCCAATCGAGATGGTTTGGGGTGAGCTGGACCGCAGAGTGAAGGCAAAAGGGCCAACAAGTGCTAAGCATCTCTGGGAAGTCCTTCAAGATTGTTGGAAGACCATTTCCGGTGACTACCTCTTGAAGCTCATCAAGAGAATGCCAAGAGTGTGCAAATCAGTCATCAAAGCAAAAGGTAACTACTTTAAAGAACCTAGAATGTAAGACATATTTTCAGTTGTTACATACTTTTTTGTTAAGTATATAATTCCACATGTGTTAATTCATATTTTTGATGCCTTCAGTGTGAATTTACAATTTTTATAGTCATCAAAATACAGAAAAATCTTTAAATGAGTAGGTGTGTCCAAACTTTTGTTCTGTACTGTATATGACAGATGGGGCATTGCCAGACTCCTGGAGGGGAGAGAGCTGTTGCCCCGGACTCAAGGACTTAAGGACTTAAGTACTAAAGGACCACAATCCGGGCCTCAGGACTTTGGAAGTGCCCCCTACTGAAGGGACTTTAAGCGTCCAGATCCCAGCGAGTGGACTACTGTGAACCTCGGCTACTGCGGCTGTGAGTACGGCCATGGACAGTATTAGGGAGAGATCAGGAAGCCAGTGTTGTACTTGTCTTTTTCATCACCATTTATTAAAAGTTATTCCATGTTGGACTACAGCTGCCTTCTTGGACTTCAATTGTCTGGACTTCTGTGGCTGGAGGAAGAAAAGGTAACTTGAGGGGGAAGGCTGTGAAAGTCCTGTGTTTCGTGTGCAAGGGGCTGGGGTGTCTTTGGACAGTGTTTTGTGGGTGGGCTTGGTCAGGACTACCACCCCGGTCGTCCTTTTTACATAACCATGAAGGAGAGTGATGAAGTACTGCGTCAGATGACGATGCCTTCAAAATAACCCAACCTCAACCCAAATATGATTGTTTGAGAGTAGTTTGACAGCAGAGTGAAGGCATAGGAGCCAAATGCTCTGTGTCTCTGTGAACTCCTTCAAGATTTTTAGAAAACCATTAGATGTGACTATCTCATGAAGTAGTTTGCAAGAATGCCAAGGGTGTGTAAAGCTGTCATTAAATAGCAGAGTACTTTAAAAAAAATCTAGTATTTAATTTATATTCAGGTTTGTTTCACATATTTTTTTTCTAGTTTGCTACCATATTTGATCATTTGTGGTTTTGCAGCCATCGGTCTCAATCTATAATGTGCACAATCCAATAAAGATAAAGGAAAACCATTGCATAAAGAGGTGTGTCCACACTTTCGACTAGTACAACTCACATCAAAGACTACTACATCCAGTGTTTTGTGTGACCTCCATGATTTTTAAGGATAGAAGCAAGCCTTCAATGCATGAAATTAACAAGCTTATAGTGAAACATGGTGGTGACAGTGTTTCTATGTGGGGCTTCATAAGTGCTGCTGGTGTTGGGGAGCTACATTTCATTGATGGTTTCTTGACGTCAAAGATGTACTGCTCTATATTGAAAGAGAAGATACCATCACTCCGTACCCTTGGAAGACATGAAATTTTCCAACATGACAATGATGCAAAACACACATCAGTTGCATTTCTGAAGAACAGGGTGTTAGGGTTCGATTTCCCGCTGCTGCACAAGGGGAGTCTCGAACCCGTCCCGCTGCGGTCTCCCATTCATCTCTGGCCGCAGTGGAGCCTGCTCAGCAGAGGCGTCGGTCCAGGCGTCTTGCCCACTCCACTACTGGGCAGTGACTTGTTGCTGCCTTTCCTGGATCTGCTATTATAGCCAATGCTGGAGCAGACGTCTTTGGGACAAAGTACTGCATTTTCCCTTCTGAGCATGCCCAGAGTGAGATCTCTCATTGGAGATCAGGGGTCACATGCTCAGGTACTGCAGCAGCTCCTATTGGTCCGCCAGGAAGGCCCTGTTACTACGAGTCTTCTGGAACAGGTTTCTCATTGGTCCTTGTTCCTGGAAGGTCCTGTAGCTGTTGCTATAAAAGGGTAGCATGGCTGGGCCGCCATGCGCTAATATCAACCATTGTATGCTATGCGCCAGTGTGGTCATGCGTGTGTGTGGTTAGGGACCCGGCTGAAATAAGCCACTAGAATACCGACTTAATCGGTGAGGAGTTTGGTGTGCTAGCTGGTCAGGGTCGGTGTCCTAGATGCCCTAGATTACCGGCATAACCGGTGAGGAGTTTGATTGCCGTATTCAGGGTCTGGCGTTCAGACGCCATAGATTGCGGGTGACTCCCGCGAGGACATTAGCGCATGACCACGTATTATGCTCGCTTAGCAATTATCCGTGTACCTGAGAGCCTGACAGGACACAGTACTTTTTCTCAGCGGCTCTGTGACGTAACAGGGTTCGCTTTTGACGCTAGACAGCGCCCTAGCGTTTTACTTTGCGGCTCACTGAAGTTAAGTGAGTTTGCACCTATCGCCATATAGCGCTGTGGCATCCCGTTAGCGGCTCTGGGGATTAACAGAGTTCGCACTTACTGCCACAACGCGCTACGACGTTTATTTTGCGACTCTGCGGGATAACAGAGTTCGCTACTTTCGCCATCTTATTAGCAGCGGGCTTCGCCTGCACGGTGGACCCCGGGCTGCGAACGCACCTCTCTATTATATCTATTAGGTGCGTTCCGCAGACTCTAACATAATATTAGCGCTAGGGTCTGGCTAGTAAAATGGCGGATGACCAGCGTCTAAGGCAGTATATCCAGCAGCTGGAGGGAAGGTTGGCGGCTCTTGAGCGCACAACCTCAGCTGTGGATATTACCGCAGTCGCTGTTCAGGCTGCTAGCGTGGCTGCAGCCAGTTTGTCCTCTGCTACCTCTGTCCCTACATTATCCCACCTCCCGCTTCCTGACAAGTTTGCCGGTGACAGCAAACAATGTTGGGGATTCGTGAGTCAGTGCTCTATACAGCTCGAGCTTCTGGCTGCACGTTTCCCCACGGATCGGGCACAAGTGGGTTTTGTACTGTCTCTACTCTCGGGCAGAGCGTTGGAGTGGGCAACACCGCTGTGGGAGCGTGACGATCGTGTGGTGCGGAGTGCTCCTCGGTTTTTGGAGGCTCTGAAAAAGGTCTTTTTAGGACCTCAGGTCACGCACGATACGGCACTCCAACTGCTGACAATGTCACAGGGCTTGTCCATGGTCAGCCAGTTCTCAGTCCAATTTCGGACTTTGGCCTCTGAATTAGAGTGGCCAGATAAAGTTATTATTCCAGTGTTCTGGAGAGGACTGGCAGACCATGTAAAGGACGCTTTGGCTACCAGGGAGATTCCTGCCACACTGGAGAAACTCATTTCTATATCTACCCGCATCGACCTCCGTTTTCACGAGCGGAGGTTAGAGCGGACCCAGTGTAGGCAGAGGTTTCGGCTGGCACCCACCTTTGCCAAACCTCTGGAATTTCCCGTTCGGGCGTCTGACTCCCCAGAGACCATGGAGAATACTCGAGTGGGATCTAAGTCTCGGACCACTTGAGTATCCGTGGTCTGTAGAGTGTGTCAGCAGTCAGGACATTATGCCAACCGATGTCCCCAGCGAATAAGTAAACGGTCATGTTCCGTGACCATGGGTGCAGGGTCATTAGACGCGAGGGATTTTGCTCCGAAGATGCTCCTTAAAGGGTTAATCTCTCTAGGTTCATCCACCCTTCCCGCCAAGCTTTGTGTGGACTCTGGGGCAGAGGGGAATTTTATGTCCTCCTCCTTTGCCTCTCGCCATTCCATACCGCTGGTGACGCTCGCCGAGCCAATATCGGTGAGAGTGTTGAATGGAGCAATCCTGCCCTCACAAATCACCCACCAGACTGTCACTCTACCTCTGTCTATGTCTCCTTCACATCAGGAGAATATATCCCTTTTTGTCCTTCCTGAGGGAATAGATGAGGTTTTGTTGGGATTACCATGGCTTCGCCACCACTCTCCCCATATTGAGTGGTCCTCTGGGAGAATACTGGGTTGGGGTGATCATTGCAGAGACAAATGTCTCAGAGAGGACGTTCAGGTTTCCACAACGGAGATACCCATAGATCTTGATTCTCTTCCCAAGGTTTATCGGTCATACGCAGACGTATTCTCCAAAAAGGCAGCGGAGACTCTGCCGCCTCATCGCCCTTATGACTGTCCTATAGACCTCTTGCCTGGAAAGGAGCCTCCTCGGTGAAGAGTGTATCCTCTCTCTCTTCCTGAGACGGAGGCCATGTCACAATACATCCAGGAAAATCTGGCCAGAGGGTTTATTAGGAAGTCAGTGTCACCAGCAGGGGCAGGATTTTTCTTTGTGCAGAAGAAGAATGGAGAATTACGACCGTGTATAGACTGTAGGGGTCTTAACGCCATTACCGTTAAGAACAAATATCCTTTGCCCCTAATATCTGAGCTCTTTGATAGGCTCCGGGGAGCAAGGGTATTTACTAAGCTGGATCTTCGTGGTGCCTATAACCTGATCCGCATCCGTGAGGGGGACGAATGGAAGACGGCGTTCAATACCAGAGATGGACATTACGAATATCTTGTGATGCCCTTCGGGCTCTGTAATGCTCCAGCCGTCTTCCAAGATTTCATAAATGACATCTTCCGGGACATGCTTGCCACCTCTGTGGTAGTCTATCTGGATGACATTCTCATCTTTCTCCAGATATGGACACCCACCGGAGAGATGTTTGCAGGGTCTTCGACCTCTTGCGGGCAAATTCCTTATATGCGAAGTTGGAGAAGTGTGTGTTTGAGCAGGAGTCTTTGCCATTCCTGGGCTATATCATCTCCACTCAGGGATTGGCTATGGATCCTGCCAAACTACAGGCTGTAATGGATTGGCAAGAACCCCACTCTCTTAAAGCGGTGCAGCGCTTTATGGGGTTCATTAATTACTATCGCCAATTCATTCCCCACTTCTCTACTTTGGTTGCTCCCTTGGTAGCCCTCACCAAGAAAGGAGCCAATCCCAAATTGTGGTCAGAGGAGGTCTCCAAGGCCTTTACTTCAATCAAGTCCCATTTTGCTAGCGCTCCTATCCTACATCGTCCCGAGGTTGATAAGCCTTTTATATTGGAGGTAGATGCCTCGTCCGTTGGTGCTGGAGCAGTCCTTTTTCAAAAGGATGCTCAAGGTCTTAAACATCCTTGCTTCTTCTTCTCCAAGACCTTCACACCTGCGGAGAGGAATTATTCCATTGGGGATAGGGAGTTGCTAGCCATGAAGTTGGCCTTTTCTGAGTGGAGACATCTCCTGGAGGGGGCTCGCTTTCCCTTCCAAGTGTTCACTGACCACAAAAATTTGGTCTATTTACAGACCGCCCAGCGGCTAAATTCCCGTCAGGCCAGATGGTCCCTGTTCTTCTCCCGATTCCATTTCACCCTCCATTTTCTCTCAGGGGAGAAGAACATTCGTGCTGATGCTCTGTCTCGCTCCGTGGTGTCCTCTGAGGAGGTGGAGGAGGAGCCTCGGCTGATTGTCCCCACAGAGAGCCTAAGAACTGTGGCCCCGGTTTCGCTTGAGTCTGTGCCTCCGGGCAAGACTTTTGTGCCCATCAATTTGCGACCGGAGTTCTCTCTTGGGCACACTCATCCAGGGTGGATGGACATTTTGGGGCAAAGAGGACATCTGAGTTGCTGGCGAGGACATACTGGTGGCCACATATGGTCCTTGACATCAGGGAATACTTTCAGGCATGCGTCTCCTGCGCCAAGAATAAGTCCCCTCGACAACGGCCAGCTGGGTTACTCTTTCCTTTACCGGTGGCAGACAGGCCTTGGGAGATGGTCGGGATGGATTTTGTGGTTGGCTTACCCAAGTCTCGGGGCTGCACCATCATCTGGGTGATAACCGACCACTTCTCCAAAATGGTGCACTTGGTGCCGTTACCACGGTTACCGTCTGCACGGGCCTTGGCAGCATTATTCATTAGGCATATTTTCCGCCTACACGGTATGCCAGACAAAATTGTTAGTGATCGAGGTCCCCAGTTTGCGTCTCGGTTCTGGAGAGAGCTGTGTCGTTTACTCAGCATTGAGTTGAATCTCTCCTCTGCATACCATCCCGAGACGAATGGGTTGGTAGAGAGGGCCAACCAGACCTTGGTCACATACTTGCGACATTTTGTCTCTGCCAGGCAGGATGACTGGGCATCCTTGCTACCGTGGGCTGAGTTTGCTCTAAATAATGCTGTGGCTGACTCCACCGGACAGACCCCATTCCTCCTGAACTACGGTCAGCATCCGCGGGTACCAGTGCCTATGCCCGTGTCTTCCGCCGATTCCAGGGTGGCAGACTGGGCTGTGGAGGCACGGGACATTTGGGACCGCACTCAGGATGCCATTCAGGCCTCCAAAGAGAGGATGAGGTCTTCGGCCGATGCCCATCGGCGCCCCGCTCCTACGTTTGCTCCGGGTGACCTAGTGTGGCTTTCTGCCCGAAACATCAGGCTACGGGTAGAGTCCACCAAGTTGGCACCTCGCTTTTTGGGCCCCTTTAAAGTTCTTGAGCAGGTGAACCCGGTAGTTTACCGCCTAGCCCTTCCGCCTCGCCTTGGTATCACTGACACCTTTCACGTGTCCCTCTTGAAACCCGTGGCCATTTCCCGGTTTTCCGAGTCATCTGCTGGGACGTCGGGTTCATCTACCGACGATCATGAGGTGAACGCCATTGTTGGGTGCAAGGTGGTACGAGGCAAAAAATTTTATTTGGTGGATTGGAGGGGTTATGGGCCTGAGGATAGATCCTGGGAGCCTGCCGAGCATGTTCACGCTCCGCAGCTCATCGCTGCCTTTGAGCGCAGCGAGGCCCAGAGAAGGGGGGGCCCTAGGAGGGGGGGTAATGTTAGGGTTCTATTTCCCGCTGCTGCACAAGGGAGTCTCGAACCCGTCCCGCTGCGGTCTCCCATTCATCTCCGGCCGCAGTGGAGCCTGCTCAGCAGAGGCGTCGGTCCAGGCGTCTTGCCCACTCCACTACTGGGCAGTGACTTGTTGCTGCCTTTCCTGGATCTGCTATTATAGCCAATGCTGGAGCAGACGTCTTTGGGACAAAGTACTGCATTTTCCCTTCTGAGCATGCCCAGAGTGAGATCTCTCATTGGAGATCAGGGGTCACATGCTCAGGTACTGCAGCAGCTCCTATTGGTCCGCCAGGAAAGCCCTGTTACTACGAGTCTTCTGGAACAGGTTTCTCATTGGTCCTTGTTCCTGGAAGGTCCTGTAGCTGTTGCTATAAAAGGGTAGCATGGCTGGGCCGCCATGCGCTAATATCAACCATTGTATGCTATGCGCCAGTGTGGTCATGCGTGTGTGTGGTTAGGGACCCGGCTGAAATAAGCCACTAGAATACCGACTTAATCGGTGAGGAGTTTGGTGTGCTAGCTGGTCAGGGTCGGTGTCCTAGATGCCCTAGATTACCGGCATAACCGGTGAGGAGTTTGATTGCCGTATTCAGGGTCTGGCGTTCAGACGCCATAGATTGCGGGTGACTCCCGGAGGACATTAGCGCATGACCACATATTATGCTCGCTTAGCAATTATCCGTGTACCTGAGAGCCTGACAGGACACAGTACTTTTTCTCAGCGGCTCTGTGACGTAACAGGGTTCGCTTTTGACGCTAGACAGCGCCCTAGCGTTTTACTTTGCGGCTCACTGAAGTTAAGTGAGTTCGCACCTATCGCCATATAGCGCTGTGGCATCCCGTTAGCGGCTCTGGGGATTAACAGAGTTTGCACTTACTGCCACAACGCGCTATGGCGTTTATTTTTGAGACTCTGCGGGATAACAGAGTTCGCTACTTTCACCATCTTATTAGCAGCGGGCTTCGCCTGCACGGTGGACCCCGGGCTGCGAACGCACCTCTCTATTATATCTATTAGGTGCGTTCCGCAGACCCTAACACAGGGTGAAAGTGATCGTCAAGTATCTTCTGATTTGAACCCAATAGAATACCTATGGGGAATTCTGTGAAATGACAAGTTGAGCATCATTCTCCATCCAGCAACCAGCCTTTATTTTTTCTTGAAAAATGAAACAGATAGATATTGCAGTATGTTGCCAACTTGTTTTTCCAATGTTTTAGAAGACTTGGTTTTCACCTTAAAAATCATGGAGGTCATACAAAATACTAGAGTTAGTAGTTTTCGATGTGGGGAGTATTCATTCTTGCATCAACTAATTTGAGTAAAAGTGAAGATTTTATAGTGAAAGTTATATTATCAATCTTACCGTCATGTGAATGGTTAAAAAATGTTCTATGGAACTCAGTTTTAAAAAAAAAAATGGAAATTGTTTTGTGTTCAGTGAAATAATGATTAAAACCTTACTTATCAAAAGTAAGACTATTCACTTCATGTTGAGGTAACACAGGAACTGTTTCCAGATCCACTGTTTTTAAAAGTCCAGGCTGGTTTATTGTGCTTCATAAACCATGCCACAAAGGAAAATAAATGGCCTTTTTAGTGCAGGTAAAACAAAGTAAACAGTTCTTTTAAGTAACTTGAGAGACAGTCCAGGACACACATGCTAAATAATATCCAGCATACCGACTCAGGCTGGAGTAATCACACGGGAGGTCTTCTCACCTCCAGATACAGACCACGTGTCAAAGAAACAGAATTTATTTTGCCTTGTGAACCACAACCAGGGGTGGGGTATGTGGGCAACAAGATGCTCCATTCACTCAGGCTACTCATAAAACCTGGCACAGATACACTAAACAAGCCTCTTAGTACTTTGTGCACTAGAGCAATACTCCAGGTTTACATCACAGATGACAACTACCTCTGTGTTACATACCTCCCATCAACTATGTGTCCTGGGGCCACCTTACAATATATATATACATATGTCTATTTTTTCATTTTTTGGAGGGATGGATAGTGGATACAGCATTGGGAGATGAATTCTTAGAAAAGAGAGGGAGCTAGAGCATTGACTTATGAAAAAGCCAACTAAATGGCACGATGCATGGAAAAAGTCAAAGCCAGGAACAGAATGGCAGGAGCAGCCAAAAAGATAGTGGCAGCGGCTGCAAGAAAATCAAGAGCAGCATGCAAGGGAGTTAAGGGGCTAAATAGTGTTATGGAGCTACTTATGGAAGTGTTATAGAAGGATTGTTTCACTAGACTTAAACTCATTGATTATCAAAATTCTTTTTCTATTACAAAGTGTTACTGCAATATTGTGATACAGAGGAATTTGCTCACTTTACTTACACTGTAATCCAGCATTGTGCATAAAAATGTGCCTGTAATTAAAAAAAATCAGGTCTTGAAAGTTCATTGCCGCCTCTTTTTAGGGTGGCAATTATACTAGAAGCAGAAAGATAAAAATAATAATAAAAAACATGTAATAAAAGGTTCTGCCTGTCACCATTATATAAATAGGATTCAATAGAGTACTTTTTATTAATTTGCATTACCTTACAGGATGTCAAAAGCATTAGACAGTAAAATATATTACCTTAGTTTTATGCGGACGTGAATTCGACTTTCCTTTCAGTTTAAAATGGAATGTTTATAAATTCAATTATGCAATTATCTTTTCTATCATTATTTAGGAAACTAGCCACTTGTTAAAATAATTATGTTCCGATACATTTAACTTCTGCCTCCTATTCAACAGGGAAAAAAATGATCAGTACAAGCTCCAGCCAAAATAAATTAAATTTCTTTAAGCCCTTGCCAGCATCAGGAACATAATCTTCTATGATTTGCCTATAAGTCAAAATGCGGGACCGTTTGAATGCATTTGTTTAATTTAAAAGAAAGTTATATATGTGTATTATACTCACGAGTGTGGCCATTTAACCTGCTTATAAATTCCAAACAGCAACAGCCACCCAGGAAAGTCTCAAATAACTGTTATTAATAGGTATCATTTATCACAAAGTGAAGGAAATAAGTTTGTTGTGAAATGTTACCTTATTTTACAAATGAAGCTTGAGTGTTGGTCTTGCAAGCAAGAAGTTCAACACTTTATGGCTTGCTGAAAAATAGTAAAAAAACACTTTTATTTACAGTACCTCTTATTTAGAAAATTCAAATAACTATAGTACAAGAAATATTTCACAGCTCAGTCTGCAATATGCTCTAAATAAAGAATACAAACAACACCATAAAAGGTTGTATTTTTTATTGTCTTATTTTTACGCAAGGCTTTCTAGTTGAATTGGTTGACAGATAGCAGTATTGTGAGTTGTAGGCATGTGTTGACAATAGGGGTTCAAGCAATAGATGCTGAAATAGGTAGTGAGAATCAAGCAACTAGACAGCTACTGAAGATGTCTAAGGAACCAAGCTGTGAGTTAGAGGTTATCGAGTACTTTTACATTGATGAGCTATCCTTATGATTAGAGATGAGCGGATTGATCATCGGAGGATCTAGTTAGGGTCAAATTTCCAGAAATGTCATGGTTTCACGTAAGTTAAAAAATTTTGAGATTTGATTTGTGCTTTGCAAAAAAAAAAAAACATGCCCGGTACAATGTCCCACACTGCTGAAGCATCGGATTGGGCTAACGTCATAATAATGCCCTGCTAAGTGGACTTACTAATAATGCCCTACAGCTATGATATCTTATGGATTATCATACCTTATACAATGGTGCTCAGTTCCTGGGCCATCACAAATCAACAGTTACAAGCGAATAACAGTTTGTATGGCAGAGTTGTTTTCCATCTCCAGAGTCACTAAGTAAGTCTGTCTCTATTGAAGAGTGTAACTTCGTATGGTTAATGGTCCTCTCTCTCCCCGGTAGAATGTAAGCTATTTTGGTCAACGTGTTTCTCATGTCTCTCTTGCTAACATTCTCTTTTTCCTGTAAAATTTAAACTCTTAAGGTCAGTGGAGTCCTCTCTCTTTCTCCTGAAGAGTGTAAGCTCTTATGGCTAACAAGGTCCTCTCTCTCCTGTAGAGTGTAAATTATTAAGGTCAGCAAAGTCCTCTCACTCTCTCCTATAGAGTATAAGCTCTTATTTGTTAGTGGATTCCTGCCTCTTTCTCTCAAATAGAGTGTAAGCTATTATGGTCAGCAGGGTTCTCTTTCTCTCGCGCTCTCCTGTAGAGTGTAAGCTCTTATGGTCAGTGGGATTCTTTCTGTCTCTCAGCTGTAAAGTGTTAGCTTTTCTGGTCAGTGGAGTCCTCTCTCTAATTCTCTCTTATTCTTTCATTTGTCTGTAAAGTGTAAGCTCTTTTGGCCTATCGCATCCTCTCTATCTGTAACCTGTAAAGTGTTAGCTCTTATAGTCAGTAAGGAACACTCTATAGTCACATAGTGGTGATGACTCAGACACGGCTAGGTATGATGACCAATCCTACTGATTTTCAGAAACAAAACACCTATGGTATGTCTCTAGCCTTTGGTTCATATATTCGGTCTGGCTATTCGATTGAGGATGAAACGTCAAGGAAAGCAATAAATGCACTCATAAACAAAAACAAAAAACCCTCCAAAATTTAGACACAAACTGAGTTCCCAGGTCTGAGACCACATTGGAGGGATCCACGTGAATCTTCACGATCACACTGGTGAACACCTGAGACAACGTTTTAGCATTGGGCATTTTACTGAATCTTTCCACCACCATTAAAATCACCATTTCACCTGTGGATAGCAGAAGATCGGTAATAAAATCCATGATTAGATGAATCTATGGTCTATTAGATATAACTAAATGTAGGAGAGACTCGGATGAATGAGTATGCATGGTGTTATGTTTCGGTAGCTGAGGAGTGCAGGTAAAAAAGGCAATACACCAGAGCAGTTGGAATCTATGGGATTGCAGTACCCTGACTAACCACCACAACTAGAGGCAGCCGTGGAGCGTTCCTACGTTGGTCCTAGACGCCTCGTCACAGCCTGAGAAACTAACTACACCTAAAGATAGAAATAGGAAAGCTATCTGCCCCGGAGCAGAACCCCAAAGATAATAGAAAGCCCCCAAACATGTAATGGCGGTTAGACAAGAGGAAATACTGACACAGAAAGAAAATAGAATGAGCAAACGCTGGGGCCCAAACTATCTAAATAGAAAAGGACAGGAAGGTACTTACTGCAATCCCAGAAAACCCTGAAAAACACCAACTCTACTAATTTCAAAATCACCTGAGATCACACGACCTCTACCACCTAAATTAGCTCTCTGGTGTAACAAAATCAAAACAGCAGCCACTGAAAAAACTGGAAAAAGCAAAAGAACAAAACTCAGTGGCTGAACTAAACTGAGAAGGCAGAAGCCCCCGGAGGGGACCCAGAAGGCCCCCAAAGAAGTGCAGGACAAAATGCAAAAATATAGCAACAACACAAAAGAAGAAAAATTCTTATCTGGTAGCAGGAGATGCAGACACGACACAGCAGGCTACAAGGGAAACTGGAATGAAGGATTCAGACCAGAACAATTGATCACCGGCAACCCTGATGGGAAAATGACTCCCTTATATAAGACCAGTCAGTAACACCTGATTCCCAGTCCTCACAATCTTCACTAGTACCGCTTGTAACCACCAGAGGGCCTCTGCTCAGAACTCATCTCAAACCCATTCACAACAGTACCCCCCCCTTGAGGAGGGGTCACCGAACCCTCATTTGAGCAACCAGGTCGGTCAGGATGAGTTCTATGATACGCACGGATAAGTCTCCTAGCATGGATGTCCGAAGCAAACACCCAAGAATTGTCTTCCTGACCATAACCTCTCCATTTAACCAAATACTGGAGTCTTCGTCTAGAAAAACGAGAATCCAATATTTTCTCAACCACATACTCCAGATTGCCCTCAACCAAAACAGGGTCAGGAGCCACAGTAGCAGGAACCACTGGCTCAACAAACCTCTTCAACAAGGACTTGTGGAACACGTTATGGATCTTAAATGTCCCTGGAAGAAGCAAACGAAAAGAAACAGGATTAATAATCTCCATGATCTTATAAGGTCCAATGAACCTAGGCTTAAATTTAGGAGATGCTACTCTCATAGGAATATTCTTTGAGGACAACCAGACCAAGTCCCCCACTTTAAACCGAGGACCATCAGTCCTATGCCGGTTAGCAAACCGCTGGGCCTTCTCCTGAGAGAGGGACAACCTCTCCACTACCTGGTCCCAAATCTGTTGCATACGCTCAACAACAGAGTCAACACCTGGACAGACAGAAGCTTCCGTCTGTCCTGAAGAAAATCGAGGGTGAAAACCAGAATTACAGAAAAACGGAGACATCAAAGTGGCAGAGCTAGCCCTATTATTAAGAGCAAACTCAGCCAAAGGCAAAAAAGAGACCCAGTCATCCTGATCAGCAGACACAAAGCATCTTAGATAAGTCTCTAATGTCTGGTTTGTTCTCTCAGTTTGACCATTGGTCTGAGGATGAAATGCCGAGGAGAAAGACAATTGAACACCCAGTTTAGAACAAAAAGTCCTCCAAAATCTGGAAACAAACTGGACTCCTCTGTCAGACACAATGTTCTCAGGAATGCCGTGTAAACGAACCACGTGCTGAAGAAACAACGGCACCAATTCAGAGGAGGAAGGCAACTTAGGTAATGGCACAAGATGTATCATTTTGGAAAACCTATCACAAATTACCCAGATGGTGGTCATTCTCTGAGAAACAGGAAGATCGGAAATGAAATCCATAGAGATATGGGTCCATGGTCTCTTGGGCACAGGCAATGGCATCAACAAACCACTAGAGCGAGAGCAAGGCTTGGAGCGAGAGCAAGTCCCGCAGGACTGCACAAATTCCCTGACATCGCGAGACAAGGTAGGCCACCAAAAGGACCGACTAACCAAGTCTCTGGTACCAAAAATTCCGGGATGCCCAGCAAATGCGGAACAATGAATCTCAGACATCACACTCTTTTTCCATTGGTCCGGGACAAACAATTTTCCAACAGGGCAGCGCTCGGGCCTATCCTCCTGACACCCCTCCAGAGCAAGTCTCAAATTGGGTGAGATGGCGGAAAGAACTACACCCTCTTTCAAAATAACAGAAGGATCAGATAACTCAGGAGAGTCCGCAAGGAAACTCCTCGAGAGGGCATCCGCCTTAACATTCTTAGTGCCAGGAAGAAAGGAAACCACAAAATTAAAACGTGTGAAAAACAAGGCCCACCTGGCCTGTCTAGGATTGAGTCGCTTGGCAGATTCCAGATAGACCAGATTCTTATGGTCCGTAAGGACCACCACCTGATGTTTGGCTCCCTCCAGCCAATGTCTCCACTCTTCAAAAGCCCACTTCATGGCCAATAACTCCCGATTACCCACGTCATAATTACGTTCAGTAGGAGAAAATTTTCGAGAGAAAAAGGCACAAGGGTTACTTTTAGAGGTCTCTGGATCTTTTTGGGACAAAACGGCACCTGCCCCAATTTCAGAGGCATCAACCTCCACCTGAAATGGCAGAGAAACATCAGGCTGCCGTAGAACAGGAGCAGAAGTGAATCTGTGCTTAAGTTCCTGAAATGCAGAGACTGCCTCAGGAGGCCAATTCACCACATCAGAACCCTTTTTGGTCAAATCAGTTAATGGTTTAACAATAACCGAGAAATTACCAATAAATTTACGATAAAAATTGGCAAAACCCAAAAATCTCTGAAGAGCCTTTAATGAAGTAGGTTGGACCCAATCACAGATGGCCTGAACCTTGACCGGGTCCATTTCAATAACAGATGGGGACAAAATGAATCCCAGAAATGAGATCTTCTGTACGCCAAAAAGACACTTTGATCCCTTCACATACAGAGCATTATCCCTCAAAATCTGGAACACAGTCCGAACATGTTTCACATGAGAGTCCCAGTCATTAGAAAAAAATCAAGATATCATCCAAATAAACAATCAGAAATTTGTCCACAAAATCCCTGAAAATGTCATTCATGAAGGACTGGAAGACGGAAGGGGCATTAGTGAGCCCAAAGGGCATCACTAGGTACTCAAAATGCCCTTCAGGGGTATTGAATGCCGTCTTCTATTCATCCCCGTGCTTAATGCGAATAAGGTTATACGCCCCCCTGAGGTCAAGCTTGGTAAACCAAGTAGCGTTTTTCACCCTGGAAAACAGGTCAGAAATCAAGGGTAACGGGTATTGATATTTCACAGTAATATTGTTCAAGAGACGATAATCAATACACGGCCTTAATGAACCATCTTTTTGGCCACAAAGAAAAAACCGGCACCTAAGGGTGAAGAGGATGGTCTGATATAACCCTTCTCCAATGATTCCTTGATATAAGACCGCATAGCGTCATGTTCAGGTACAGACAAGTTAAAAAGGCGACCTTTAGGGAATTTACTACCCGGCACTAATTCAATAGCGCAGTCATAACTCCTATGGGGAGGTAAGGATGCAGATTTACTTTCGCTAAACACATCAGAAAAATCAAACAAAAAGTCAGGAACATCCTGAGCTTGGGGGGAGGCAGAAAAAACAGGAGTGTTGGTATTAACACATTGGCAGCCCCAACTGGTTACAGACACAGATTTCCAATCCAAAACAGGATTATGAGACTGTAACCAAGGGAAACCCAGCACGATAATGTCATGCAGATTATATAGAACCAAAAATTTGCAACACTCCTGGTGATCAGGTTCAACCCTCATTATCACCTGAGTAGAAAACTGGGGTTTATTCTCAGCCAAAGGGGTAGAATCGATCCCCAGTAGGGGAATAGACTTCTGTAGGGGTATCAAGGGAAACCCACAACGTTTAGCAAAATCATAATCCATCAGGTTAATAGCTGCTCCAGAATCAACGAAAGCCTGAGCAGAAAATGAGGACAGAGAGCATATCAGAGTGACAGTTAATAAAAACTTAGTCTGAACACTACCCAAGACAACTGAGCGTGCAAAACGTCTTCCCCGCTTAGGGCAGACTGAAATAGCATGAGAGGCATCACCACAGTAGAAACATAACCCATTGCGCTTTCGAAACTCATGACGCTGTGCCCCAGACACCACTCCATCACACTGCATGGGCTCAGAAGCTGGCTCACAAGGCAACACCACTCCACGCATACTTCTCCGCTCACGCAAACGTCTGTCAATTTGAATCGCTAATGACATAGAATTATTGAGACCAGAGGGGACAGGGAATCCCACCATAACATCCTTTACATTATCCGACAGACCCTTCCGGAAAAGGGCCGCCAAAGCGTCGTCATTCCATTTGGTCAGGACTGCCCACCTACGGAATCTCTGACAGTATAACTCAGCGTCATCAAGCCCCTGATTTAATGCCAACAAGGCTTTTTCAGCTTGATCAGTGACATTAGGCTCATCGTACAATAACCCCAAAGCCTGAAAAAACGCATCAACATCACTCAAAACAGGATCCCCAGGTATCAGGGAAAAAGCCCAATCCTGAGGATCGCCGCGCAGGAGAGAGATGATAATTTGAACCTGCTGCGCTGCGTTTCCTGAGGACTTATATTTTAAGGCAAAAAACAATTTACAATTATTTTTGAAATTCTGAAACTTAGCTCGATCCCCTAAAACAAATCTGGCATGGGGATCCTAGGTTCCACAACAGGCAACCCAGCAAGATAGATAGCAATACTCCGAACCTCAGTGGCAAGCTGATCCACACGGCCAGACAACTGTGCAAACTCCATTGGGAGAAAAGATCCTCCCCAGCACCCAGAGATACAGAGGGAAAAAAAAAATGCAACAAACAGAAAAATATCTCTGACAACTCTGACAACCTTTTTTCTATCACAATATTTTTTCCCTTCTGTGAGTACCATACAATTTTAATTTTTTTTTGGCCGGTGATAATGTTATGTTTCGGTAGCTGAGGAGTGCAGGTAAAAAAGGCAATACACCAGAGCAGTTGGAATCTATGGGATTGCAGTACCCTGACTAACCACCACAACTAGAGGCAGCCGTGGAGCGTTCCTACGTTGGTCCTAGACGCCTCGTCACAGCCTGAGAAACTAACTACACCTAAAGATAGAAATAGGAAAGCTATCTGCCCCGGAGCAGAACCCCAAAGATAATAGAAAGCCCCCAAACATGTAATGGCGGTTAGACAAGAGGAAATACTGACACAGAAAGAAAATAGAATGAGCAAACGCTGGGGCCCAAACTATCTAAATAGAAAAGGACAGGAAGGGTACTTACTGCAATCCCAGAAAACCCTGAAAAACACCAACTCTACTAATTTCAAAATCACCTGAGATCACACGACCTCTACCACCTAAATTAGCTCTCTGGTGTAACAAAATCAAAACAGCAGCCACTAAAAAAACTGGAAAAAGCAAAAGAACAAAACTCAGTGGCTGAACTAAACTGAGAAGGCAGAAGCCCCCGGAGGGGACCCAGAAGGCCCCCAAAGAAGTGCAGGACAAAATGCAAAAATATAGCAACAACACAAAAGAAGAAAAATTCTTATCTGGTAGCAGGAGATGCAGACACGACACAGCAGGCTACAAGGGAAACTGGAATGAAGGATTCAGACCAGAACAATTGATCACCGGCAACCCTGATGGGAAAATGACTCCCTTATATAAGACCAGTCAGTAACACCTGATTCCCAGTCCTCACAATCTTCACTAGTACCGCTTGTAACCACCAGAGGGAGCCTCTGCTCAGAACTCATCTCAAACCCATTCACAACAGCAGGGTCTTAGAACGCACACAAGTATTACAGGTAGACATAAAATAAACAACATCCAAACCCAAGTGTCTTGCTACTTGGGTGACCCACAAGAACTGAGTGATGATGGTGTTTTAAAATTTTTAAACTTAAATGAAAAGGGACAAATAATTTCTCTGAAGGGCAGGAAGTCAGTGAGTCCCCCTGAGCCTTCAAAATCTAACCATCACAATCAGAAGATATGTCAGAAATAACCACTCCCTTTTGCAGAATAGGAGCAATCCTCAGTACTACTTTCCCCAGCAAAACTCTGGGACAAGGCATCAACCTTGGCATTTTCAACCCTGGAACGATAAGTGAAATAGATATTAAACTTGGTAATAAATAAAGACTACCTAGCTTGTCTCGGTGTGAGATGTTTCGCTGATTCTAAGTACAGCAAATATTTTTGGTCACTAATTACCATGACAGGGGTCGTTTCCCCCTCTTCAAAAGCGTTAATGGCCAAAAGTTTTCTGTTACTTATGTCATAATTTCTTTCGGCCGGTGTCAGTTTCTTAGAGAAGAATGCACATGGGCACCATTTTCCAGGAGATGATCCCTGTAATAAGACGGACCCAACCCCCACTTGAGATACATCCACCTACACAATAAACTGCTGTGACTCATCAGGTTGAATAAGTACTGGAGTGGAGGAAAAACATTTTTTCACAGTTAAATGCCTTACTGTTAGTAAGTGGTTTGACAATATACGAGAAGTTCAGGATAAACTTCCGTTAATAATTAGCAAATCCCAGAAAGAGTTGTAGGTCTTTAAGATTTTTCATAAGGTCCCATTCTAATGCTGAACGTCCTTCTCAGGATCCATGCAGAACTTGATGCTGAGAACAAATATCCCAGAAATTAAACCTCCTGAACAGCAAACACATATTTCTCAGGCTTAGTATACAGTTTATCAATAAATATTTGTAGTACCTTTCTGATATGTCCTTGATGTGTCCTAAAATCATGTGAGTACATTAAAATGTTATCAAGGTATACCATCACAAATTTGCCCACCAAATGACACAAGTTATCGTTGGTAAAATTTTGAAAAATAGCTGGGGCATTAGTCAGAATAAATGACATGATGAGGTTTTTGAAATGCCCTTTATCAGAGTCTAAAATTATGGGTCATTAACACCTATCACAATTCTATAAAACAAAACCCACAAAAATGCCCCAAAACACCTTTTTCAAAAAAAGTCAGACTGTAAAAAAATTTCAAAACAAAGAGATGCATAAAAAATAATACATAAATCTGTATTTACCCACTCTAACTTCATGGCTGCTGTGGAAGTCTCTGACCAGACCGGAAGCAATGCTGCACTGTCCTTCAGTCATCTCACCATTCAGACCTTATGATTTATGATTGGTTACAGTGGTAAGGTGATGGGAACGAAACCTAATGGTGGTCCATGGGTTATAAGTAAGATGGATTGCCATTGGGTCTGATATTGTATGACATGGACATCTTTTAATATGCTAGAAAAGATACAGGTGCTTCTAGCAAAATTAGACTATCATCAAAAAGTAAATTTATTTCAATTCTTCTATACAAAAAGAGAAACTCATTTATTGTATAGAGTTATTACAAACAGAGTGATCTATTTCAAGTGTTTATTTCTATCAATGTTGATGATTATGGTTTACAGCTAATGAAAACCCGAAAGTTGAGATGAGTGACTTTGGCTCCGGGAGGGTCGAGTCGGGTTTCGGACCACCCGACTTTCCCAAAAGTCGAGTCGAACGAAGTCGGCCGACTAACGGAAAAGGTAGAGTCGGAGTCGAAAATCCGACCTCAATGCAAGTCAATGGGGAATAAAAGTCGGCAGTGAGTGGAGGACAGTAAAAACACCTACAGTGCCCACTTCAATGCCAACGACATCAATTCTTATTACTTAAGCTTGTCAACCTTAATTTACTTTATAATAATAGTAACGCATTGAAAACTGGGGGTTAGTTGGCTAAAGTTGTGGGGGGCAGGGCTGGCTCCAGGTTTTCATGGGTCCCGGGCGAAAGAGTCTCAGTGGGCCCTTTAACACATACCACAGTTCATGATGCTCCGATATGGCACAGAAATATAGGTATAGTACAATGCCAAATACTTCACTTCTTACATTACATGAGTGATATCTATTGTAAATTCTACAATAGTTCAAAAACTGGACAGTATAGTCCTCCATACAGTATTATGGGCACCACATAGTGCGCCATACTGAACGGGCTCCATATAATGCTCCATACAGAGTAGGCCCCATATGTGTTCCATATATAAAGGGCCCTATATGATGCCCCATAAATAATGAACCCTATATGATGCTCTAGTATATGATGGCCCCCATATATGATGCTCCAGTGTGTGATGAGCCCCATATAATGCTCCAAATATAAAAGTCCCCATATATAATGCTCCATATATAATGGGCTCCATGTGATGCTCCATATATAATGTGCCCCATATGATGCTACTGTATATGATGGGCCCCATGGTTGATGCTCCAGTGTATGATGGGCCCCATATATAATGCTCCAGTGTATAATGGGCCCTATCTATGATGCTCAAGTGTATGATGTGCCCCATATATAATTCTCCAGTGTATAATGCTCCCCATATATTGCTCCAACCATTAAAAAAAAATGAAATACCTCTCCTCGCTGGGCACTGCTCTACTCTGGACTCCTCAGCATCGCCATCTTCCAGCTCTCTGCACTGTGACTGTTCAGGCAGAGGGCGCACAGACATGACATCATCGCGCTCTCTGACCTGAATGTCACTGTCAGGAAACGCAGAAGACATCACAGCGGTGGAGCAGGGAGAGGTAAGTATTGCAAGTGCTGGGGCCCTGAGCAAGCAGGGGGGCACACTCGTGGGTGTCGGGAACTGGCACAGGGCCCCTCATAGCATGCCGGTATCTCTGATGGCGAGTGGGCCCCCCCACCTGCTCAGGGCCCCGGCACTTGCCCGGGTGTGCCAGGTGCTGACGCCGTCCCTGGGGGGGTACAGCCCACTTAGGGAGGTGAAAAAACTGGCATATGTTGAGGTGTAGGCTGGACGTTCAGCAGCTGTAAATGTAGGAATTGGAGAAGTCGGAGGAAGAGGAGACAAAGTGATCCATTTTCTGGCAACCTATGTGTCATCAGGGGAAGGTGGTGCAAAATCCTTTGAAACCCAGGCATGGTTCATTTTAATGAAGGTGAGATCACCTACATTTTTGGTCGACAGCCTGGTCCTTCTTTTTGTCATGATTGATCCAGCAGCACTGAAGACTCATTGATCCAGCAGCACTGAAGGCATATTGTGTCAATTCAGGCCAGGTGTCCAGTTTACAGGCCCAGTAGTCAAAGGGGAATGAACTGTGAGGGAGAACATCGATAAAGGAGCAGAGGTAATTTTGAATCATAGTTGACAACTGCTGTCTCCTGTCTGTTGCAATCGATTTAGTATTACCAGTCGTGTGAGTGTTACTCGAGAAATCAGACCACAACATGGTCATGAAACCCCTGTCTCCAATGCCACTTCGGCTGTGTGCACCACGAACACCTCTTCAATTTGGCCCAGTACGGCTCGTGGTAGAACCTGCACTGCTGCTGTGTGCTGTGATTGCCTCTAACAAACGGTTTACCAGAGTTGCTTGTTTGTTTGCAAATATTATCTCTAGGTTCTCCTCTGGCACAATGTTCTGTAATTTGCCTTTATAGCGTGGATCGAGGATGCTGACCAACCAGTAGTCATCATCCTTCATAATTTTGGCAATGCGGGGGTCCCTTTTTAGGACCTGCAAGACATAATCACACATGTGGGCCAATGTTTCAGGTGTCAATGATGCACTGCTAGTGGTGGGTGGAGGAGCACTTTCTGCCAAATCCACATCACTTCAGTCACGCACAAACCCTGTACCTGACCTTGGCAAGCCAACATTTACTCTTGCCCCCAGAGAAGCATCCTCCTCCCCAAAATAATCATCCCCCTCATCCTCATCCTCTTCCTCTTCTTCCTCCACCTCATCCAGGACAGTTTCCTGAGCAGAAAATGCCTGACTGTCAAGGCTTCCCTCCTCCTCTTCCTCCTCCGCTGCAGACGCCTGATCCTTAATGTGCGTCAAAGTTTGCATGAATAGACGCATAAGTGGGATGCTCATGCTTATAATGGAGTCGTCTGAGCTTACCAGCCGTGTGCGTTCCTCAAAACACTGAAGGACTTTACAGAGGTCTTTCAGCTTTGACCACTGTACACCCGACAACTCGTTGTCTGCCCTCAAACTGCCTGCCCGTGTATCCTCCCACAAATGAATTGCAGCCTGCCTCTGTTCCCACAGCCTCTCAACCATGTGCATGGTGGAGTTCCACCTTGTTGCAACATCTATGATTAGGCGGTGCTTGGGAGGAGGAGCGATCGCTGAAGCCTCTGCATACGACTGGAGTCTACGGGAGAGCAACGGATATGCGAGCACAGTCTTCGCACCTTATGGAGCAGGGCTGCTAACTCCGGATAATTATTTATGAAGCACTGCACCATCAGGTTCAAGGTGTGAGACAGGCAAGGTATATGTCTGAGTTTTGCCAGGGATATGGCAGCCACAAAATTACGGCCGTTATCACTGACTACCTTGCCTGACTCAAGATGTAGCCTGCCCAGCCATGACTCAGTTTCTCGCTGCAAGTCGTCGGCCAGTACCTCCGCGGTGTGTCTGTTGTCGCCCAAAGACATCATCTTTAAAACAGCCTGCTGAATGCTTACCACTAGCTGATCGATAGTGGGACACCTCGTGTGCAACACTGGCAACTGCGGATGGAGTGCTCATGCTACTGCACTCTGTCAACGAGCTTTTGCTTCTGGAGGAGGAGGGTCGAACGCCAACAGCCAACTGTTGCCTATACTGTGGGCTAGGCAGCACTGTCCCACCATCGCTGTCTCCTGTGGACCCTGAATCCACCACATTAACCCAGTGTGCAGTGATGGATACGTAATGGACCTGGCCATGCCTACTGGCCCATGCATCTGTTGTGAGGTGCACCTTTCCATTCACTGATTGTTTGAGTGAATGGACAATGCGGTCTTTCACATGCAGGTGGAGGGCAGGGATGGCTTTTCTAGAAAAGAAGTGCCGACTGGTTAAGGTCATACTGTGGGACAGCGAAGGCCATGAGCTCTCGGAACGCTGCACTTTCAACATAACAGAAGGGCATCATCTGTAATTAGATTAGTTTGGCAATATAGGCTTTCAAAGCCAGTGAGGTTTTGTAGTCCGTCCACGCTTGCAAATGCATGGTGTTTAAATGTCTAAGCATGCAACTGGTATTCAATTTTCGGAGATATTTCCCTCGGCTAAAGGTCCTTCCGCACTTCTTACAGATATAATTTGCCTCATCAATAGGCTTTTGGTAAAAAAAAGTGCCACACTGCACTCTTCCTACTATGGGCTAAATTTTCAGGGCTTGCACGCTGTGCTAATTTGACCGTCTGGCCAAGCTCCCCTGCAACTCTTTTTGTTTTTTTAACACGTTTTTGGACTGCTACGGGCCTGCCAGATACACGCAGCTGCGATGTCGATGCCTGCTGTGGATCCTCCTTCTCTTCTGAGCTATTGCCAGCGGCACCCTCTTCCCCCAATGGATGCCAATCTGGGTCAACAACTGGGTCATCCATCACCTCCTCTTCAATTTCATCTGCACCTTCCTCTGTGTCACCGTGTCATATTCATCTTGGACTGGGGAATTCAGGATTTCACTTGATAACCCAGGCATGGTATGTGAAAAGAGCTCCATAGAGTAATCTGAAGTGTGGCCTGCTGCATCCTACACTTGAGGTGGGGGTGAAGGACACAAGGAAAGGTGTTGTTCCTGACCAAGAGCCTGCATTGACGACTCAGTGCTTGCATTTTTTAAACTTCAGAAGAGGAGGCGATAGAGCTGGAGGCTGTTTCGGCAATGTAAGCCAAAACTTGTTCCTGATGCTCCGGCTTTAAAACCGGTTTACCTACTCCCAGAAAAGGGAGCCTTCCAGGCCTTCTGGAGCCAGATGTTGGCACAGGCTCAACACCTCCTGCCTTAGGTGCTATTGTGCTTTTGGCATTACCAGCAGATGCACCACCACCACCACCACTATCAGTCCCAGCTGGCTCCCCCCGCCCACGTCTGCGGCCTCTTCCACCATACTACCTCATGTTTGGGAAAATGTACCAAAAATAGCAGCAGATATATGGTACTGTATGAGGAGCGTACAGCTATATACGTTGTAGTGAAAATTTTAAATCTCCGTATATATTTCCGGAGTCACACACAGACGCTCTCTCAGTATGGATTTCACCGTAATACAAAGAGCAGATATATGGTACTGTCTCAGAAGTCTTCAGCTGTATACGGTATAGGAGAAAATTGCAATCTCCGCATATATTACCGGAGTCACACACACCCGCTCACTCAGTATGGATTTGACCGTAATACAAAAAGCAAAAAAACGGTACTGTATCTGAAGCGTACAGCTGTATACGGTGTAGGGGAAAATTGCAATCTTCGTATATATTTCCAGGGTCACACACAGACGCTCACTAAGTATGGATCTGACCGTAATACAAAGACCAGATATACGGTACTGTCTCAGAAGCGTACAGCCGTATACGGTGTAGGGGAAAATTTCAATCTCCGTATATATTTCCGGAGTCACACACAGATAGTCAGCATGTATTTGTCCGCGATACCAGCCGGTACATGGTACTGTGTGAGTAGCGTACAGCTCTATACGGTGTGGGAAAAAATGAACGGTCGGTAACTGTGCAGAAAAAAAAATAAAAGTATTAGTGCTATGTAAAAAGCAGTCAGCGCAGCAGTGTACACACAATACAGCTATCAGGCAGCCTAATAACTAGCGCTGCTGCACACAAGAAAATCTTCCCCTGTCACTGCACACTAACTGTACAGCACAATTGCTATAACCACAAGCACACAAGAACTTCTCTTTCCTGCCCTAACTCTCTCCCTACTGATAAACAGCATCAGCAACCTCTCCCTACTGTTAATATTGGCAGAAGTAAAATGGAGGTCGGTGCACAGGGCTTTTATAGACACTATGATGCCCCCCAAAGCAAACCAATCACTGCAATGCCTTTCTATGAGATGGTGATGGACGCTGCTCATGTCATCTCGTTGCCCACAGTGTACGTCCTTGCTTATTGGCTGAAAAAAGGCGCCTGAAAGTGTGGTGACCCTGAAGGTCCAGTCACCACAGAGGTACTGCATCTCAGACAGAGATGTGGTATCCCACCTTTCAGGTAAGATGGAGACACTAATCCTGGCTCTGGCAACACTGCATCCATCACACACACTAGCTGAGTTCCACTAGCATGTCTGCAGCTAGGAAAGGGTGTTAGATGGTGGGTGGATCCTGTGGGTCAGAGCAGGAGTTAGAGGGAAGTTAGAGAAGAGTCTCCCCTTCGGAGAGGAAGGAGACAGACGCTTAGAAGCAGCTCTTCCATAGGGGAGAGCAGGAAGAGATACAACCGTGCAGCAGGCTCCAGTCCTGAGGAGCTGCTCACAGAGGGAAGGAAAGAAGGAAGGTTCCATGGAAGGTAAAAGGGATTCTCAGAGGCATGACTGAGCAAGAGGCTACCCGTGGGGTTCGTTCCAGGACTGGCGGCCAGCTGGGAGAATCCAGGTCGCGGAAGGGACTCGGCCCCTAGCCTAGTGGAGAACTTTATGACTCAGCTAGCAAGCCGACAGCTGCGATAACTTCAGGATCACAGCCACAACCGCAAGTATCTTCTCCGGGAAGGAAAGCGATATAGGATCAAGGAAACGCAGAGAGAGAATGTTGTCCTACAGGATCCGCAGCTTCTAGACTAGGACACTGCTTAGCGAGGTGCTGGAAGGAAGAAAGTAGTGGGAATCAGCACAGTGAGACGGCCAGGGAAGGCATATACTGACAGGGAGCTTTTGGACTAGTGTTCTCCATCTGCCTGGGAGTTGGCTGGACTCCATAACTGGAGGACGTGGCACCAAGCGGGCACCTGTACTGCATGCACCTGAACTGTGAGTAAAGCCTTGGAAACTGCAACTGACTGTCTCCTCAAGTTCTTCATGCGACGCACACTCCACTCTGCTACATCTCCCAGCACCATCTCTCTCTCTACAACATCTCCCTGCCCTGAGACCACAAGCTTTACCTGTGGAAAGCTATTCCAACTCTGCTGCATCACACCATCGGTCTCAGTGGATCTGCACCGCAGCGCTGGTCATCTCTGACCAGATACCACAAGTGGCGTCACGAATACCTTACTACAAACTCTATCATCCCCTGTAAATATTCCCCTTTTAATGGACGCCCAGGGCCACGGACCGGGTCACTGCTGCCGTGACACATCCCTTTAATACACCGGCCTGGTACCGAGTATCCCACTGCCCTGGCGGGCGATCCATTTTGGCATCACGAACGGATGCACCGACCCTTGAATAAGGGTCCTGTGCGCCTAACAGAATGTACAAAGGATTAGAGCCATTGAACTGTCATTTGGACTGTAAAGATGGCAGATATGGCTACTCCGCGAGGTGTGCAATGAGGCGTGCCATCGTGGGCGGTACTCAAGATAGAGCGCGAAAAGGGTGAACCTCCCCTGCCTGTATTTCTATGCGACAGCATCGTGGCCGACCACTAGGGGAGTTTGTGTCCTAGCGTGGTATGGCGACAAAGGAAAATACACCGCCCCTCGGGGGTGGAGAGACACTCAGCGGCAGGAAAGAGAGCCAAGAAGAAGGCACTCAACCAGGCAGCCATCATGGAGAGCGGAGGGAGGCCTGAGCAGCGCGGGAAGCACGAGAAACTTTGCCCCGGCTCCGGAGAGACAGGCTCCAGCTCCCAGGAGGAGGTTGACCTGACCGGCGTGGAGCGGGAGATCCAGGAGCTGGCTTGGCGTTTGGAAGAAAAGCGGACACTGCTAGAGCAGAGAAGGCAGGCCGCCAAATGGGAAGCTGATGATACCCGGGCACCCACACCACTGGTACCCGAGGCTCCCATGAGTAGGTTGACCTGGCCAACGTGGAGCGGGAGATCCAGGAGCTGGCTCGACGTTTGGAAGAAAAGCGGGCACTGCTAGAGCAGAGAAGGCAGGCCGCCAAATGGGAAGCTGATGATACCGGGGCACCCACACTACCGGTACCCGAGGCTCCAGGCTCGATAACATCTGAACCCGCTGCCACAGGACCCATCTCACAGGTACCATCGGACCCCGCCATCATGTCACCGGAGGTGACGTCGGAGGACGGCGGCCCCATGAGCGCGGGTACCGATAGCACCCCTGGGGGGGAGACGGCTAGGTCCCTGGGACCCCCACCAACCCAAAGGCGGCCCCAGTTGTGGGATATTTTTTGGGACCATAACACCGTTCTGGGGGGATTAACCAATCCAATCCACAGCCACCGTCCAGGGAAACAAAAAGGAGGTTTTTGGGGAGCCACGAGGAAAAATTTGATGGGGTTTCCTAAAACAAGGGAAGGTTTTGCCCCCGGCAACCCAAAAAGCTAGTGGGGGAGTAGGACCCCCGGCGGCCCCCTGGGCCCCCAAACAAAAAAAGGGGCCCCGTGGCAAGCCCGGGGCCGGGGGGGAAAACCCGGGGATATCTGTCTCATGGGGGGGGGCCGGGTCCTTACTTTGACTACAGGGGGGATTCGCTTCTTCGGTTCCCCCAAAGCCCGACTGATTTAAAACAGAGGGATTTGGGCCCCCCATCCACCCGGGGGCCCCCAAACAACGTTCCCAGTAGAGCTCTTCCCCTTCCACCCCCATTTGGGGCGGGGGTTTTTTGCTCTCCACTTGCGGATTCCCAATAACTCCCTCGCCACCCGGGGGGCAGCAAAAAACCGACGCCACCACAGAAACGAAACACCAGGGGGGCGCGCCAATCTACGGCCCCAAACCCGGGACCCTTTTGCAAAGAAATCAAAGCCCCCGGGTAGCTTAGGGGCAACCAAACTTAACTTGGGGGGTTCTTTTACAACAGCTCCATGGCGAAAGACAGGGGGAATCAGTTCTCCCTGGAAGAAAAAAAACAAAATGCTTCAACTCAAAACCGGAAAATGGCTCTGTCCCAAAAGAAAAAAGAAAATTTCTGCTGTTTTACCCTTCAAAGGGGGATGTACATATTTACCCCGGGGGGGGATTTGCTAAACATGTTTTAAGTCTTGTTCCAGTTATCTCACTTTATCACCACAACTGCAGAGATCAAAAAAAGTAGTGATCCTGAACTTCCTTTTAAATATTCAGCCCCTCTTTAGGTGCCCACGGGGTTTTAAGCACTTTTAAAAATAAGACCCCCTCATTGCAACTAAGATCCAAGAAAAACCCGTTAGGGGTGGCCCAAGAGAGGTCTAGGGGGGGACCAGTTAGTTTTGGGCCCCCCCAAAACCAATTTTAGGTTTAAGGGGTCCCCACAATCAAGGCACTTGAAGAACCCCGGGGGGGGAATTTTCGGGGGATACTCATTTGATGACAGTTAAGTTTTTATTAATAAAAGTTTTTTTTTATTTTACATTACTTAAGTGAATAAGGAATTTTTATTTTGGGGGACAATTGTTTTATATCAGAGTCATAGAAAAGCACTTTAAAAATGTTGTGATATTTTGGAACAATACCCCTTATGTAAATAGTAAACGTCATTTGAAACTAAAACACTTATTGAAATATTTTTGGGGAACAGAGGAAATTGTTACAGGGACAAAATGCCAAATTGGTAGGAACCTGAGCAACTTTTTCTCCCCGAAAAAAAACCCCCCGGATGGGGCTTGCACTATAAGAAGAAAAATTTTGTTTAAATAGTGACAGTACTTTTGTAGGAAGAAAGCAAATGTAAATAGAAAATTTTTTAGAAAAATTTGCTCTTTTTGGGGGCGAATTTGAAGGTTTAAAGGTTGTTTTCCAAAAGCACTTTTAAATAAGAAAAATTTTATTTCAATTTAAGAAAAAGTCCTCCCAAAAAGGAAGTTTTGTTTTTTTTAGATCTCAGCAAAAAATTTTTTAAATTTTTTCCTTAACATAATTTACGTTCGCCCCGGATTGCTGTTTTTAAAAAAAAGGGGGGGATGTGGCACCCTAGGGTCCATCGCCACGAGTTACTGCATTCCCCCAAATAGGGACCCAAACCCCTTTAGGAAAAAGGGGGCAAATTTGGGGCTGGCAACAACTCCCCCACACACAATGAGTTCCCCTGATGTCACTAGGAAAGGGGTTAATGGGGGGGGAGCCTGTGGGTCGAGCAGGGTTAGAGGAATAAGAAATTCCCTTTGGGGGAAGGAATGCCTTAGAAAACTCTCCCATAGGGGAAGGTAAAGATACAACATGCAGCAGCCCATCCCGAGACTGTCACAGAGGAAGGGGAAAGATGGAAGGTTTTCCCGGAGGGGAAAAGGGGGTTTCCCCAAGGGGGGTGAGCAAAAAAACTACCCGGGGGCATTCAGGCTGGGGGACCCAGCTGGGGGGAAAAACCGGTCCCCGGGGAAGGGGTCGGCCCCCCCTATGGAGAACTTTAGACTCAGCTACAGCCGACACTGCGATAAAATTTTGGGGAAAAGCCACAACCGAAGTATCTTTTCCGGGGGAAGGAAAACATATAGGGTCGGAAAGCAGGGGGGGAAAACTTGTCCCCCAAACCCCCGCTTGAGACTGGGGGACGCTTACGAGGGTGGAAGGAAGAAAGGAGTGGCAGCACGGGGCTCATGGTCACTACACCTTCAGCCTGGGGTCCTAGTTCGAACCCACCCCAAGGCAACATCTCAAGGGTTTTATGTTCCCCCTTTTGTGTGGGGTTTTCCCTTTTTCCGGGGTTTCCCCCACATTTTAAAAATACAGATTAAATCTAGATTTGACCTCACGGGGACAGCGTGATAAGTTCAAACTGTAAACGCTGCGAATATTTAGCGCTTATTAAAAAAAAAAAATAAAAAATAATCAGCACATGAGTGGCCGGGAAGACTATATGACAGGGAGCTTTGGACTAGTTTCTCCATTCCCGGGGAGTTGGGGATCCATACCTGAGGACGGGCACCAAGGGGCACCTGTAATGCAGCACATGAACTGGAGAAAACCTTTGGGGAAACTGCAATGACTTCTAAAGTTCTTCATGTGACCACCCCACCTGCTACATCCCCCCGCCCATCCCTTTTCTACAACATCTCCCCCCCCAACCACAAGTTTTAAAACCTTTGAAAGCTATTCCAACTCTGCTGCAACAACAGCTGGGGGATCGCACCCGCCCCGGTCCCCTGACCAATACCCCAGGGGGCACAAATACCTTCTAAAAACTGTATCACCCCTGTAAATATCCCCCTTTTTTACGCCCGGGGCCCCGCCCCGGGGCACTGCTCGTGACAATCCTTTTTTACACCCCCCTACGATATCCCATGCCCGGGGGGGATCCAAAAGTTTTTTGGGGGAAATTCGACTTTGGCCTTGTTTTGCCGACAGCAGGGCCACTCACGCTATGTTTTTTGGCCAACAAAACCCGATTTTTGGGAAAGTCGGGGATTTTTTAACCCCTTCTGCCATCGAACTATCCCTCCAGGGTACCTCCCCCCTATAGGGGGGGCGGATAGTAGTATAGGCATCACTGCGCTCCTATGGGGGCGAGCTAATCGCCGCCGGGTGTCAGCTGATTATCCAGTACACCCTGTGTGGTGGGGGCGTCAGGGGTCAAACATGACCGGGGTTTGGGGGCACAGGGGGGGATCGCGAGGGTGGGGGCTCCCTGCGCGCCCCCCTGAACCCTCGGGCAGCGCGATTGATCCCTGTTCGAGGGCTTCCTCCCCCGGCCCATCCAAGGGGGCCCGGGGGGTCCTGGAGGGGGGGCTACCTCATGCCTCCGAAGCGGGCATGAGAAGCCTTGCATCATCCTGGGTCCTTTTTACAAGTACGGGGGCACCTGTCACACCCAGGGATCTGATAAAATACATGATGCCCCCCCGGGGACAAAAAAAATTAAAAAAAAAGTAAAAAAAAACATGTGTAAAAAAAAAATCCAAAATAAAAAAAAAAAAAAAAAATTTTTCCCCAATAAATTCCCCTTCTTCTTAAAAAAAAAAAAACAAACAATAAAAGTACAATTTTTTGGTATCCCGCATCCTAAGACCCCCCCCAAAAATTTTCCCATATTAACCCCTTTATGAACCCCCTTAAAAAAAAAAAAAAAAAACGAACAAAAACAATCTTTCATCTACCGCCGAACAAAAAGTGGAATAACACGCGATCAAAAAGCCGATATAAAAAATGGTACCACTGAAAAGCATCTTTTCCCGCAAAAAACGACTGTCAAAACATCACAGCGAAAAAAAAAAAAAAGTTATAGCCGCAAAAAAGCGACAAAAAATAATTTTTTTTATATAAAATTGTTTTTTTTTATAAAACGCCAAACATAAAAAAAAGATAAAATGGGGACGCATAATCGTACTGACCCGAAAATAAAACGGGGTTTATCAATTTTACCCACCCAAAGGGGAAAACCCTCCCCCAAAAGAAATTTATAATTTTTGATTTTTGTTCATTCTAACCTCCCCAAAAAACGAAATAAAAAGCTTTAAAAAACGCAGTCTAAAAAAGGGGACCCAATAAAAACGTCAACCCCCCCGCAAAAAAAAAACCTACATGATCTGGGGGCCAAAATTGCAAAAATTTTAAACTCTAAAAAAGTGATATCAAAAACTATTTTTTTCAAAAAAAGCGTCTTTAGGGACGTTTCCCTCAAAAAAACCCCTAAAAAGAAACAAACCCCCTTTATCCCCCCCTTAGTAAGGGGAAAAAAAAAAAATTAAAAAAAAATTAAATTTTCCTTTTTTCCCTTAGGGTTGGGTTTGCGGCTAAATTTTGGGGTTGGGGGTTGGGGTAAAGTTAGGATTAGGTTGGGTTTTGGGGTTTGGGGTTTTAGGGGTTGGTTTGTGTTAGGGGGGGACAGGTTGGGGGGTGTGGGGAGGGGGTTGGGGGTTTGAATTGGGGGGGTTTTGGTTTGGCACATCAGGGGGGTTCCAAATTGACATGGGTTTGATCTCAATTCCCCCAATTCTGCGTTTTAAAAATCAAACGGGGGCCCCTTTATTCCGCTCTCCATGCGTCCAAACGTAGTTTATCCCCCCCTAGGGGTTACGTACTCTGGGGCCCCCCAAAATTAGTGCAATTTTTTCCATTCTTTGCTACCTTGGGGGGAAAAAAAAACGGGGGGGAAAAAAACATTTTGCAAAAAAAAAAAAGGTTTTTTATTTTTACGGGGCGTTATAAACTTCTGTGAAAAACTTCGGTTCAAAGGCCACCACACATCAGACAAAATTTCCCTTTGGGTCTATTTTCAAAAAAGGGGCACTTTTGGGGGGTTTCCACGTTTAGGCGATCAGGGGGCCCCCCAAAAAAAAACCTTACCCCCCCAAAACCTTCCACAAAGCGCAAAACCCAAAATCACCTTCCCTTCCGACCCCGACTGCGCCCATACAGATTTTCTCCCAATATTTTGGGATCACGCTCAGGGGAAATTGGACAAAAAATTTTTTGGTTTTCCCAATTTCTTCTTTACCCTTGGAAAAAAAAATTTAGGGGGAAAAAAAAATTTTTTAAAAAAAAAAAAAAGATTTTTTATTTTAGGCTGTACTTATAAACTTCTGTGAAACACTTTGGGGCAAAAAGCTCACCCAAAAACTAGATAAAAACCTTTGGGGGGTATTTGCAAAAAGGGTCACTTTTTGGGGGGGTTTTCCCCTTATAGGTGCATCAGGGCCTCCAAATGTGACATACGCCCCCAACCATTCCATCAAAGCCCAATCCAAAAAAAACCCCCACTTCCCTTTTCCACCCGCGTGCCCCATACAGGTTTTCTCCCCATATTGGGGACAGCGTCTCAGGGGAAATTGGCAAAAATTTT
>JARQOD010000004.1:497662872-497767578 GCA_033576555.1 Oophaga sylvatica | reverse complement strand
GACAATGCGGTCTTTCACATGCAGGTGGAGGGCAGGGATGGCTTTTCTAGAAAAGAAGTGCCGACTGGTTAAGGTCATACTGTGGGACAGCGAAGGCCATGAGCTCTCGGAACGCTGCACTTTCAACATAACAGAAGGGCATCATCTGTAATTAGATTAGTTTGGCAATATAGGCTTTCAAAGCCAGTGAGGTTTTGTAGTCCGTCCACGCTTGCAAATGCATGGTGTTTAAATGTCTAAGCATGCAACTGGTATTCAATTTTCGGAGATATTTCCCTCGGCTAAAGGTCCTTCCGCACTTCTTACAGATATAATTTGCCTCATCAATAGGCTTTTGGTAAAAAAAAGTGCCACACTGCACTCTTCCTACTATGGGCTAAATTTTCAGGGCTTGCACGCTGTGCTAATTTGACCGTCTGGCCAAGCTCCCCTGCAACTCTTTTTGTTTTTTAACACGTTTTTGGACTGCTACGGGCCTGCCAGATACACGCAGCTGCGATGTCGATGCCTGCTGTGGATCCTCCTTCTCTTCTGAGCTATTGCCAGCGGCACCCTCTTCCCCCAATGGATGCCAATCTGGGTCAACAACTGGGTCATCCATCACCTCCTCTTCAATTTCATCTGCACCTTCCTCTGTGTCACCGTGTCATATTCATCTTGGACTGGGGAATTCAGGATTTCACTTGATAACCCAGGCATGGTATGTGAAAAGAGCTCCATAGAGTAATCTGAAGTGTGGCCTGCTGCATCCTACACTTGAGGTGGGGGTGAAGGACACAAGGAAAGGTGTTGTTCCTGACCAAGAGCCTGCATTGACGACTCAGTGCTTGCATTTTTTTAAACTTCAGAAGAGGAGGCGATAGAGCTGGAGGCTGTTTCGGCAATGTAAGCCAAAACTTGTTCCTGATGCTCCGGCTTTAAAACCGGTTTACCTACTCCCAGAAAAGGGAGCCTTCCAGGCCTTCTGGAGCCAGATGTTGGCACAGGCTCAACACCTCCTGCCTTAGGTGCTATTGTGCTTTTGGCATTACCAGCAGATGCACCACCACCACCACCACTATCAGTCCCAGCTGGCTCCCCCGCCCACGTCTGCGGCCTCTTCCACCATACTACCTCATGTTTGGGAAAATGTACCAAAAATAGCAGCAGATATATGGTACTGTATGAGGAGCGTACAGCTATATACGTTGTAGTGAAAATTTTAAATCTCCGTATATATTTCCGGAGTCACACACAGACGCTCTCTCAGTATGGATTTCACCGTAATACAAAGAGCAGATATATGGTACTGTCTCAGAAGTCTTCAGCTGTATACGGTATAGGAGAAAATTGCAATCTCCGCATATATTACCGGAGTCACACACACCCGCTCACTCAGTATGGATTTGACCGTAATACAAAAAGCAAAAAAACGGTACTGTATCTGAAGCGTACAGCTGTATACGGTGTAGGGGAAAATTGCAATCTTCGTATATATTTCCAGGGTCACACACAGACGCTCACTAAGTATGGATCTGACCGTAATACAAAGACCAGATATACGGTACTGTCTCAGAAGCGTACAGCCGTATACGGTGTAGGGGAAAATTTCAATCTCCGTATATATTTCCGGAGTCACACACAGATAGTCAGCATGTATTTGTCCGCGATACCAGCCGGTACATGGTACTGTGTGAGTAGCGTACAGCTCTATACGGTGTGGGAAAAAATGAACGGTCGGTAACTGTGCAGAAAAAAAAATAAAAGTATTAGTGCTATGTAAAAAGCAGTCAGCGCAGCAGTGTACACACAATACAGCTATCAGGCAGCCTAATAACTAGCGCTGCTGCACACAAGAAAATCTTCCCCTGTCACTGCACACTAACTGTACAGCACAATTGCTATAACCACAAGCACACAAGAACTTCTCTTTCCTGCCCTAACTCTCTCCCTACTGATAAACAGCATCAGCAACCTCTCCCTACTGTTAATATTGGCAGAAGTAAAATGGAGGTCGGTGCACAGGGCTTTTATAGACACTATGATGCCCCCAAAGCAAACCAATCACTGCAATGCCTTTCTATGAGATGGTGATGGACGCTGCTCATGTCATCTCGTTGCCCACAGTGTACGTCCTTGCTTATTGGCTGAAAAAAGGCGCCTGAAAGTGTGGTGACCCTGAAGGTCCAGTCACCACAGAGGTACTGCATCTCAGACAGAGATGTGGTATCCCACCTTTCAGGTAAGATGGAGACACTAATCCTGGCTCTGGCAACACTGCATCCATCACACACACTAGCTGAGTTCCACTAGCATGTCTGCAGCTAGGAAAGGGTGTTAGATGGTGGGTGGATCCTGTGGGTCAGAGCAGGAGTTAGAGGGAAGTTAGAGAAGAGTCTCCCCTTCGGAGAGGAAGGAGACAGACGCTTAGAAGCAGCTCTTCCATAGGGGAGAGCAGGAAGAGATACAACCGTGCAGCAGGCTCCAGTCCTGAGGAGCTGCTCACAGAGGGAAGGAAAGAAGGAAGGTTCCATGGAAGGTAAAAGGGATTCTCAGAGGCATGACTGAGCAAGAGGCTACCCGTGGGGTTCGTTCCAGGACTGGCGGACGCCAGCTGGGAGAATCCAGGTCGCGGAAGGGACTCGGCCCCTAGCCTAGTGGAGAACTTTATGACTCAGCTAGCAAGCCGACAGCTGCGATAACTTCAGGGATCACAGCCACAACCGCAAGTATCTTCTCCGGGAAGGAAAGCGATATAGGATCAAGGAAACGCAGAGAGAGAATGTTGTCCTACAGGATCCGCAGCTTCTAGACTAGGACACTGCTTAGCGAGGTGCTGGAAGGAAGAAAGTAGTGGGAATCAGCACAGTGAGACGGCCAGGGAAGGCATATACTGACAGGGAGCTTTTGGACTAGTGTTCTCCATCTGCCTGGGAGTTGGCTGGACTCCATAACTGGAGGACGTGGCACCAAGCGGGCACCTGTACTGCATGCACCTGAACTGTGAGTAAAGCCTTGGAAACTGCAACTGACTGTCTCCTCAAGTTCTTCATGCGACGCACACTCCACTCTGCTACATCTCCCAGCACCATCTCTCTCTCTACAACATCTCCCTGCCCTGAGACCACAAGCTTTACCTGTGGAAAGCTATTCCAACTCTGCTGCATCACACCATCGGTCTCAGTGGATCTGCACCGCAGCGCTGGTCATCTCTGACCAGATACCACAAGTGGCGTCACGAATACCTTACTACAAACTCTATCATCCCCTGTAAATATTCCCCTTTTAATGGACGCCCAGGGCCACGGACCGGGTCACTGCTGCCGTGACACATCCCTTTAATACACCGGCCTGGTACCGAGTATCCCACTGCCCTGGCGGGCGATCCATTTTGGCATCACGAACGGGATGCACCGACCCTTGAATAAGGGTCCTGTGCGCCTAACAGAATGTACAAAGGATTAGAGCCATTGAACTGTCATTTGGACTGTAAAGATGGCAGATATGGCTACTCCGCGAGGTGTGCAATGAGGCGTGCCATCGTGGGCGGTACTCAAGATAGAGCGCGAAAAGGGGTGAACCTCCCCTGCCTGTATTTCTATGCGACAGCATCGTGGCCGACCACTAGGGGAGTTTGTGTCCTAGCGTGGTATGGCGACAAAGGAAAATACACCGCCCCTCGGGGGTGGAGAGACACTCAGCGGCAGGAAAGAGGCCAAGAAGAAGGCACTCAACCAGGCAGCCATCATGGAGAGCGGAGGGAGGCCTGAGCAGCGCGGGAAGCACGAGAAACTTTGCCCCGGCTCCGGAGAGACAGGCTCCAGCTCCAGGAGGAGGTTGACCTGACCGGCGTGGAGCGGGAGATCCAGGAGCTGGCTTGGCGTTTGGAAGAAAAGCGGACACTGCTAGAGCAGAGAAGGCAGGCCGCCAAATGGGAAGCTGATGATACCCGGGCACCCACACCACTGGTACCCGAGGCTCCCATGAGTAGGTTGACCTGGCCAACGTGGAGCGGGAGATCCAGGAGCTGGCTCGACGTTTGGAAGAAAAGCGGGCACTGCTAGAGCAGAGAAGGCAGGCCGCCAAATGGGAAGCTGATGATACCGGGGCACCCACACTACCGGTACCCGAGGCTCCAGGCTCGATAACATCTGAACCCGCTGCCACAGGACCCATCTCACAGGTACCATCGGACCCCGCCATCATGTCACCGGAGGTGACGTCGGAGGACGGCGGCCCCATGAGCGCGGGTACCGATAGCACCCCTGGGTCGTGGGATGACTGGCTAGGTCCCATAGGACTGCCACCAACCCCGAAGGCAGGCCAGCTTGTGCTGGATATTGCTTGGGACCATAACACCGTTCTACGGGGGGATCCTAGAGCCAATGCCAATACCACAGCCACCGTCCAGGGTGAAATCTAAACCGGAGGTCCTGATCTGGGATGACCACGAGGAAAAGATTTGATGGGGTTTCCTATAACAACGGAAGAGTTCTGCCGCCGGCAGATCCAAAAGCTAGTGCAGGAGTAGAGAGACCGGCAGGCCCAGCGTGCGGCCCTACTAGAGAGAGACCTCGTGGGCAAGCACCAGGCCAGGGAGAGATCCCTGGAATATCTGAATCTCATGGGATGGGGCCAGGTCCTTAGCTTTGATCTACAGGGGGGGATTCAGCTTCATTCAGGATTCCCGTAAAGCCCCAGACTTGATTGTCAACCAGAGGGATGTTGAGGCCCATCTCATCCAGGGGCATCCAGAACAGGACCTGTTCCCAGTAGAGCTCGTCTCCTTCACCCGCCATCTTGGTGCAAGGGGATGGTATGCTCTCCACGTGTGCAGGATTCCCAATGAACTGGCACCTCGCCATCCCTAGGGGGCAGCAAACGCGACGACCTCACCACATGAAACAGCAACACCAATGGCGGGCGGCCACCATCTACGGCTCCTAACCAGGCAGCCATTGCAAAGAAATCAGAAGTTACTCGGGTAGCTGTACAGGCAACCACAACTGTAACTTAGGGAGTGTCTTCTTATGCAACAGCTCCCATGGCGAAAGACAGGAATGGCAATCAGCTTCTGCCCTGGAAGCAACGAAGACAAAATGCTTCTACTCAAACTGGAGATAATGCTGCTCTGTCTCCAAAAGAGTAAAGAAAATTTCTGCTGTTTTACCCTTCAGGCAAGGGACTGTACATAGTTTACCCCAGGAGGGGATTCTGCTAAACATGTTTTAAGTACTTGTTCCAGTTATCTGCACTTTATTCAGCCACAGACTGCAGAGATCATAAACTGTGAGTGATCCTGAACTCTCCTTGTAAATAGTTCAGCACCTCTTTAGGTGCTCCATCTTGGTTTTACATGCACTTTTAAAAATAAGATCCCATCATTGCAACTACAGATCCGAAGAAAAACCCGTTAGGTGTGGCCCAAGATGAGGTCTATTGGGGGAGACCAGTTATGTCTTGCAGCCCACCCAAGACCAACGTTGGAGGTTTAGAGCGGGTCCTCCACAAGTGCAAGGACACTTGAAGATACCCGGCTGGGATAGTATCTGGGATATACCTCATTTGATGACAGTTAAGATTATGTATTAATAAAAGTGTTATTATATTTGTACATTATGCTTAGAGTGAAGTAAGGAATGTTTTATATTGCACAATTGTTTTATATTGCAGAGTCATAGAATAGCACTTGTAGATAATGTGTGTGATAGTTATTGGTAACAGATACCACTTAGTGTAAATATGTACAGACAGTCATTTGAGAACTGAAAGCACTTATTGTAGAATATGTTTTAGGAATCAGAGGAAGTATTGTTACAGGGACAAGATGTCCAAATTAGGTAGTGAACCTCGTAGCAACGGTTGCTACCCAGAGAACACCCTGGATGGGGCTTGCACTAGTAGAGAAGAATAATTGTTAATATAGTGACAGTACTTTTGTAGGAAGAGAAGCAAATGTAAATAGTAATTTTTGTAGAGAAATTATGCTCTATTCTGGTAGCGAACTTGAAGGTTTAATGGTTGCTGCCAAAAGCACTTGTAGAATAAGATAATGTTATTATGCAACGTTTAAGAACAAGTGCCTCCCATAAAGGGAAGTTGTGTTTATCTGTTGAGATCTCAGCATAAAATTTTGTATGTTTCCATTAACATAATTTACTGTTTCAGCCCGCGGATGTGCTGTGTTTTAAAAAGGGGGGGTATGTGGCACCCCTGAGGGTCCAGTCGCCACAGAGTTACTGCATCTCAGCCAGAGATATGGTATCCAACCTTTCAGGTAAGATGGAGACACTAATTCTGGCTCTGGCAACACTACATCCATCACACACACTAGCTGAGTTCCACTAGCATGTCTGCAGCTAGGAAAGGGTGTTATATGGTGGGTGGAGCCTGTGGGTCAGAGCAGGAGTTAGAGGGAAGTTAGAGAAGAGTCTCCCCTTCGGAGGAAGGAGACTGACGCTTAGAAGCAGCTCTCCCATAGGGGAGAGGTGGAAGAGATACAACAGTGCAGCAGGCTCCAGTCCTGAGGAGCTGCTCACAGAGGGAAGGAAAGATGGAAGGTTCCCTGGAGGGGAAAAGGGATTCTCAGAGGCACGGCTGAGCAAAAGGCTACCCGAAGGGCTCATTCCAGGACTGGCGGACGCCAGCTGGGAGAATCCAGGTCACGGAAGGGACTCGGCCCCTAGCCTAGTGGAGAACTTTATGACTCAGCTAGCAAGCCGACAGCTGCGATAACTTTAGGGATCACAGCCACAACCGCAAGTATCTTCTCCGGGAAGGAAAACGATATAGGATCAAGGAAACGCAGGGAGAGAACGTTGTCCTACAGGATCCGCAGCTTCGAGACTGGGACACTGCTTAGCGAGGTGCTGGAAGGAAGAAAGGAGTGGCAGCACGGTGGCTCAGTGGATAGCACTACAGCCTTGCAGCGCTGGAGTCCTAGGTTCGAATCCCACCAAGGACAACATCTGCAAGGAGTTTGTATGTTCTCCCCGTGTTTGTGTGGGTTTCCTCCGGGTTCTCCGGCTTCCTCCCACATTACAAAAACTACAGATAGGGAATCTAGATTGTGAGCCTCATCGGGGACAGCGATGATAATGTGTGCAAACTGTAAAGCGCTGCAGAATATGTTAGCGCTATATTAAAAAAAAAAAATAAAAAATAATCAGCACAGTGAGATGGCCAGGGAAGACATATACTGACAGGGAGCTTTTGGACTAGTGTTCTCCATCTGCCTGGGAGTTGGCTGGACTCCATACCTGGAGGACGTGGCACCAAGCGGGCACCTGTAATGCATGCACATGAACTGTGAGTAAAGCCTTGGAAACTGCAACTGACTGTCTCAAGTTCTTCATGTGACGCACACTCCACTCTGCTACATCTCCCAGCACCATCTCTCTCTCTACAACATCTCCCTGCCCTGAGACCACAAGCTTTACCTGTGGAAAGCTATTCCAACTCTGCTGCATCACACCATCAGTCTCAGAGGATCTGCACCGCAGCGCCGGTCACCTCTGACCAGATACCACAGGTGGCGTCACAAATACCTTACTACAAACTGTATCATCCCCTGTAAATATCCCCCTTTTATTGGACGCCCAGGGCCACGGACCGGGTCACTGCTGCCGTGACACATCCTTTTAATACACCGCCCGGTACTGAGTATCCCACTGCCCTGGCGGGCGATCCAAAAGCATTCTGGGAAATTCGACTTTGGCGCTTGTTTTGCCGACAGCATGGCCGACTACACGCTATGGTCGGGTTTCGGCCAACGAAACCCGACTTTGGCGAAAGTCGGCGACTTTTTAACCCCTTACTGCCATCGGACGTACTATCCCGTCCATGGTACCTGGGCCCGTATGACCGGGGCGGGATAGTACGTCATAGGCGATCAGCTGCGCTCCTGATGGGAGCGCAGCTAATCGCCGCCGGGTGTCAGCTGATTATCACAGCTGACACCCATGACTGTGTGTCAGGAGCGGTCACGGATCAAACATGATCGCGGTGTACTGGGGGCACAGGGGAGGATCGCGCAGGGTGGGGGCTCCCTGCGCGCCCCCCTGAGACCCTCAGAGCAGCGCGATGTGATCGCGCTGTTCTGAGGGCTTCCTCCCTCCCAGGACCCGGATCCAAGATGGCGCCGGGGTCCTGGAGGGAGGCGGCTACCTCAGTGCCTGCCGAGAGCAGGCACTGAGAAGCCTGCATCTATGCCTGTGCGATCGCTGGTGTGACAGAGTACTGTGCACACTGTCACACCAGCGATCTGATAAAATACAGTGATGTCCCACCCTGGGACAAAGTAAAAAAGTTAAAAAAGTAAAAATAAACATGTGTAAAAAAAAAATCCAAAATAAATAAAAAAAAAAAAAAAATATTCCCCAATAAATTCACTTCTTCCTGTAAATAAAAAAAAAACAAACAATAAAAGTACACATATTTGGTATCGCCGCATCCGTAACGACCCCCCCTATAAAATTTTCCCACTAGTTAACCCCTTTAGTGAACCCCTTAAATAAAAAAAAAAAACGAAGCAAAAAATCAATGCTTTATCATCATACCGCCGAACAAAAAGTGGAATAACACGCGATCAAAAAGACCGATATAAAAAAACATGGTACCACTGAAAACGTCATCTTGTCCCGCAAAAAACGAGCTGTCATAAAGCATCATCAGCGAAAAAATAAAAAAGTTATAGCTCGCAGAATAAAGCGATGCAAAAATAATTATTTTTTATATAAAATTGTTTTTATTCTATAAAAGCGCCATAACATGAAAAAATGATATAAATGAGGTATCGACATAATCGTACTGACCCGAAGAATAAAACTGCTTTATCAATTTTACCACACGCGGAACGGTATAAACGCCTCCCCCAAAAGAAATTCATGAATTGCTGATTTTTGTTCATTCTAACCTCCCAAAAATCGAAATAAAAAGCGATCAAAAAACGTCACGTGCTCAAAAATGGTACCAATAAAAACGTCAACTCGTCCCGCAAAAAATAAGACCTCACATGACTCTGTGGGCCAAAATATGCAAAAATTATAGCTCTCAAAATGTGATGATGCAAAAACTATTTTTGCAATAAAAAGCGTCTTTTAGCGTGACAGCTGCCAATCATAAAAACCCACTATAAATAGTAAATCAAACCCCCCTTTATCACCCCCTTAGTAAGGGAAAAATAATAAAATTAAAAAAAAGTATTTATTTCCATTTTCCCATTAGGGTTAGGGTTGCGGCTAAAGTTAGGGTTAGGGTTGGCGCTAAAGTTAGGATTAGGGTTAGGGTTGGGATTAGGGGTGTGTTAGGGTTAGGTTTGTGGTTAGGGTTGGGACTAGGGTTAGGGGTGTGTTGGGGTTAGGGTTGGAGTTAGAATTGGGGGGTTTCAGCTGTTTAGGCACATCAGGGGCTCTCCAAATGTGACATGGCGTCTGATCTCAATTCCAGCCAATTCTGCGTTGAAAAAGTCAAACGGTGCTCCTTCACTTCTCAGCTCTGCCATGCGTCCAAACAGTAGTTTATCCCCACATATGGGGTATCAGCGTACTCTGGACCCCAAGAGTTATTGTGCAATTTGTCCTATTTCTTCTGCTACCCTTGGGAAATAAAAAAACTGGGGCAAAAAAATCATTTTTGCAAAAAAAAAAAAGGATTTTTTATTTTTACGGCTGTGCGTTATAAACTTCTGTGAAGCACTTCGGGGTTCAAAGTGCTCACCACACATCTAGACAAGTTCCTTGTGGGGTCTATTTTCCAAAATGGGGTCACTTGTGGGGGGTTTCCACTGTTTAGGCGCATCAGGGGCTCTCCAAATGCGACATGACGCCCCCAGACCATTCCATCAAAGTCTGCAATCCAAAACGTCACTACTTCCCTTCCGAGCCCTGACGTGCGCCCATACAGTAGTTTTCTCCCACATATTGGGTATCAGCGTACTCAGGACAAATTGGACAACAACTTTTGGGTTCCAATTTCTTCTGTTACCCTTGTGAAAATAAATATTAGGGGCGAAAAAATCATTTTTGTAAAAAAAAAAAAGATTTTTTATTTTTACGGCTGTACGTTATAAACTTCTGTGAAGCACTTCGGGGTTCAAAGTGCTCACCACACATCTAGATAAGATCCTTGTGGGGTCTATTTGCAAAAATGGGGTCACTTGTGGGGGGTTTCCACTGTATAGGTGCATCAGGGGCTCTCCAAATGTGACATGACGCCCCCAGACCATTCCATCAAAGTCCGCAATCCAAAACGTCACTACTTCCCTTCCGAGCCCTGACGTGCGCCCATACAGTAGTTTTCTCCCACATATTGGGTATCAGCGTACTCAGGACAAATTGGACAACAACTTTTGGGTTCCAATTTCTTCTGTTACCCTTGTGAAAATAAAATATTGGGGACAAAAAAATCATTTTTGTAAAAAAAAAAAGAATTTTTTATTTTACGGCTGTACGTTATAAACTTTAGTGAAACACCTGGGGGTTAAAAGTTCTCACCACACATCTAGATAAGTTCCTTGAGGGGTCTAGTTTCCAAAATGGCGTCATTTATGGGGGTTTCCACTGTTTAGGCAGATCAGGAGCTCTCCAAACACGACATGGCGTCCAGCCAATTCTGCGTTGAAAAAGTCAGACGGCGCTCCTTCCCTTCCAAACTCTGCCATGCACCCAAACAGTGGTTTACCCCCACATATGGGGTATCAGCGCACTCAGGACAAATTGCACAATAACTTTTGGAGTCTTGTTACCCTTGGAAAAATAAAAATTGGGGTGAAAAGATCATTTTTGTGGAAAAAATATGATTTTTAAATTTTACGGCTCTACGTTATAAACTTGTGTGAAGCACTTGGGGGTTCAAATTGCTCACCAAAGATCTAGAAAAGTTCCTTAGGGGGTCTAGTTTCCAAAATGGGGTCATTTGTGGGGGGTTTCCACTGTTTAGGCACATCAGGGGCTCTCCAAATGCAACATGGCATCCAATCTCAATTCCAGCCAATTTTGGTTGGAAAAAGTCAAATGGTGCTCCTTCCATTCCGAGCTCTGCCGTGCGCCCAAACAGTGGTTCCCACCCACATATGGGGTATCAGCGTACTCAGGACAAATTGGACAACAACTTATGTGGTCCAATTTCTCCTGTTACCCTTGAGAAAATAAAAAATTAGTGACTAAAATATAATTTTTGTGGGAAAAAAATAGGATTTTTTATTTTCATGCCCGGGCATTATAAACTTGTGTGAAGCACTTGGGGGTTCAAAGTGCTCACCAAAGATCTAGATAAGTTCCTTAGGGGGTATAGTTTCCAAAATGGGGTCACTTGTGGGGGTTTCCACTGTTTAGGCTCATCTGGGGCACTGCAAACGGAACATGACACCCATCAACGTCTGCATTCCAAAACGTTACTACTTGCTTTCCAAGCCCTGCCGTGCACCCAAACAGTTCCCCCCCCACATATGGGGTATCAGCGTACTCAGGACAAATTGGGCAACAACTTTTGGGGTCCAATTTCCTTGGGAAAATTCAAAATTTGGGACTAAAAAATCATTTTTGTGGAAAATTGTTTTTTTTTTTTCACACCCAGGCATTATAAGCTTTTGTGAAACACTTGGGAGTTCAAAGTGCTCACAACAGATCTAGATAAGTACCTTAGGGGGTCTAGTTTCCAAAATGGTGTCACTTGTGGGGGTTTCCACTGTTTAGGCGCATCAGGGGCTCTCCAAACACGACATGGCGTCCAATCTCAATTCCAGCCAATTTTAGTTTGAAAAAGTCAAACGGCGCTCCTTCCCTTACGAGCTCTGCCGTGTGCCCAAACAGTGGTTTTCCCCCACATATTGGGTATTGGCATACTCAGGAGAAATTGCATAACAACCTTATCTGTCCATTTTCTCCTTTTACCCTTGTGAAAATAAAAAAAAAGTTTGTAAAAGATCATTTTTGTGGCTAAAAAGTTAAATATTCATTTTTTCCTTCCACGTTGCTTTAGTTCCTGTGAAGCACCTGAAGGGTTAATAATCTTCTTGAATGTGGTTTTGAGTACCTTGAGGGGTGCAGTTTTTAGAATGGTGTCACTTTTGGGTATTTTCTGCCATATAGACCCCTCAAAGTGACTTCAAATGAGAGGTGGTCCCTAAAAAAAAATGGCTTTGTAAATTTTGTTGTAAAAATGAGAAATCGCTGGTCAACTTTTAACCCTTATAACTTCCTAACAAAAAAAAATTTTGTTCCAAAATTGTGCTGATGTAAAGTAGACATGTGGGAAATGTTATTTCTTAACTATTTTATGTGACATATTTCTCTGTTTTAAGGGAATAAAAATTCAAAGTTTGAAAATTGCAAAATTTTAAAAATTTTCGCCATATTTGCGTTTTTTTCAAAAATAAACGCAAGTTATATCGAAGAAATTTTACTTCTAACGTGAAGTACAATATGTCACGAGAAAACAATCTCAGAATCGCGAAGATCCGTTGAAGCGTTCCAGAGTTATAACCTCATAAAGAGACAGTGGTCAGAATTGTAAAAATTGGCCCGGTCATTAACGTGCAAACCACCCTTGGGGGTGAAGGGGTTAATCTGACAGACCTGTTTCGCTCAACTCTACCCGAAAGTCATTATCTCAGTAAATTAGAATAATTAACAAAAAACACATGCAAAGGCTTCCTTAGCCTAAAGATCCCTTAGTCTATTTCAGTAGGATACACAATAATAGGGAAGACTGCTGACTTGAGAGATGTCCAGAAGGCAGTCATTGGCACACATTCCACAAGGGAGTAAGCCATAAAAGGTCATTACTAAAGAAGCTATGAAAAGATAAGCGTGTGCACAGCCGTAATTGGTGCCAGAGTAGGTTCCAACACCGTGAGAATTATTAAAAATAAACTCGGCACTCAACTTAACGTAAATGGTGAAAATTTAATGTAGTCCACGGTAGTAAAGAAACGTTTCGGTCTTAACAATCAGACCTTCATCAGTCACTACATAGACAAAATAATAATAATAAGAAAATGAAAATAAACAAAGTATATACAGAAGATATGGTCAGTAGAAACAGAACTCGTTCTCAGAAATGTAGCTTAGGCTCAAAAAATTCTAATACAGAGATCAGACCGGAATAGATAAATTCAATGATGAGACATACCATAATGTACCGGGATAGGGTAATTATGCCCTAATGACCAGAGACGGTAAGTAATGGTGAGGTCTGGTGAAAAAAAAGGGGGAAATGTGATGTGATAAGGACTAGAAGCAGCTCATAGGTGCAGAAATGTGATTACAAGACGTTACATACCAGGTAACTTGTAAGCAGTAACCCTATACAGGGGTGAGGATTTGAGACCTGTAATGTAACAGTGGCTCAGTACACAATGCTATGAAAAATGTGCATGAAGTTTTGCTAATCGGCTGGTGAGGAACGCTAAGGGCCATACCTGAATGAAGTTGTAAGTTGTAAGACGGGGCACAGACCGAAGGGGCAACTACGACCAACAACGGACTACACGGTCCCAGGTATGTGCCCTCTCGTCATTAACATTTCATCACGGACTTTAAGCGTTGCAGAACACATTTTACTACAAAAAGGACTAACATTTTGTCCCTCGTATAAATACAGAACATTCGATCTTGAAATGGATCTCCAACGTTTTTTCCGACTACTTAGACTAAAGGTCTATTTTTCACAATCAGTCAATACAGCTCCTAACACAATTAATTCTACTGCAGAAACTAATTGCTTATCTGTCACTAATTTAGGCCTTAGGTCCAAAAGTACATTTAGACCACCAAAGGGCTCCAATGCCCTGGAAACTTTTGTTGATTTTGTTCAATCTTCCTTCAAATGTCTTAAAACAGACATAGATAGGGGTAAACTATATTATGCACCCAATTTATCAGCAATAGACCACCATGCACTCAGGTCACTACAGGAGGACACCAATATAATAATAAAACCTGCAGACAAGGGGGGAGCCGTCGTGGTCATGGACCAGTCATATTATGTCTCTGAGGCTCTCCGCCAGCATCACGCTAATACTATTTATCGTGAATTACCTTCTGACCCTACAACTAGACAATATATCAAGGAGGTACTTGGACGACATAGTGAATCTGGGATTTTAGACAGTAAAACATATGATTTTCTCATTTCTCCAAATCCGGTTATTCCGGTCTTCTATCTACTACCGAAGATTCACAAAAATCTCCAACAACCACCAGGCCGACCAATTGTCGCCGCTTCGGATTCTATTTTTTCTCCAATTGCTATTTACCTGGTATGTAACGTCTTGTAATCACATTTCTGCACCTATGAGCTGCTTCTAGTCCTTATCACATCACATTTCCCCCTTTTTTTTCATCAGACCTCACCATTACTTACCGTCTCTGGTCATTAGGGCATAATTACCCTATCCCGGTACATTATGGTATGTCTCATCATTGAATTTATCTATTCCGGTCTGATCTCTGTATTAGAATTTTTGAGCCTAAGCTACATTTCTGAGAACGAGTTCTGTTTCTACTGACCATATCTTCTGTATATACTTTGTTTATTTTCATTTTCTTCTTATTATTTTGTCTATGTAGTGACTGATGAAGGTCTGATTGTTAAGACCGAAACGTTTCTTTACTACCGTGGACTACATTAAATTTTCACCATTTACGTTAAGTTGAGTGCCGAGTTTATTTTTAATATTACTAAAGAAGTTGGCTGTTCAGAGGGCTGTATCTAAGCATACTAATGGAAAGTTGAGTGGAAGGAAAAGTGTGGTAGAAAAAGGTGTACAAGCAACCAGGATAACTACAGCATTGAAAGGATTGTTAAGAAAAGGCTATTCAAAAATTTGGGGGGAGATACACAAGGAGTGGACTGCTGCTGGAGTTATAGGCTTAAGAGCCACCTCACACAGACGTATCCAGGACATGGGCTACAAGTGTCACATTCCTTATGTCAAGCCACTTATGACCAATAGACCAATAGACAACGCCAGAAGCGTCTTACCTGGGCCAAGAAGAAAAAGAACTGTACTGTTGCTCAGTGGTCCAAGGTGTTGTTTTTAGATGAAAGTAGATTTTGCATTTCATTTGGAAATCAAGGTCACAGAGTCTGAAGGAAGAGTGAAGAGGCCACAATCCAAGCTGCTGGAGGTCTAGTGTGAAGTTTCCATGATCAGTGATGGTTTGGGGAGCCATGTCGTCTGCTGGTGTAGGTCCACTGTGTTTTATCAAGACCAAAGTCAGCACAGCTGTGTACCAGGAAATTTTAGAGCACTTTATGCTTCCCTCTGCCGACAAGCTTTTTGGAAAAGGAAATTTCATTCTCCAGCAGGACTTGGCACCTGTCCACACTGCCAAAAGTACCAATACCTGGTTTAAAAACAACAGTATCACTGTGTTTGATTGGCCAACAAACTCTCCTGACCTTAACCCCATAGAGAATCTATGGGGTATTGTAAAGAGGAAGATGAGAGACACCAGACCCAACAATGCAGACAAGCTAAAGGCTGCTATCAATGCAACCTGGGCTTCCGTATCACCTCATCAGTGCCACAGGCTGATCGCCTCCATGCCACGCCACATTGATGCAGTAATTGATGCCAAAGGAGCCCCAACCAAGTATTGAATGCATTTACTGAACATACATTTCAGTAGGCCAATATTTCAGATTTTAAAATCATTTTTCAAGCTGGTGTGATAAAGTATTCTAATTTACTGGGACAGAGGCGTATCCATGGGGGGTCAGCCGGGGCATGTGTCTAATATGGCTGTCCGTGGTGTCTCCCCCGCGGCTGCATTCTGCCGCCCCCGGCCCGGGAGTCGGCGGTTCCCTGTGCCAGCTGTCAAGCTGATAGCCGGCGCAGAGAAGCTGCTGCGTGCCGGCTCACAGGAATCAATTGTACAAGTGTCTGTACAGACACCAGTACAATTGAAGCTCTGACCGCCAGGTCAGAGCGACGCCAGCAGCGTGATCAAGTCATGTGATCACGTTGATGATGTCACTCGCCGGCGGCGCCCAGAAGGGGGAACACTGGTGGTAAGTGTGCTCCACTGTGGAGCTGAAGAAACCACCAAAGATTAACGGGGGGACATAATATGGGGGGTAATACTTTATGTGGGGGAATTTGGAGTGGGGATGGGGGGGTTCTTTATGTATGGAGGATTCGGAGTGGGGATGGGTGGTTTCTTTATGTATGGGGGATTTGGAGTGGGGATGGGGAGTTCTTTATGTATGGGGGGATTTGTAGTGGGGATGGGGGAGTTCTTTATGTATGGGGGGATTTGGAGTGGGGATGGCGGGGTACTTTATATGTGGGGGGATTTGAAGTTGGGGATGGGAGGTACTTTATGTGTGGGGGGATTTGGAGTGGGGATGGGGGGTACTTAATGTGTGTGGGGTATTTGGAGTGGGGATGGGGGTGGTACTTAATGTGTGTGGGGGATTTGGAGTGGGAATGGGGGGTACTTAATGTGTGTGGGGGATTTGGATAGGGGATGGGGTACTTAATGTGTGTGGGGGATTTGGAGTGGGTATGGGTGTACTTAATGTGTGTTGGGGATTTGGAGTGGGAATGGGGGTACTTAATGTGTGTTGACGATTTGGAGTGAGGATGGGGGTACTTAATGGGTGTGGGGGATTTGGCATGGGGATGGGGGGATTTGGAGTGGGGATGGGGGATTTAATGTGCGTGGGGGGATTTGGAGGGGAGATTTAATGTGCGTGGGGGGATTTGGAGTGGGGATGGGGGATTTAATGTGTGTGGGGGGATTTGAGGACACTGAAGAGTATGTATGAGGGCATGTATGCGATACGATACGATACGATACACTTTATTGATCCCGGGGGAAATTACAGTATTACAGCAGCAATACAAACAGTAGTACATAAAATATTAGGACACAAATCTTGCACAGATATACCAACATAATAAATAAAAGTGTGTAGTTCAGGTGTATATAAGACAATGTTAATTGACATTAGTACACCAGCCATCAGTCATTATTTTCTACCACCCTTAGGAAATTATTATACATCCCCATAGCAGTAGGTACAAACAATTTCCTGAATTTCTCCTTCTTGCACCTTAATAGGATTCGATGGCTGCTGAATGTGCTCTTCTGCTTCAAGAACAGCTCGCATAGTGGGTGTGTATTATTGTTCTTTATAGCCCTACACTTCTTCTGAATTCTATCCTCCAATACCTCCTCAAAAGAGTCAAGATGGAGGCCAACAGCTGCACTTGCCTTCTTGATAAGTTCGTTGAGCTTATTAGCGTCAGCTACTCATACACTACTGCCCCAGCAAATAATAGCAAAAAAGATGGCGCTTGCTACAACGGACTTGTAGAACATCTCCAGCATTTTACTGCACACATTGAACGACCTGAGCTTCCGCAGAAAGTACAGTCTGCTCATTCCCTTCTTGTGAACCTTTTCTGTATGACACCTCCAATCGAGTTTACTGTCAAGGTGAACCCCCAAATATTTGTAGCTCTCAACAATCTCAACCTCCTGGCCAGCAATGGTGATCAGTAAGTAATCCTCCTTTTTCCTTCTATAACTCACCACCATCTCCTTGGTTTTCTTTACATTTAGACAAGACAGTTAGTCTGACACCAATCCACAAAGTGAGAAACCACCCTTCTATATTCCTCCTCCCCCGGCCCCCCACAATGCCCCCTACAATCACGGTGTCATCTGAGAATTTTTGGAGGTGACAAAAATCAGATTTATACTGAAAGTCAGCTGTATACAATGAGAAGCGGAAGGGTGACAGCACTGTACCCTGAGGAGCTCCAACACTGCTCCGTACACTGCCAGATACCACCTCCCCCATCCTTACAAACTGCGGCCTGTCTGTCAGGTAGTCACTTATCCAGTTCAGCATCCCCTCATCTACCGCCATATCAGTCAACTTATTACGTAGTAAGAGCGGCTGTAGGGTATTGAAAGCAATAGAGAAGTCAAAGAACATGGCGCGCACTGCAGTTCCATCATTGTCCAAGAAACAGTATGGGGGATGGGTGCAGACAGTATAGTGAGCGAACGGGTGAATGTATGTGGACACAGTATGGGGAGTGAGGGTGATGGGATGTGTGCAGACACAGTATGGGGAGTCGGGTATGTGTGAGCAGACAGTATAGAGAGTGAGGGGGTAAATATATGAGGAGACAGTATGGTGAACAGGGGGGATGTGAGAGGAGACAGTATGAGGAGGAAGGGGAATAGTGTGCGGCAACAGTATATTGCAGATATTTTTATTTAGGAGCATTATAATGACTCTTCTATCTTTAAGGGCATCGTGTGGAGATTTGCTGCAGAAGACCAGAGAAGATGGAAGTCTGCAGAGACGGCTGTGGATGAGAAAACTCATCATGGGGTCTGGACAAGAAGAAGAAAAGAAGTAGATGAAGTCATCTATAAGGTACCTGGATGTAAATGTTATTTTTGAAATTGACTAATTCTCATGTTTTTATTTATGTTAGGTGTAGTGTTGAGCATTCCGATACCGCAAGTATCGGGTATCGGCCGATATTCGCGTTATCGGAATTCCGATACTTTTTCAATATCGTATACCGGAATCGGAAGTTCCCATAATTCTTTGAGAGGCAATGTGATTTTAGTCAGTCAATGAGGAATCCTACGAAGTGTGGGCACATCCTGTAATGCTGCGGTCATCTTAACTAATGGCATGGCTGTGATTGGCTGCTGAAATGATGTCAGAATGCACTATAAAAGGCGCCGCCGCCATTTTAGCGTCACTGTGCTGTGAATTCAGATAGGGACAGAACGCTACTCTGCTGACTCTGAGGGACAGTTAGAGATTGCGATTTAGTGTACTGTGCTGTAGGCAGGCTATCACCAACCGCTGTGTAAAGCTTCCTTTTGCCTGCAGTGTTGTTTTAACAGCTCTGCAAGGTGTGTGTGAGTGCAGGTGACGCTGCAGTTTGCTCTGCATCCAACGCTGTCTGTAGGCATCTGCACGTGTCACTCACAGACTCTTTTTTTTTTTCTTTAGTGTAATTCTAGCTGCTCCATTCAATAGAAATTATAGTGTGATGCGCTTCCATCCGTATCCAATACATTGGTTGCAAACACTATAGAAGTAGACAAAGGAGTAGCCTTTCACAGATTGTGGACAGTTGTGTTTCAGTGTTCACTTCAGTCTGTGTTTTTTATTTTTTGAGTGCATATCACGCTCCAGTTACTTGTTCAAGCACTGCTGCTTGTACTCTGCTGAGCGTGTCTCAGTGCCTCATCCTTTTCATTTTTCTCCAATTGGTGCTTCTCCATTATATTTGAAAAAAATCTAATCTATTAGTGTGACGCGCTTCCATCCGTATACAATACATTGGTTGCAAACACTATAGAAGTAGACAAAGGAGTAGCCTTTCCCAGATTGTGGACAGTTGTGTTTCAGTGTTCACTGCAGTCTGTGTTTTTTTTTTTTTGAGTGCACATCACGCTCCAGTTACTTGTTCAAGCACTGCTGCTTGTACTCTGCTGAGCGTGTCTCAGTGGCTCATCCTTTTCATTTATCTCCAATTGGTTCTGCTCCATTCCATTTAAAATCTAATCTATTAGTGTGACGCGCTTCCATCCGTATACAATACATTGGTTGCAAACACTATAGAAGTAGACAAAGGAGTAGCCTTTCCCAGATTGTGGACAGTTGTGTTTCAGTGTTCACTGCAGTCTGTGTTTTTTTTTTTTTGAGTGCACATCACGCTCCAGTTACTTGTTCAAGCACTGCTGCTTGTACTCTGCTGAGCGTGTCTCAGTGGCTCATCCTTTTCATTTATCTCCAATTGGTTCTGCTACATTCCATTTAAAATAAATCTAATCTATTAGTGTGACGCGCTTCCATCCGTATACAATACATTGGTTGCAAACACTATAGAAGTAGACAAAGGAGTAGCCTTTCACAGATTGTGAATAGTTGTGTTTCAGTGTTCACTGCAGTCTGTGAGGTATTTTTTTTTTTTTTTTTTTTAAATGCAGATCACGCTCCATTTACTTCTTCAACCACCGCTGCGTGTACTCTGCTGAGTGTCTGTCACTGGCTCATCCTTGTCATTTTTCTAAAATTGGTGCTGCTTTATTCTATTTAAAATAATTCAAATCTATTACAGTGACGTGCTTCCATCCGTATACAATACATTGGTTGCAAACAATATAGAAGTACACAAACGGGCCTTTCACAGCTACTGAACATGGGTTTTTAATTTTTAACTAAAATATGTATTTTTTCAAATGACACAAATATAAGTAATGTTGAAGAGGAATAGTCCTACATCCATTGTTTGCACAATATTACAGGTGTACATCATGTCCCTTAATCAACAATGTATTATTATATTTACTTGTATGCTTTTATTTAAAAGCCAAGAACACAGAAGGATAACCTTCGCACTGCAGCTGTTGTCAAAGTTCAACCCACATTATGCACTTCCAACATTGCAGCATTTGAGGCATGATGTGAGTTGGATTTGTCAAAGTTATGGAGTGAGAAGGTTCACCATCAGTACCCTATAGCATAAGTATGCTTTTGTGTTAGCATTTGTGTTAGACATGTGGATATCTGCCATAATATGTCACAATTATTTAGTTACAGATTTGTTACCAACACTAATCATTGAATGGTTTTAAATTTGACGTTTCACTTGTTTACAGCTTAGAAATAAGGGTGTAGCCTGATATCTATGTGTAGCACTAGCCACTTTAACATGTCATGTTTTTTTCAACATGTGTAGCTAGGTAGCAGTAATTTTTGCCGGACACACAGCAGGGGAACAGCAGGCGTTACTGAACCCCACAAACACATCATCGATTGTTTTGATCTGTGCATCCAACACTTCTGAGCCCAGGGTCAAGGAGGGTGTAGCCTGAGGCCTAATATGAGATGTTTGAACTTTAATTTGAACTTTAATTTGGAGTTAGCAGCATTAATTTTTGTCAGACACGCAGCAGGGGAACAGCAGGCGTTACTGAACCCCACTATCACTATAGCTTGTGTATTGGTCTGTGGACACGACACTTCTGAGCAGCAACTGGCAGTGTTGTAGCCCAGGGAGTATAGCTCAGGTGGTAGAAAGATGAACATAACAGGAGACATGGAAAACGTTGCCAACCAGTTAGTTAATCTGAAACCGGACAGGCAAATTCAGGCGAGATCCATGCCTAGTTCATTTTCAGAAAAGTAAGCCGTTCTACATTATCGGAGGATAGTCGCATGCAACGGTCTGTTAGTACACCACCTGCAGCAGTAAAGACGCGCTCCGATAATACACTGGCAGCAGGGCAAGCCAGCACCTCCAATGCATACTGGCTAAGCTCTGGCCATGTATCCAGCTTAGAGACACAAAACTTGAATGGGGAAGAGCCATCTGGGAGTACACTGAGAGGGCAAGACATGTAGTCTGTCACCATCTTACGGAAATGTTGCCTCCTGCTGACTGGAGCCGTCTCGGATGGTGTAGACATTGGTGGCGCTGCCACAAAACTTCGACACATTTGGAACATACTGTTCTTGCCCTGTGCAGAGGTGCTGCTTGTGCTCCCTCTTGTTGCAGAGCTGTCTCCACTGCCTCGACGCACAGAGCTGCTTTGTAAAGCAGTAGCAGCAGCGCTCTCGGCTGGAATGGAGAACATTATGGATTGCACCAGTGTGTCTTGGTACTTCCGCATTTTACGCTCCCGGTTCAACGGTGTGATGAGGCTTTGTAAGTTGTCCCGGTAGCGAGGGTCTAGGAGGGTGTACACCCAATAATCAGACGTGGTGTGAATGTGTTCGATGCGGCGGTCGTTTCTCAGCCACTGCAGCATGAAATCAACCATGTGCTGCAGACTCCCAACTGGCCAAGAAACGTTGTCCCCTGCAAGAGGCGTCATCTCTGCCTGCTGTGCATCACCCCACCCTTGGTCTACATACTGACTAGAGCATTGTCTACCTCCCTCTGGAGCGATGTCTTCCTCCTCCATTGACTCCTCCTCATCCTCCTCACAAAGTCCTTCAAATACATATAAATTTACAAAATTTAAAACTCAAAATTTAAAAACTTTGTATCATAATTCTGTAACATCAGTTTATGGAAACACAATAGCATTACAAAAGGATAGACAAAAAATGTACATTATGTGCTTTGTAAATACATTAAAAGTTTGTAATGGTTATGAAAATATAGACAGCGACTCTGGAGGTTCAATTGTTGATACAGCATGGTACTTTGAAAGTCCTCCAGCCCTTTGTGAGGAACCACGTTGCGCTGACTGTCCAGAAGGTGATGGAATTTGTGACTCCTCATCCTCCACCTCTTCCAAAACCTCATGCCTTAGTGCTTGCAGTGTTTTTTGAAGCAGGCAGATAAGGGGGACAGTCAGGCTGACTAGTGCATCATCTGCACTCGCCATCCGCGTTGACTCATCAAACGCACGCAAAACGTGGCAGATATCCTTCATAGAGTTATTCGCCACTCATTACACTGGCAGTGGCTGCCCATTCATTATAGGATCCAATTCTAATTACTGGTTCTCACCAACAAAGCTCTCCACAGCGCAGCACCCCCCTACATCTCCTCCCTTATTTATATTTATCGGCCTAACCGACTGCTGCACTCTGCAAACGACCTTCGACTAACCTCTGCACTAATCCGTACCTCCCACTCCCAACTCCAAGACTTCTCCCGCGCTGCGCCAATCCTCTGGAATGCTCTACCCCAAGAAATTAGGACTATCCGCAATTTGGATGGTTTCAGGCGCTCCCTCAAAACACATTTGTTCACAGTGGCCTATCACATTCACTAATCAAAGTCATTCTATGTGTAATTCTGTATGTGTAGCCCATTCACTATCTCCATGCATCCCTCACTCCCTTAAAATGGCTGGACCATCATTGTAAAAACACCATTGTATATAAACACCTGTACTTTGTATCTCCCCCACCTCATTGTAGATTGTAAGCTTTCACCAGCAGGGCGGCTGATTTTGCTTTAATTATTGTATTGTTAACGTTGTTACTTATGACTTGTGTTCTGAAACTGCTAAACTGTAAAGCGCTGCGGAATATGATGGCGCTATATAAATAAATATTATTATTATTCCTCTGAGCTGCTCCCACCACCTTCCTGTTCCTCATGCCATGTTGGGTCTTGGACCTCATCATCTCCACTACCCTCTTCCAACACCTGCTGTTGGGTGGTCTGGCCAGCACCATGCTCAACAGAAACTGGCACCTGGGTCTCATCATCATCAGATGCGTTCTGCGGTGTGCTGACCATCGGCACTGTCTCACCCGCCTCTTCAGATTCAGAGAGACACAGCTGTTGCGCATCACTGCATACTCCCTCTTCACATTACAGAATGCTGCTTGGCTGGGCCCCTGTTTGCAAGCCAATAGATTCTGAGAACAGAAGCAGACACTCAGCTGGCTCCTGTACAGAACTCTCTGACTGCCTGGGCAATTTGCCAGGCGGTGAAGAGACAGATGGTTGCCCAATAGTGCTGTGGTCCTGAGAGGAGGTGGAAGCAATTGAAGTCGATGCATTGGCTGACATCCAACCAACAACGGCTTCAATTTGTTCTTCCCGCAGCAGGGGGGTACTCCGAGCTCCTACAAAAGTGCGCATAAAGGAACGCTCACGGGGAAAACTGGTGGATGCTGTGTCACTGGGGGCCGCAGCAGCCACAGAATCCCCACGTCCTCTCCCTGAAGAAACTCCACGACCACGTGCCTTACTCCCTGCCTTCTTCATCTTGGTAGATTGATAAAGAAAGTCTGAAAAGTTATAAGGTCTAAGTGTGGTTATTCCGCAGAGACTGCAGTGAACACTGCACACAACTGTTCACTACCCAATGCGTCTCAGCAGGAAGGCAGTCTGTGCGTCAAAACAAAGGCACAAGCATACATCCATGTACCCTGTTTATAAAGCTATATAAAAAAAATTATGTAGTAGTGACGCACACTTTATTGAGGTACAGTATTACATCGCCATTCACCATCTGTGGCTATGCAGTCTCATCTATATATACCTTATCTATCTGTTGTCATGCTTCCAAGTCGACAGTCAGCCATAAATAGCAATTTTCACTATGCACTATGCACTTTTTAAAGGTTATGTTTGTTAATAAAAATGATTATTGCCACATATTATGAGTATTACATGATGGAAATTGTATAATTTTGTATAAAATATTTAGTGACATTATTCAGCAAATGGAACATTTTAGTAATATCACAGATAACTTGTAATGCTGATGATGTTTTGAAGTCAGACATTCATTGTCTATACAATAAAAATGGTGTACATACTGTTACTTATCCATCATTAATGGATTCAGATATGTACTTGTATGCTTTTATGTACAACCGTATAGCAGATTCCTTAACTAATTTATTTTGTGGTTTGCATTGCTGTTCAACATGTTAATGTATGTGTTTATGTTTATCAATTCTTTATTTATCTAGATATTAGTTTAAATGAAATCATCATCTTATGGTAGTAAAGGTTATCTTTCTCTTGTTTGAAGTATAGACATTTAAAATTGACAGGTAACAAGGAAATTACTTGATCTAGTATTCAAACATCCTCCTTGACCCTGGGCTCCAACACCGCCAGTTGTTGCTCGGAAGTGCTGTTAGCACAGTCAACACTTGCTCCTGTGTTACTGGGGTTCAGTAACGTCAGCTGGTCCTCGGTTGTGCCATTGGCTCTTTTCCTTCTGCTGCCCCTCCGGGTTCCAGTACCGTCAGCTGGTTCTCCGCAGTGCCTTTGGCCTAGGTGCCTCCATCTCGGTATCCGAGTTCCAGCAACGTCTGCTGGTCCTTGGTAGTGCTTTGGAGCACAGGACTCCTGCTAGTAACGTGTCCCTAACGTCCGTCTCGTGTGCATTGGCTCTTTCCTCGCTGCCCTCGTTCCAGTACGTACGTTTCCCAGTGCCTTGGCTAGTGCTCCACTCGATCCGAGTCCAGCAACGTTCGCTGGTCCTGTAGTGTTTGGCCATGGCTCTTTCCTTCTGCTGCCCTCCGGTTCCAGTACCGTCAGCTGGTTCCACAGTGCCTTGGCTAGTGCCTCCATCTCGGTAATCCGAGTTCCAAGCAAAAAGTCTGCTGTCCTTGGTAGTGCATATGGAGCAAAGTACCTCCTGCTTATAACCGTTCCCAGTAAAACAGCTGTACTAGATTGTGCTACAAATACTGATACTGAAAAGAGACACAAGAACAATAAGCAGAAATCTAAAAGCAAAACTATGAATTAAGACCAATGAAGAGCAAAAGATATGGCTCTAAAATTCAACAGAAGAAGACTAAGCATGTAATGGGTGAGTCGTCCTCTCGTGTGCCCTGAAAAGCCTGTTGCAGGCTAAACGAACACGACAAAATATTGTAATTTAAATCTTTTGTGACAGCAAGAACGGAAGATGAAAATTCATACTTGACAGATTACAAGTACAAGATTCTCTGCAAAAATAAAATATGTGAAGATGAAGAAGAATTATGAATAAGAATAATAGTTTAAATAAGAAGAAATATGAGTATGTAACAAAGTATAGCAAGAAGTTAGAAGAGAAAAGAGTGAGATGAATATTTGATGAAAGATGATGTGCAGAAGATTATGAGGAGAAAGTGTGTGAAAAGTTAAAAGGTGAAGATGAAGACATGGAATTGTGTAATTACATATTTGCCAAATAGAAAAAACGTTAACAACATTGTCAATTTCTTCGTCAATCCGAACATCTTTAAAAAAAAAAATATTTATGCTATTCCATTTGATTGGGTTAAACATCTATGCCTTTAATGTCTCCTCAACCTTCCCCAATACATTCTACATTACTCTTTCTTGTTTTCCTTCATGTACAATTAACCAACAAGGCAAGAATGGGTTTTTTTTAATTTCGATATTTTGTTCCCATAGACTTACATGGGACTTCCGGTATCGGTATCGGGTATCGCCGATATTTTAATGTTATCGGTGATACCATTCCGATTCCGATACTTTTGGATATCGGAAAGTATCGCTCAACTCTAGTTAGGAGCATTAAAGGGTTCGTCCAGGTTTGTGCTGAGTCTGCAGTCATTCTATGTGACTGCAGAATTCTGAATTCTCACAGTGCTCTCTGCACGCTGTTAGGATTCTCTCGTGCCGGCGATTTACATACATGCAGTCACATGCTGACTAGACATGTGTGGCCTCACTCAATGAAAATGAACAGAGCGAGGCCGGCATGTCTAGTCGGAATGTGGCCACAAGTATATAAATCACATGCTTGTGCTGACATGACCGTGTACTCCTGCCATCGGTAAGGGAGAACCCTAAAAGTGTGCAGTGTATTAGTTGTGAGGATTCAGAAGCTGCAATGTCAGGATTCAGCTCTGCAAGTTCCAGTAGTCATCACATGGACACTTCACTCATATGCGATTTTCATACTTCTGGTCCTGTGACAACGAGCTTCTCTTCCTGCTTTTCTCAGACTTTCACTGAACATTGAGAGCATTAGGGAGAGCAGCTCGTCGGTACATGACTAAGTGTGCAAATCGCATGTGTGCTTGAGGGGGGGGCGCCGAACCAAATTCTTGCCCTGGGTGCCAGAAAGCCTAGATACACCTCTGTACTGAGATAATGACTTTTGGGTTTTCATGACTGTAAGCCATAATCATCAACATTAACAGAAATAAACAATTGAAATAGATCACTTCGTAATGACTCTATACAATATATGAGTTTCAATTTTTGTGTTGAAAAAGTGAAAGAAATTAACTTTTTGATGCTATTCTAATTTTGTGAGAAGGACCCGTAGATAGTGAGAGTAAGAATAAATAGTGATGACCTTCTGTAGAGGTAAATGTCAATTTAAAAAGTAAAAGCACACATTTAATATCATCTCTTTTAGTGGATCCATGAGCACAGGACTACTAGCTCTAAAAGCAGATACTTTTTTAAACAGCTCATTGGTGTCATGATATTGATTACATATGAGAGTGAAAGCACAAGAAGTCTCTCCTTGCCACAATCTAGCAGCAACCCTTCCACAATCTACTGGTCGATCAATCGTTGGGTTGCTGACCATTATTTTACATAAAAAATATTTCTTCATCTGTTACTTTACTCATCGTTGTCACGCAGCAGCTCTGCAAGTAAATGCAAACCCCACTAGAAGGCAGAAGAGTGGAGTGAGGACTGCAAAACTGCACAGAGCACAGCGAGGCTACCACCAGGTGGAAGCACAATAGTCAAACAAGCCGGGTCAATACCAGGGTAACTGAGTACCAAGATGAGTACCAATCTTAGAGTCAGAGCCACGCCAAAGGTCAATGTCGGTCAGAAGCAAAAGTAACAGAAACAAGAGATGGAATCAGAATCCGAACACTAAGGGAGACACAGAGTCGGGGCAGAAGGAGAGAAATGAACAGACACGAGTAAAGTCAGCTATACACAGCAGGACAAATCAGGGCATCACCAGAGTCAGCTACTCACACCATAGGCAGAAAATATAACTGACACTGCATGCAGGAAGCAGTGGAGAGAAATAGCAGTCCTGACACCAGAACGTGGCAAGAGAAAAATTAACCCCTGACATGACCAGACAGAGAAAGAGGGAGACAGGACTCAATACCCAGCCTGGATCATGATAGTACCCTCCACTCAAGGGGGGGCCACCGGACCCCCAGGTTTCCCAGAATAATGTGCATGAAAAGCCCAAACTAACCGATCAGCATGGACTGATCACGTCGGAACCCAAGATCGATCCTCAGGACCGTAACCCCTCCAATGTACCAAGTACTGAAGCAAATTGCGAACCATACGTGAATCAACAATTCGTTCCACTTTATACTCACAGAGACAGGTGGCAGAAGAGATGGAGATCCAGCAGAGGAAGGTATAAATGACTTAAGAAGGGACTTTTGGAACACATTGGGGATCTGAAGCGACAGAGAAAGGCATAAGTGAAAGGCAACTGGATTGAAGACCAATAAACTTGAGACCCAGCTTATCAGAAGGAACCTTAAGACGTATGTTCCTATTAGACAACCACACTTTATCTCCTTCCAGAAATGTAGGTCCCACAGATAGTTTCTGTTTGCGCTGAGCCACTCCAATGTTCTTCTGGACCTCCCTCCACACTGTCAGGAACACCGCACTGCACTTGCTCACTGAGCCAGTGTGTGTGTCCTGAGTAAACAAACTGTGCTTAAAGATACCTATGAAGCGGGGCAGCGGTGCTTCAGACAAACAGGACCTGAAGCATGAGACTGCCAAGGGGTGGAGCCAGCCACAGGTCTCTCAGAGGAAGCAGGAACAGATAGAGAATGCTTCAGGCCAGATAGGACCTGAAGCACCTGACTGCTGGGGGCGTGGCCTAAGCTCTGGAGAGCTAGGAGGTGAAGCTCCAAGAAGGGTAACTACGGGACAAAGTTACCAAGGGGCATAGACAGAACAAATAGTCAGGACATAGCCAAGGGGTCATACACAGAGAGGGCAGCGCAGTACAAGAGAAGCAGGCAGAGGGTAGTCAGGACGTAGCCAAGAAGACATACACAGAGATGGCAGCACAGAACAAAAGGGGCGGGCAAAACTCATAACAGGGACACAGCCAAATCAGAACCAGACAGACGAAATGTAGCATAGGCACAAAGCACTGGCATAGGCACAACAGGGTCAGACACACTCAGCCAAGAGTCGGAGTATAAACGATAAAGATTGGCCTAACAGTGAGGCTATAAAAAGCCTCCCAGGACCCAGAAAGAGGCCAACAGAGTTAACCATGCGAACCCAGTAAACCATGACAGTACCCCTTTCTCAATGGGGGCCTCTGGACCCCAGGTTTCCCAGGATTCCGAGCATGAAATGCCAAACCAGGCGGTCAGCGTGTACTGATCTGGCTGGCATGCAAGATGGGTCCTCTGGACCGTACCCCCTCCAATGCACCAGGTACTGTAAAGACCCCTGAGTCGGCCAGGAATCTACAATATGTTGTACCTCAAATTCCATGTGCCCATCGATCAAGACTGGGGAGGGAACAGCAACTGGATATTCTACCACCGATCCCAAGGTTTTAAGCAAGGATCTATGGAAAACGTTGTGGAGTTTCAAAGCGGGGGGAGGCAAAGACGATACGCCACCAGGTTAACTACCTCAATGATCTCATAGGGACCGATGAACTTGGGCCCCAGTTTGGCGGAGGACAAATGAAGACTTATGTGGAGAGCCACACCTTGTCCCCACACTGCAACACCTGAGCAGGGTCCCTTTTTTATCCGCAAAATGCTTATAATTCTCCTGAGCCCTGAAAATATTTTACCAAACTTTTGACCACAGATCCCTGATTCGGTTGACACGGTCCTCAGCTCCTGGACAGCCCGAATCTACTCGTGAGAATTCACCAAAATGGGGGTTCAAACCATAATTAATAAAAAACGGTAGATTGATTGGTACGGTTTTTGAAGGCGAACTCCACTAACGGTAGTGCATCACACCAGTCACTTTGCAGAGCAAAAGTCAAACATCGAAGAATTTGTTCAAGCGACTGGTTGGTGCGCTCCGTCTGCCCGTTACTCTCTGGATGGTAAGCTGAGGAAAAAGACAGAGATATCCCCAACCTTTTGCAAAAAGCCTGCCAAAATGTATGCACAAATTGTGCCCCTTTGTCAGATACAATGTTCATAGGTACTCCATGTAATCGTGCAATCTGTGGAAGGAAATGCTTAGCGAGAGTCTCTGCTGAAGGTAGACTTGCCATAGGTACAAAATGCTCTAAACCTGTCTACAACTACCCAGATAACCATGTTACCCCGGGAATAAGGAAGGTTGTTAATGAAGTCCATGGACAAGTGGGTCCATGGTCTTCCTGGAATTGGCAAAGGCACCAATTCCCTGGCCGACAATGAGAGCTCTTAGAACTGGCGCATACCACAATCAGCGACATGCTTCTTTATTCTTCTGGGCACAAATAATGAAATTGGGGGTGGGGGTGGCATGGGGGGTGGGGTTAGAACAGTTAATAATTTAAGAAAGAATAGAGGTTCAGAGAGATACATAAAGTGCATGATGCTAGAAGCCTCACCAACAAAATGGCGGAATTAGAATTAATTTTGTTGGAACATAATTATGACATGGTGGGGATATCTGAGACTTGGCTGGATGAGAGCCACGACTGGGCGGTTAATTTACAGGGCTATAGTCTGTTTAGAAATGACCGTAAAAATAAGCGAGGTGGGGGTGTGTGTTTATATGTAAAATCATCCTTAAAACCCATCCTGCGTGATATCTGTGAATCTAATGAAGATGTAGAGTCTCTGTGGGTGGAGATTAGGGGAGGGGGGAAAAATAATAAATTATTGATAGGGGTTTGTTATAAGTCTCCTAAAATAATGGAAGCAACAGAGAATATCCTCGTAAAGCAAATAGATGAAGCAGCGACTCAAGGAGAAGTCATTATTATGGGGGACTTCAACTACCCTGAAATACATTGGGGAACAGAAACCTGCAGTTCCAGCAAAGGTAATAAGTTTTTGGCAACTATGAGAGACAATTACCTTTCACAACTAGTTCAGGACCCAACAAGAGGGGGGCACTGCTAGACCTAATATTATCCAACAGGCCAGACCGCATATCAAATATATGGGTTGGGGTCACTTGGGTAATAGTGATCACAAAATAATAAGCTTTCATGTATCCTTTAATAAGATGTGTAGTCGAGGGGTTACAAGGACACTAAACTTCAGGAAGGCAAATTTCCAACGGATGAGAGATGATCTTGGTGCAATAAACTGGGACGATATCCTGAGACATAAAAATACACAAAGAAAATGGGAGACGTTTATTAGTATCCTGAATAGGACCTGTGCACAGTATATACCCTATGGGAATAAACATGCTAGAATTAGGAGGAAACCACTATGGCTAAATAGAGCTGTAAGGGGCGCAATAAGGGACAAAAAGAAAGCGTTTAGGTAATTAAAGCAAGTAGGTAGTGATGAGTCATTAAATAAATACAGAAGACTGAATAAATTCTGTAAAAAGCAAATCAAGACAGCAAAGATTGAGGCAGAGAGACTCATTGCCAGAGAAAGTAAAAATAATCCCAAAATATTCTTTAACTACATAAATAGCAAGAAACTAAAAATGATAGTGTTGGTCCCCTTAAAAATAGTCTGGGTGAAATGGTGGATGAGGATGAGGAAAAAGCCAATATGCTAAATGACTTTTTTTCAACTGTATTTACACAAGAAAATCCCAAGACAGATAACATGATCATAGATAAAAAAATTTCTCCATTAAATGTCACATGCTTAACCCAGCAGGAAGTATGGCGGCGTCTAAAAATCACTAAAGTTGACAAATCCCCGGGCCCGGATGGGATACACTCCCGAGTACTGCAGGAATTAAGTACAGTTATAGATAGACCATTATTTTTAATCTTTAAAGATTCCATAATAACTGGGTCTGTACCACAGGACTGGCGTATAGCAAATGTGGTGCCAATATTCAAAAAGGGGGCAAAAACTGAACCTGGAAATTATAGGCCAGTGAGCTTAACATCTACTGTGGGTAAAATCCTGGAGGGTTTTTTAAGGGATACTATATTGGAGTATCTGAAGCTGAATAACCTCATGACACAGTATCAGCATGGGTTTACGAGGGACCGTTCTTGTCAGACTAATCTGATAAGCTTTTATGAAGGGGTAAGTTCAGGACTGGACCAAGGGAATGCAGTGGACGTGGTGTTCATGGACTTCTCAAAAGCTTTTGATACAGTGCCACACAAAAGGTTGATACATAAAATGAGAACAATGGGGATAGGGGAAAATATGTGTAAGTGGGTTAAGAACTGGCTCATGGATAGGAAACAAAGGGTGGTTATTAATGGAGCACACTCGGACTGGGTCACGGTTAGCAGTGGGGTACCACAGGGGTCAGTATTGGGGCCGCTTCTCTTTAACATATTTATTAATGACCTTGTAGGGGGCATACAGAGTAGTATTTCAATATTTGCAGATGACACTAAACTCTGCAGGGTAATAAATACAGAGGAGGATAATTTTATATTACAGGAGGATTTATGTAAACTAGAAGCTTGGGCTGATAAATGGCAAATGAGCTTTAATGGGGATAAATGTAAGGTCATGCACTTGGGTAGAACAAATAAGATGTATAATTATGTGCTTAATTGTAAAACACTGGGCAAAGCTGTCACTGAAAAGACTTGGGTGTATGGGTGGACGACAAACTCACATTTAGTGGCCAATGTCAGGCAGCTGCTGCCAAGGCAAATAAAATAATGGGATGCATTAGACGAGGCATAGATGCTCATGAGGAGAACATAATTTTACCTCTATACAAGTCACTGGTGCGACCACACTTAGAATACTGTGTGCAGTTCTGGTCTCCGGTGTATAAGAAAGACATAGCTGAACTGGAGCGGGTGCAGAGAAGAGCGACCAAGGTTATTAGAGAACTGGGGGGTCTGCAATACCAAGACAGGTTATTACACTTGGGGTTATTTAGTTTGGAAAAACGAAGGCTTAGGGGTGATCTTATTACAATGTACAAATATATGAGGGGACAGTACAAAGACCTTTCTAATGATCTTTTTACTCTTAGACCTGTGACGGGGACGAGGGGGCATCCTCTACGTCTGGAGGAAAGAAGGTTTAGCCATAATCACAGATGCAGATTCTTTACTGTAAGAGCAGTGAGACTATGGAACTCTCTGCCGTCTAATGTTGTAATGAGTGATTCCTTACTAAAATTTAAGAGGGGACTGGATGCCTTTCTTGAAAAGTATAATATTACAGGCTATATTCACTAGTTTCCTAGATACAGCGTTGATCCAGGGAGCTAGTCTGATTGCCGTATGTGGAGTCGGGAAGGAATTTTTTTCCCCAATGTGAAGCTTACTGTTTGCCACTTGGGTTTTTTTTGCCTTCCTCTGGATCAACATGTTAGGGCAGGTTAGGATAGGATATGGGTTGAACTACAGTCATGGCCAAAAGTTTTGAGAATCACACAAATATTATATTTTCACATGATCTGCGCCCTCTGGTTTTTATGTGTGTGTTTGACAGATGTTTTTTATCACAGACAGAAATATAATTGCAAACATATGAGTAACAAAAGCTTATATTGACAGTTAGAATGAGTTAATGCAGCAAGTCAATATTTGCAGTGTTGACCCTTCTTCTTCAGGACCTCTGCAATTCTCCCTGGCATGCTCTCAATCAACTTCTGGACCAAATCCTGACTGATAGCAGTCCATTCTTGCACAATCAATGCTTTCATTTTGTCCGAATTTTTAGGTTTTTGTTTGTCCACCCGTCTCTTGATGATTGACCACAAGTTCTCAATGGGATTAAGATCTGGGGAGTTTCCAGGCCATGGACCCAAAATCTCTATGTTTTGTTCCCTGAGCCATTTAGTTATCACCTTTGCTTTATGGCAAGGTGCTCCATCATGCTGGAAAAGACATTGTTGATCGCCAAACTGCTCTTGGAGGGTTGGGAGAAGTTGCTCTTGGAGGACATTCTGGTACCATTCTTTATTCATGGCTGTGTTTTTAGGCAAGACTGTGAGAGAACCGATTCCCTTGGCTGAGAAGCAACCCCACACATGAATGGTTTCAGGATGCTTAACAGTTGGCATGAGACAAGACTGGTGGTAGCGCTCACCTTGTCTTCTCCGAATGAGGCGTTTATCTGATGTCCCAAACAATCAAAAAGGGGATTCATCAGAGAAAATAACATTAGCCCAGTCCTCAGCAGTCCACTGCCTGTACCTTTTGCAGAATATCAGTCTGTCCATGATGCTTTTTCTGGAGAGAAGTGGCTTCTTTGCTGCCCTCCTTGAGACCAGGCCTTGCTCCAAGAGTCTCCGCCTCACAGTGCATGCAGATGCACTCACACCTGCCTGCTGCCATTCCTGAGCAAGCTCTGCACTGCTGGTAGCCCGATCCCGCAGCTGAAACACTTTTAAGAGACGGTCTTGGCGCTTGCTGGTCTTTCTTGGGCGCCCTGGAGCCTTTTTGACAACAATGGAACCTCTCTCCTTGAAGTTCTTGATGATGCGATAGATTGTTGACTGAGGTGCAATCTTTCTAGCTGCGATACTCTTCCCTATTAGGCCATTTTTGTGCATTGCAATGATGACTGCACGTGTTTCTTTAGAGATAACCATGGTTAACAGAAGAGAAACAATGATGCCAAGCACCAGCCTCCTTTTAAAGTGTCCAGTGGTGTCATTCTTACTTAATCATGACAGATTGATCTCCAGCCTTGTCCTCATCAACACCACACCTGTGTTAATGGAGCAATCACTGAAAAGAGGTTAGCTGGTCCTTTAAAGGCAGGGCTGCAATGATGTTGAAATGTGTTTTGGAGGATAAAGTTCATTTTCTAGCCAAATATTGACTTTGCAAGTAATTGCTGTTAAGCTGATCACTCTTTATAACATTCCGGAGTATATGCAAATTGCCATTAGAAAAAGTGAAGCAGTAGACTTTGTAAAAATTAATATTTGTGTCATTCTCAAAACTTTTGGCCATGACTGTAGATGGACTTAAAGTCTTCCTTCAACCTTAATAACTATGTTACTATGTTACTATATCTGAAGCCATCAAAGGCCACCAAAAGACTCTAGCTACTGCCTCTCGTGTGGCAGAAATGCCGGGTTGAGCACTCAGTTTTGAATCATGGAACTCTCGCAGGAGCTTGGTGCGTAACTGCTGAGGAACAATTTGTTTTCGGGTTTGGACCTTGGAGCTTAAGATTGAGCCCCCACAATCTCCCGCTCCAATTCCAACGACACTTCGGCTATAACGATATTGGGTTGAAGAATGGGGGACGGCGAATCAGGGGCAGATAGCGGCTCAAAACTCTGTGATAAAGCATCAGCTTTCATGTTTTTAGACCCTGGATGAAAAATTATAGAAAATTGAAATCTGGAAAAAAAAAGTGACCAACGGGCTTGCCTAGGAGTCAGTCTTTTAGCAGATTTGATATACTCTAGGTTTTTATGGTCAGTGATGACCGTGATGGGGTGAGCCGCCCCCTCAAAAAAATGCCTCAATTCCTCGAACGCCAACTTGATTGCTAAGAGTTCTCTATTACCAACGCCATAATTTCTCCCGACCTGATAAATTTTTTTCGAGAAATAGGCACAAGGTGTGAGGTTAGTCAGAGAAGTAGGTCCCTGTGACAACACTGCCCCCACCTCATCTCGGAAGCATCAACTTCAACCATAAACGGCTTGGATGAGTCAGGTTGCACCAAACAGGAGCAGATGTGAAACAATTTTTCAAAGTTAAAAAAGAATGTTTGGCTGAAGGGGACCATTCCCTAACATCTGCCCCTTTACATTTGAGATCCGTGAGGGGTTTCACAATCTGAGAAAAACCTTTGATAAATCTGAGATAGTAATTTGCGAATCCCAAGAAGCGCTGGAGCCCTCTAAGGTCCCGAGGCTGGACCCATTCCATAATGGCTTGCACCTTCTTGGGATCCATACGAAACCCCTGTGGAGAGATTATGAGACCCAAAAATGATAGCTCCTGAACTAAAAAAGAACATTTCTCCAGCTTAACATATAATTGATTTTCCCTGAGTCTTTGAAACACTGTTTTAACATGTGATAAATGAGAATGTCTGTCAGAGGAATATATCAGTATATCATCCAAGTAGATCACAACAAATGGCCAATGAGGTCCAAAAACTACATTAATGAAATTTTGAAACAGCTGGAGCATTGGTGAGACCGAACGGCATCACCAGATACTCAAATAACCCCTCAGAAGTAAGAAAAGCAATTTTCCACTCATCCCCTTCCCATATTCTTATCAAATTATAAGCCCCTCTGAGGTCCAATTTCAAAAACCACTTGGCCCCAGAGAGCTGGTGACAGAGATCAAGAATCAGAGGCAGGGGGTATGTATTCCTGACTATAATTTTATTAAGTTCTCGAAAGTCAAAGCAGGGACGTAGGCCGCCATCCTTCTTTTTAACAAAGAATGACCCCGCAGCTACTGGGGTCACTGAGGGCCTTATATACCCCTTACGAAGGCTTTCAGCAATGTATTGCTTCATAGCCAGGCACTCCGGGCCTGACAAATTAAATAGACAGGCCTTGGGCAATTTGGCTCCAGGGATAAGATCAATAGCACAGTCAAATGGTTCAAATGGTCTATGGGGGGGCAACGCCTCAGTCTCACTTTCAGAAAACACGTCCTCAAAGTCTTTTAGGTACTCCGGAATACCCTCCAGACTAACAGAAGATACCGAGAAAAGTTTTGCAAGTTTCAGACAACAAACAGGTTTATGGCAACAGTTGACACATTTGGAACTCCATTTAATAATCTCCCTGATTCCCAGTCAATCACCGGGTTGTGGCGTTGAAGGCATGGCATGCCCAGCACTAGCCCTGCAGGCAATTTTTCCATAACAAACATTCCATCTCTTCCATGTGGGAAGATCCGATTTGCAAAAAAAACATTTTGGAAACATAAAGAATCCCTGTTCGGGTAAGAGGGGAAGAGTTGATGGCCACAATTTTAAGGGGTGTCTCCAGCCTGACTGTCCCTATCTTATGTTGGGAGACGACACAGGAACTGACCAGGTTGAGAGATGAACCACTGTCCACCAATGCTGTAGAGAAAAAATGAAAGCTGTCTACCAACAGTTCCACCTTTAACACGACTTTAGGACATGAGGAAAATAGTACCTGAATGTCTGGGCAGCCTCCTCGACCGCTACCCAGACCTAGTAGTTTCCAGTCGTCTCAGAGGATGATGGACAGGAGGGGCAATCTCTTCTCCAATGTCCGGACTCTCCGCAATAGAGACAAAGATGTTTCTCCCGGTGTCGTCTTCTCTCCTTCTCATTTAGCGAGGTGACGCCAATTTCATGGCCTCTGGAGTGGCCCCAGTCTATTTGCTACCAGCAAACAGTGAAGTTTCACACTGCATTACATCCCTGGCACGTAGCCTGCGGTCCATTTGTACCGCCTGGGTTATGACGTCCTCCAAAGTGTCAGGTGGAGGATGAAGGGCCAGAGCATCCTGGAGGCGTTCAGAGAGGCTTCTGTGGATTAGCCCTCGAAGGGCGACATCATTCCAGGAGACCTCCGCTGCCCAAAGTCGGAACTCCGAACAGAACAGCTCGGCTGAATGACTAGCCTGACGAACACTCATTACCATGTCCTCAGGCATACGGACCCTATCAGGCTCATCATAGATGTGGCCCAGGGCATCAAAAAAGGCATCAACAGTCATCCTCTTAGGAGCATAAGGAGAGAGAGAAAAAGGCAGGCTTGTGTGGCCCCCCGAAGTAGGGAAATAATGACCCCCACCATCTGGAACTCATCCCCAGGAGAACAAGGCCTCAGAGAGAAGAAAAGTTTACACCCCTCCTGAAGGCTCTGAACTCCATTTTATCCCCTGAGAACCAGTCGGGCAGTTTTACTGGAGATTCAGGAGATACTAACAACCCCCTGTACGGTATCTACCAGCTGCTGGGTCTGTGCTATCATGCGCTGCTCAACATTCAACTTCTGGAACATTTCTGTTGTGAATACTCTGGAGGCGACTTCTGAGCTGGGGCTCCCTCCGGTGGTTGCTGAGGGTAATGAACTGATTGCTGAATGGCCTTCAGCTGGCTCTGAATGGTCTGATATAAGTGACCTGAACTCCTTTCAGCCTTGCCGATAATCAATTGTTCTTCCTGGTCTTGCTTGGAGCTCAGCTTGCATTCCTGCTCTCTTTCAGATAAGTGATTTGCTTATTTTTTTTCTCTCTGGTTGGATTTTCCTTGCTTGTTTGCTGCTTAGCAGTAAACTTCAGCCTGGTCCCTTTTTGGGGTCTGGCGCTGCAATTGTGTTGTTTGTGTTTGCACTTTTGCTCTGTTCCTATGTCACTTTTTATTTGCTTAATTGCTGTGTGTTTCACCAGAGATCTTATTTAGGTGGTAGAGATCGTGTGATCTCAGGTTTTTTGTTAATCAGAAGTGTTGGTATTTTTGTCAGGGTTTTTTTGGGTTGCAGTCAGTATTCTTTCCTATACTTTTCTATCTAGACAGATTGGGTGTTAGGGTCTGCGGAACGCACCAAATATATAATGTAGAGAGGTGCGTTCGCAGCCCGGGGTCCACCGTGCAGGCGGAGCCTGCTGCTAGTAAAATGGCGCAAGAAGCGAACTCTGTTATCCCACAGAGTCGCCAAAATAAACGCCGTAACGCGCTGTGGCAATATGTGCGAACTCTGTTATTCCACAGAGCCGCTAGAAGGAGTGCCGCAGCGCTATATGGCGATGTGTGCGAACTCACTTAACACCACTGAGTCGCAAAATAAACATGCTAGGGCGCTGTGTAGCGTTGAAAGCGAACCCTGTTATGTCACAGAGCCGCTGAGACCAACTTCTGTATCCTGTCAGGCACCCAGGTACACAGTTGACTGCTAAGCGAACATAGAACGTGATCATGCGCTAATGTCCTCGCGGGAGTCACCCGCAATCTATGGCGTCTGAACGCCAGGCCCTGAATACGGCAATCAAACTCCTCACCGGTTATGCCGGTAATCTAGGGCATCTAGGACACCGACCCTGACCAGCTAGCATACCAAACTCCTCACCGATTAAGTCGGTATTCTAGGGGCTTATTTCAGCTGGGCCCTAACCACACACACGCATGACCACACTGGCGCAAAGCATATAACGATTGATATTAGCGCATGGCGGCCCAGCCATGCCACCCTTTTATAGTAACAGCTACAGGACCTGCAAGAAACAAGGACCAATGAAACCGTTCCAGAACACCAGTAGTCACAGGAACTTCCTGGCGGACCAATAGGAGCTGCTGCAGTACCTGAGCATGTGACCCCTGATCTCCAATGAGAGATCTCACCCTGGGCATGCTCAGAAGGGGAAAGCAAGGACTTTGTCCTAAAGACGTCTGCTCGCCGCTAACCAGTACTGGCCACAATAGCAGAGCCTGGAGAGGCAGCAGTAACCCTCTGCACACTGTTAGACTGGGCGAGACGCTGGGACCGACGTCTAAGCTGAGCAGAGTCCACTGTGGCCGGAGACGGATGGGAGACCGCAGCAGGGATGGCTCGAGATTCCCCTTGTGCAGAAGCGGGAACTCGACCTCTAACATTACCTCCCCTCCTAGGGCCCCCCCTTCTTTGGGCCTCGCTGCGCTCAAAGGCAGCGATGAGCTGCAGAGCATGAACGTGCTTGGCAGGCTCCCTGTTATGATTTGGTAGCTGAGGAGAGCAAACAAAAAAGGAAATACACCAGAGAGGTTGGAATCTATGGGATTGCAGTACCCTGATTAACCACCACAACTAAAGGCAGCCGTGGAGCGTACCTACGTTGGTCCTAGACGCCTCGTCCCAGCCTGAGAAGCTAACTACACCTAAAGACAGAAAGAGGAAAACTATCTGCCCCGCAGCAGATCCCCAAAGAACATAGAAAGCCCCCAAACATGTAATGGCGGTTAGACAAGAGGAGATACAGACACAGACAGAAAATAGTATGAGCAAACGTTGGGGCCCAAACTTCCTAAATAGAAAAGGATAGGAAGGACACTTACTGCAATCCCAAAAAACCCTGAAAAGTACCATCTCTACTAATTACAAAAACACCTGAGATCACACGACCTCTACCACCTAAATTAGTTCTCTGGTGTAACAAAAACTAAACAGCAGCCACTGAAAAAACTGGAAAAGGCAAATGAACAAACAACAGTGGCTGAACTAAACTGAGAGGAGCACAAGCCCCCGGAGGGGACCCGGCAGACCCCCAAAGAAGTGCAGGACAAAATGCAAAAAGCAAGCACAAAAAAACTAAAAGAAGAAAATGTCTTATCTGTTAGCAGAAGATGCAGGCACAAAACAGCAAGCTACAAAGTGAACAGGAATCAAAGATGAGACCAGAACAATTGATCACCGGCAACCCTGATGGGAGGGAACCTCCCTTATATAAGACCAGTCAGTAACACCTGATCTCCAATCTTCACAATCTTCATTGGATAGTTCAGTACTGTTTGTAACCACCAGAGGGAGCTTCTACTCAGAATTCATTTCTAGCACATTCACAATAGTACCCCCCCCTTGAGGAGGGGTCACCGAACCCTCATGTGAGCAACCAGGTCAGTCAGGATGAGCTCTGTGACACGCACGGATGAGTCTCCTAGCATGGATGTCCGAAGCAAACACCCAAGAATTGTCCTCCTGACCATAACCTCTCCACTTAACCAAATACTGGAGTTTCCGTCTAGAAAAACGAGAATTCAATATTTTCTCAACCACATATTCCAGATTGCCCTCAACCAAAACAGGGTCAGGAGGCACAGCCATAGGAACCACTGGCTCGACAAACCTCTTCAATAAGGACTTGTGGAACACGTTATGGATCTTAAATGTCCCTGGAAGAAGTAAACGAAAGGAAACAGGATTAAGAATCTCCATGATCTTACAAGGTCCAATGAACCTAGGCTTAAACTTAGGAGATGCAACTCTCATAGGGATATTTCTTGATCACAACCAGACCAAGTCCCCCACTTCAAACCGAGGACCATCAGTCCTATGCCGGTTGGCAAACCGCTGGGCCCTCTCCTGAGAGAGGGACAACCTCTCCACTACCTGGTCCCAAATCTGCTGCATACGCTCCACAACAGAGTCAACACCTGGACAGACAGAAGCCTCCGTCTGTCCTGAAGAAAATCCTGAGGGTGAAACTCAAAATTGCAGAAAAATGGAGACATCAAAGTGGCAGAGCTAGCCCTATTATTAAGAGCAAACTCAGCCAAAGGCAAAAAAGAGACCCAGTCATCCTGATCAGCAGACACAAAGCATCTCAGATAAGTCTCCAATGTCTGGTTTGTTCTCTCAGTTTGTCCATTTGTCTGAGGATGAAAAGTCGAGGAGAAAGACAATTGAACACCAAGTTTAGAACAAAAAGTCCTCCAAAATCTGGAAACAAACTGGACTCCTCTGTCAGACACAATGTTCTCAGGAATGCCGTGTAACCGAACCACGTGCTGAAGGAACAAAGGCACCAATTCAGAGGAGGAAGGCAACTTAGGTAATGGCACAAGATGTATCATTTTGGAAAACCTATCACAAATCACCCAGATAACGGTCATTCTCTGAGAAACAGGGAGGTCGGAAATGAAATCCATAGAGATATGGGTCCATGGTCTCTTGGGCACAGGCAATGGCATCAACAAACCACTAGAGCGAAAGCAAGGCTTGGAGCGAGAGCAAGTCCCGCAGGACTGCTCAAATTCCCTGACCTCACGAGACAAAGTAGGCCACCAAAAGGACCGGCTAACCAAGTCTCTGGTACCAAAAATTCCGGGATGACCGGCCAACGCGCAACAATGAATCTCAGACATCACACTCTTTTTCCATCGGTCTGGGACAAACAATTTCCCAATAGGGCAGCGCTCGGGTTTATCCTCCTGACACCCTTCCAGAGTCAGTCTCAAATTGGGCGAGATGGCGGAAAGAACTACACCCTCTTTCAAAATAACAGCAGGATCAGATAACTCAGGAGAGTCCGCAAGGAAACTCCTCGAGAGGGCATCCGCCTTAACATTCTTAGTGCCAGGAAGAAAGGAAACCACAAAATTAAAACGTGTGAAAAACAAGGCCCACCTGGCCTGTCTAGGATTAGGTCGCTTTGCTGATTCCAGATAAACCAGATTCTTATGGTCCGTGAGGACCACCACCTGATGTTTGGCTCCCTCCAGCCAATGTCTCCACTCTTCAAAAGCCCACTTCATGGCCAATAACTCCCGATTACCCACGTCATAATTACGTTCAGTTGGAGAAAATTTTCGAGAGAAAAAGGCACAAGGGTTACTTTTAGAGGTCTCTGGATCTCTTTGGGACAAAACGGCACCTGCCCCAATTTCAGAGGCATCAACCTCCACCTGAAATGGCAGAGAAACATCAGGCTGCCGTAGAACATGAGCAGAAGTGAATCTCTGCTTAAGTTCCTGAAACGCAGAGACTGCCTCAGGAGGCCAATTCACCACATCAGAACCCTTTTTGGTCAAATCAGACAATGGTTTAACAATAACAGAGAAATTACCAATAAATTTACGATAAAAATTGGCAAAACCCAAGAATCTTTGAAGAGCCTTTAATGAAGTAGGTTGGACCCAATCACAGATGGCCTGAACCTTGACCGGGTCCATTTCAATAACAGATGGGACAAAATGAATCCCAGAAATGAGATCCTCTGTATGCCAAAAAGACACTTTGATCCCTTCACATACAGAGCATTCTCTCTCAAAATCTGGAACACAGTCCGAACATGTTTCACATGAGAGTCCCAGTCATTGGAAAAAATCAAGATATCATCCAAATAAACAATCAGAAATTTATCCACAAAATCCCTGAAAATGTCATTCATGAAGGACTGGAAGACAGAAGGAGCATTAGTGAGCCCAAAGGGCATCACTAGGTACTCAAAATGCCCCTATGGGGTATTAAATGCCGTCTTCCATTCATCCCCGTGCTTAATGCGAATAAGGTTATATGCCCCCCTGAGGTAAAGCTTGGTAAACCAAGTAGCACTTTTCACCCTGGAAAACAGGTCAGAAATCAAGGGTAACGGATATTGATATTTCACAGTGATATTGTTCAAGAGACGATAATCAATACACGGCCTTAATGAACCATCCTTTTTGGCCACAAAGAAAAAACCGGCACCCAATTGTGAAGAGGATGGTCTGATATGACCCTTCTCCAATGACTCCTTGATATAAGACCGCATAGCGTCATGTTCAGGTACAGACAAGTTAAAAAGGCGACCTTTAGGGAATTTACTACCAGGCACTAATTCAATAGCACAGTCATAGCTCCTATGGGGGGGCAAGGATGCAAATTTACTTTCGCTAAACACATCAGAAAAATCTGTCAAAAAGTCAGGAACATCCTGAGCCTGGGGTGAGGCAGAAAAAACAGGAGTGTTGGTATTAACACATTGGCAGCCCCAACTGGTTACAGACACAGATTTCCAATCCAAAACAGGATTATGAGACTGTAACCAAGGGAAACCCGGCACGATAATGTCATGCAGATTATACAGTACCAAAAATTTACAAGTCTCCTGATGATCAGGTTCAACCCTCATTATCACCTGAGTAGAGAACTGAGGTTTATTCTCAGCCAAAGGGGTAGAATCGATCCCCAGTAGGGGAATAGACTTCCGTAGGGGTATCAAGGAAACCCACAACGTTTAGCAAAATCAAAATCTATCAGGTTAATAGCTGCTCCCGAATCAACGAAAGCCTGAGCAGAAAATGTGGACAGGGAGCAAATCAGGGTAACAGTCAACAAAAATTTAGTCTGAACACTACCCAAGACAACTGAGCGTGCAAAACGTCTTCCCCGCTTAGGGCAGACTGAAATAGCATGAGAGGCATCACCACAGTAGAAACATAACCCATTGCGTTTTCGAAACTCATGACGCTGTGCCCCAGAAGCCACTCTATCACACTGCATGGGTTCAGAAGCTGGTTCACAAGGCAACACTATTCCACGCATACCTCTACGCTCACGCAAACGTCTGTCAATTTGAATCGCTAATGACATAGAATCATTGAGACCAGAGGGGACAGGGAATCCCACCATAACATCCTTTACATTCTCTGACAGACCCTTCCGAAAAAGGGCTGCCAAAGCATCGTCATTCCATTTGGTCAGGACTGCCCACCTTCGGAATCTCTGACAGTATAACTCAGCGTCATCAAGCCCCTGATTTAATGCCAACAAGGCTTTTTCAGCTTGATCAGTGACATTAGGCTCATCGTACAATAACCCCAGAGCCTGAAAAAATGGATCAACATTACTCAAAACAGGATCTCCAGGTGTCAGTGAAAAAGCCCAATCCTGAGGATCGCCGCGCAGGAGAGAGATGACAATTTGAACCTACTGTGCTGCGTTCCCTGAGGACTTAGATTTCAAGGCAAAAAACAACTTACAGTTATTTTTGAAATTCAGAAATTTAGCTCGATCCCCTAAAAACAAATCTGGCATGGGAATCCTAGGTTCCACAACAGGCAACCTCGCAAGATAGGTAGCAATACTCCGAACTTCAGTGGCAAGCTGATCCACACGGCCAGACAACTGTGCAAACTCCATTGAGAGAAAAAAAATCCTCCTCAGCACCCAGAGATACAGAGGGAAAAAAAATAAATAAATAAAAAATCTCTGACAACTCTGACAATCTTCTTTCTTTAACACTATTTTTCCCTTCTGTGAGTACCATACAAAATTTCAGTTTTTGGGCCGGTGATACTGTTATGATTTGGTAGCTGAGGAGAGCAAGCAAAAAAGGAAATACACCAGAGAGGTTGGAATCTATGGGATTGCAGTACCCTGATTAACCACCACAACTAAAGGCAGCCGTGGAGCGTACCTACGTTGGTCCTAGACGCCTCGTCACAGCCTGAGAAGCTAACTACACCTAAAGACAGAAAGAGGAAAACTATCTGCCCCGGAGCAGATCCCCAAAGAACATAGAAAGCCCCCAAACATGTAATGGCGGTTAGACAAGAGGAGATACAGACACAAACAGAAAATAGTATGAGCAAACGTTGGGGCCCAAACTTCCTAAATAGAAAAGGATAGGAAGGACACTTACTGCAATCCCAAAAAACCCTGAAAAGTACCAACTCTACTAATTACAAAAACACCTGAGATCACACAACCTCTACCACCTAAATTAGTTCTCTGGTGTAACAAAAACTAAACAGCAGCCACTGAAAAACTGGAAAAGGCAAATGAACAAACAACAGTGGCTGAACTAAACTGAGAGGAGCACAAGCCCCCGGAGGGGACCCGGCAGACCCCCAAAGAAGTGCAGGACAAAATGCAAAAAGAAAGCACAAAAAACTAAAAGAAGAAAATGTCTTATCTGTTAGCAGAAGATGCAGGCACGAAACAGCAAGCTACAAAGTGAACAGGAATCAAAGATGAGACCAGAACAATTGATCACCGGCAACCCTGATGGGAGGGAACCTCCCTTATATAAGACCAGTCAGTAACACCTGATCGCCAATCTTCACAATCTTCATTGGATAGTTCAGTACTGTTTGTAACCACCAGAGGGAGCTTCTACTCAGAATTCATTTCTAGCACATTCACAACAGCTCCCAGGACCTATCCTCAGGCCCATAACCCCTCCAATCCACCAAATAATATCTTTTGCCCCGTACCACCTTACACCCTACGATGGCGTTCACCTCATGGTCGTCCGTAGACGAACCCGATGTCCCGTCAGATGACTCGGAAGGGATTACAGAAGGGATACGTGAAAGGTGTCGGAGAGACCCAGGCGTGGTGGAAGAGCCAAACGGTATACCACAGGATTAACCTGTTCGAGGACTTTGAAAGGACCAAGGTAGCAGGGTGCCAACTTAGTGGACTCAACTCGCAGCCTAATGTTACGGGCGGAGAGCCACACCAAGTCCCCAGGGGCAAATGTCGGAGCGGGACGCCAATGTGCGTCGGCGGAAGACCTCATCCTCTCCTTGGACGCCTGAATGGCATCCTGGGTACGGTCCGAAATGTCCCGTGCCTCCACAGCCCAGTCTGCCACCCTGGAGTCGGCGGAAGATACGGGCATGGGCACCGGAACCCATGGATGCTGACCGTAGTTTAGGAGGAATGGAGTCTGTCCGGTGGAGTCAGCCACAGCATTGTTTAGTGCAAACTCAGCCCACGGTAGCAAAGATGCCCAGTCATCCTGCCTGGCTGAGACAAAATGACGTAGATAGGTGACCAAGGTCTGGTTGGCCCTCTCTACCAACCCATTCGTCTCAGGATGGTACGCTGAAGAGAGATTTAACTCAATACTGAGTAGACGACAAAACTCTCTCCAGAACCGAGACGCAAACTGGGGACCTCGATTACTGACAATTTTGTCCTGCATGCCGTGTAGACGGAAGATGTGCCTAACGAACAACGCTGCCAGAGCCCGTGCAGAAGGTAACCGTGGTAGCGGCATCAGATGCACCATTTTGGAAAAATGGTCAGTGATGACCCAAATGATGGTGCAACCCCGAGACTTGGGCAAGCCCACCACAAAGTCCATCCCAACCATCTCCCAGGGCCTGTCTGCCACCGGCAAAGGGTAAAGTAACCCAGCTGGCCGTTGTCGTGGAGACTTATTCTTGGCGCAGGAGACACACGCCTGAACATAGTCCCCAACGTCACCATATGCGGCCACCAGTATGTCCTCGCCAGCAATTCAGACGTCCTCTTTGCCCCAAAGTGTCCACTCACCCTGGACGAATGTGCCCAAGAGAGTACCTCCGGTCGCAAATTGGTAGGCACAAAAGTCTTGCCCGGGGGCGCAGACTCTAGCGAAATCGGGGCCACAGTTCTCAGGCTCTCTGTGGGACAATAAGCCGAGGCTCCTCCTCCTCCTCCTCAGAGGACACCACAGAGCGAGAGAGAGCGTCGGCACGAATGTTCTTCTCTCCCGAGAGGAAATCGAGTGTGAAATGAACCGGGAGAAGAACAAGGACCATCTGGCCTGGCGAGAACTAAGCCGCTGAGCTGTCTGAAGGTCTACCAGATTCTTGTGGTCGGTGAAGACTTGGAAGGGAAAGCGAGCCCCCTCCAACAGATGTCTCCACTCAGAGAAAGCCAACTTCATTGCTAGCAACTCCCTGTCCCCCATGGAATAATTCCTCTCCGCTGGTGTGAAGGTCTTGGAGAAGAAGAAGCAAGGATGCTTCCGACCTTGAGCATCCTTTTGAAAGAGGACTGCTCCAGCACCAACGGATGAGGCATCCACCTCCAATATGAATGGCTTATCAACATCAGGGCGGCGTAGAATGGGAGCGCTAGCAAACTGAGACTTAATTGAGATGAAAGCCTTGGAGACTTCCTCAGATGACAATTTGGGATTTGCTCCCTTCTTAGTGAGGGCTACCAAGGGAGCTACCAAAGTTGAGAAATGGGGAATGAACTGGCGATAATAATTAATGAACCCCATAAAGCGCTGCACCGCTTTAAGGGAATGGGGTTCTTGCCAGTCCATTACAGCCTGCAGTTTGGCAGGATCCATAGCCAATCCCTGAGCGGAGATGATATAGCCCAGGAATGGTAAAGACTCCTGCTCAAACACACATTTCTCCAACTTTGCGTAAAGGGAATTTGCCCGCAGGAGGTCGAAGACTCTGCAGACATCTCTCCGGTGGGAGTCAATATCTGGAGAGAAGATGAGAATATCATCCAGATAGACTACGACCGAGGTGGAAAGCATGTCCCGGAAGATGTCATTAACAAAGTCTTGGAAGACGGCTGGGGCATTACAGAGCCCGAAGGGCATCACCAGATATTCATAGTGCCCATCCCTGGTATTAAAAGCCATCTTCCATTCATCCCCCTCACGGATGCGAATCAGGTTATAAGCACCCTGCAGGTCTAATTTGGTAAATACCCTTGCTCTTCAGAGCCTATCAAAAAGCTCAGAAATCAGGGGCAACGGGTATTTATTCTTAACGGTGATGGCGTTAAGACCCCTGTAATCTATGCAGGGACGTAATTCTCCGTTCTTCTTCTGCACGAAAAAGAACCCCGCCCCAGCAGGTGACACTGACTTCCTAATGAACCCTCTTGCCAGATTCTCTTGGATGTATTGGGACATAGCCTCCGTCTCCGGGAGAGAGAGAGGATAAACCCTACCCCGAGGCGGTTCTGCTCCAGGCAAAAGGTCAATAGGACAGTCATAGGAGCGGTGAGGTGGCAGAGTCTCTGCAGCCTTTTTGGAGAACACGTCTACATAGGACCAATAACACTTGGGAATGGAAGTGAGATCTGCGGGTATCTCTGTAGTAGTAACCTGAACACTCTCACTCACACATCTACCTCTACAAGACTCACTCCAACCCCGTATCTTTCCAGAGGACCACTCAATATGTGGGGAGTGAAGACAAAGCCAGGGTACTCCCAGCAGGACCTCATCTATACCCTCAGGAAGGACTAGGAAAGAGATAATCTCCTGATGGGAAGGAGACATAGCTAATGTGAGAGGGATTGTCTGATGTGTGATCTGTGAGGGCAGTATGGATCCATTCACCACTCGAACCGTCACCGGTTTGGCGAGCATCACCAGAGGTACTGTGTGGCGGAGAGCAAAAGCAGAGGACATAAAGTTCCCCTCTGCTCCAGAATCCACACAAAGCTCAACCGTCAGAGTGGATGGACCAAAAGAGATTGTCCCTTTAAAGGACAGCTTGCAGGAAATGCTGCTGACTCTAGTGAACCTCCTGCCATGGTCACTAGATGCGATCGTGTTCCCGATCGCTGGGGACATCTATTGGCATAATGTCCTAACTGCTGACAATTGTTACAAAGCACGGAGACTCGAACGGGCCGAGAATCAGGTCCCGCTCAAACAACCTTCATGACCTCCGGGGAGTCGGATACCTGAATGGGAATGATATTAGCGCATGGCGGCCCAGCCATGCCACCCTTTTATAGTAACAGCTACAGGACCTGCCAGAAACAAGGACCAATGAAACCGTTCCAGAACACCAGTAGTCACAGGACCTTCCTGGCGGACCAATAGGAGTTGCTGCAGTACCTGAACATGTGACCCCTGATCTCCAATGAGAGATCTCACCCTGGGCATGCTCAGAAGGGGAAAACAAGGACTTTGTCCTAAAGATGTCTGCTTGCCGCTAACCAGTACTGGCCACAATAGCAGAGCCTGGAGAGGCAGCAGTAACCTTCTGCACACTGTTAGACTGGGCGAGACGCTGGGACTGACGTCTAAGCTGAGCAGAGTCCACTGTGGCTGGAGGCAGATGGGACACCGCAGCAGGGATGGCTCGAGATTCCTCTTGTGCAGAAGAGGGAACTCGACCTCTAACATTGGGCCGCAGCGTTTGCTCATTCTATTTTCTGTCTGTGTTTGTATTTTCTTCTGGTCTAACCGCCATTACATGTTTGGGGGCTTCCTATTTCTTTTGGGATTCTGCTACGGGCAGATAGCTTTCATCTTTCTGCCTTTGGGTGTAGCCATCTCTCCGGCTGTGACGAGGCGTCTAGGATCACCGTAGGTACGCTCCACGGCTACTTCTAGTGTTGCGGTTAGTTCAGGGTCCTGCAATCCAATAGATTCCAGCCTCTCTGGTGTATTGCTTCTTTGGCTATTTTTTGCAATTTCTCCTCAGCTACCGAAACATAACAGTATTACCGGCCTAAACTGAAAATTATATGGTACTCAACAGAAGGGAAGAATAGTAAAAGGAAAAAGAAAAAAGAGAGTTGTCAGAAATTTTTTTTTCTCTGTTTGTTGCATTTTTTCCCTCTTTTTCTCTGGGTTCCGAGGAGGATTTTTTTTTCCTCAATGGAGTTTGCACAGTTGTCTGGCTGTGTGGATCAGCTTGCCACTGAGGTTCAGAGTATTACTACCTAGCTTGCTAGGTTGCTGGTTGTGGAACCTAGGATCCCCATACCAGATTTATTTTTGGGGGATCGGTCTAAATTTCTGAATTACAAAAATAACTGTAAGTTGTTTATTGCCTTAAAGCCTAAGTCCTCAGGGTACGCAGCACAGCAGGTTCAAATTGTCATCTCTCTGCTGCGCGGCGACCCTCAGGATTGGGCTTTTTCAATGACACCTGTGGATCCTGTTTTGAATGATGTTGATGTATTTTTTCAGGCTCGAGGATTATTATACGATGAACCTAATGTCACTGATCAAGCTGAAAAGACCTTGTTGGCATTAAATCAGGGTCGTGAAGACGCTGAGCTGTACTGTCAGAAATTTCGAAAGTGGGCAGTCCTGACCAAATGGAATGATGATGCTTTGGCAGCCATTATTCGGAAGGGTCTGTCAGAAAATGTAAAGGACGTTATGGTGGGATTCACTGCTCCCTCTGGTCTCAATGATCCTATGTCTTTGGCTATTCAAATTGACAGACGTTTGCGTGAGCGCAGAGGTATGCGTGAGATAGAGTTGCCTTGTGAGCCAGCTCCTGAGCCCATGCAGTGTGATGGAGTGACTTCTGGGGCTCAGCGTCATGAGTTTCGAAAGCGCAATGGGTTGTGTTTCTACTGTGGTGACGCTTCTCATGCTATTTCCGTCTGCTCTAAGTGGGGAAGACGTTTTGCGCGCTCAGTTGTTTTGGGTAGTGATCAGACTAAATTTCTGTTGACTGTTACCCTGATTTGCTCCCTGTCCACATTTTCTGCTCAGGTTTTTATTGATACAGGAGCAGCTATTAACCTGATGGATTTTGACTTTGCCAAACGTTGTGGGTTTCCCATGATACCCTTGCGGAAGTCTATTCCTTTGCTGGGCATTGATTCTACCCCTTTGGCTGAGAATAAACCCCAGTTTTCTACTCAGGTGATAATGATCATCAGGAGAGTTGCAAATTTCTGGTGTTGCATAATCTGCATGACATTATTGTAATGGGTTTCCCTTGGTTACAGACTCATAATCCTGTTTTGGATTGGAAATCTGTGTCTGTGACCAGTTGGGGCTGCCAATGTGTTAATACTGACACTCCTGTTTTTTCTGCCTCTCCCCAGTCTCAGGATGTCCCTGACTTTTTGACTGATTTTTCGGATGTGTTTAGTGAGAGTAAGTCTCCATCCTTACCTCTTCACAGGAGCTATGACTGCGCTATTGAGTTACTACCTGGTGGTAAATTTCCTAAAGGTCGCCTTTTTAATTTATCTGTACCTGAACACGATACTATGCGATCTTATATCAAGGAGTCTTTGGAGAAGGGTCATATTATACCATCCTCTTCACCCTTGGGCGCCGTTTTTTTTTTTGTGGCCAAAAAGGATGGTTCATTAAGGCCGTGTATTGATTATCGCCTCCTCAATAAAATCACTGTTAAATATATATATCCGTTACCCTTGATTTCTGACCTATTTTCCAGAGTGAAAAGTGCTAGTTGGTTTACCAAGCTTGACCTCAGGGGGGCGTATAACCTTATTCACATTAAGCATGGGGATGAATGGAAGACGGCGTTTAATACCCCAGAGGGGAATTTTGAGTACCTAGTGATGCCTTTTGGGATTACTAATGCCCCTTCCATCTTCCAATCCTTCATGAATGATATTTTCAGGGATTTTGTGGATAAATTCCTGATAGTTTATTTAGATGATATCTTGATTTTTTCCAACGACTGGGACTCTCATGTGAAACATGTTTGGACTGTGTTCCACATTTTGAGAGAGAATGCACTGTATGTGAAGGGATCAAAGTGTCTTTTTGTCATGCAGAAGGTCTCATTTCTGGGATTCATTTTGTCTCCGTCTGTTATTGAAATGGACTTGGTCAAGGTTCAGGCCATCTGTGATTGGGTTCAACGTACTTCATTGAAGGCTCTTCAGAGATTTTTGGGTTTTGCCAATTTTTATCGTAAATTTATTGGTAATTTCTCCGGTATTGTTAAACCATTGACTGATTTGACCAAAAAGGGTTCCGATGTGGTGAATTGGCCTCCTGAGGCAGTTTCTGCATTTCAGGAACTTAAGTAGAGATTCATTTCTGCTCCTGCTCTACGGCAGCCTTATGTTTCTCTACCGTTTCAGGTGGAGGTTGATGCCTCTGAGATTGGGGCAGGTGCCGTTTTGTCCCAAAGGGATCCAGAGACCTCTAAGAGTAACCCTTGTGCCTTTTTCTCTTGAAAATTTTCTCCAACTGAACGTAATTATGACGTGGGTAATCGGGAGTTATTGGCCATGAAGTGGGCCTTTAAAGAGTGGAGACATAGGCTGGAAGGAGCCAAACATCAGGTGGTGGTCTTCACGGACCATAAGAACCTGGTTTATCTCGAATCAGCCAAGCGACTTAATCCTAGACAGGCCAGGTGGGCCTTGTTTTTCACACGTTTTAATTTTGTGGTTTCTTTTCTTCCGGGCACTAAGAATGTTAAGGCGGATGCCCTCTCGAGAAGTTTCTTTGCGAATTCTCCTGAGTTATCTGATCCTGCTGTTATTTTGAAAGAGGGTGTAGTTCTTTCCGCCATCTCGCCCAATTTGAGACTGTCTTTGGAGGGGTGTCAGGAGGATAAACCTGAACGCTGCCCTGTTGGGAAATTGTTTGTCCCAGAACAATGGAAGAAGAGTGTGATGTCTGAGATTCATTGTTCCGCGTTGGCTGGTCATCCCGGGATTTTTGGTACCAGAGACTTGGTGAGTCGGTTCTTTTGGTGGCCATGGACCCATATCTCTATGGATTTTATTTCCGACCTCCCTGTCTCTCAGATAATGACCGTTATCTGGGTAATCTGTGATAGGTTTTCCAAGATGATACATCTTGTGCCATTACCTAAGTTGCCTTCCACCTTTGAATTGGTGCCTTTGTTCTTTCAGCACGTGGTTCGGTTACATGGCAATCCGGAGAACATTGGGTCTGACAGAGGAGTCCAGTTTGTTTCCAGATTTTGGAGAAGATTTTGTTCTAAACTTGGTGTTCAGTTATCTTTCTCCTCTGCATTTCACCCTCAGACCAATGGACAAACCGAGAGAACAAACCAGACCTTGGAGACTTATTTGAGATGTTTTGTGTCTGCTGATCAAGATGACTGGGTCTCTTTTTTGCCTTTGTCTGAGTTTGCTCTTAATAATAGGGCTAGCTCTGCCACCTTGATGTCTCCATTTGTCTGCAATTCTGGGTTTCACCCTCGATTTTCTTCAGGACAGGCGCAGGCTTCTGTCTGTCTGGGGGTTGACTCTATTGTGGAGTGTATGCAGCAGATTTGGGACCGGCATAGGACTGATGGTCCTTGTTTTAAAGTGGGGGACTTGGTTTGGTTGTCCTCAAGAAATATCCCTATGAAGGTTGCATCTCCAAAATTTAAGCCAAGGTTCATTGGACCTTAAAAGATCATGGAAATTCTTAATCCTGTTTCCTTCCGTTTGCTTCTTCCAGAGACATTTAAGATCCATAACGTGTTCCACAAGTCATTATTGAAGAGGTTTGTTGAGCCAGTGGTTCCTATGGCTGCGCCTCCCGACCCTGTTTTGGTTGAGGGCAATTTGGAGTATGTGGAGTATTTGCTAGACGGAAACTCCAGTATTTGGTTAAGTGGAGAGGTTATGGTCAGGAGGACAATTCTTGGGTGTTTGCTTCGGACATCCATGCTGGGAGACTGATCCGCGCCTATCATCAAGCTCATCCTGATCGGCCTGGTTGCGCAGGTGAGGGTTCGGTGACCCCTGCTCTAGGGGGGGTACTGTTATGAATGTGCTGGAGATGGTTTCTGAGCAGAGGCTCCCTCTGGTGGTTGCAGACAGTACTGAACCTTACAGCGAGGAATGGCAATTTGGGATCACGGACTGGACTGATAAAAGGGAGGTTACCTCCCATGATGGTCGCCGGTGATCAATTATTCTTGTCTCAATTGTGGTTCCTGGTTCATTTGGAATTTTGCTGGAGTCTTCCATGCCCCTGCTGCTTTCAGATAAGATATTTTCTGCTTTTCTTTTTGTGCATCTTTTTGCATAATTTTCTGTACTCCAGAGGAACTCGGTATACTTAAATCAGAGATACAGGAACGCATCAATCAACATAAACGCGACATTGAGACGAGGAAACGTAATAAATTCGCCAGAGACGCAGAGGACTACCGCTCAAATCAAGTTTATAGATGGCATACCAACCTCAAGCGCAGCGGTCCGAATTTTGGCCAACATACATCCACCGACTAGTCAACCTCTGGATCGGACCAGGAACATGGTCCTACGTCGTCCACCATATCTCTTCCTTTTTTTAGGACAACGTCGGGGAAGGGACTACAGAAGAAGACCAGAAGGGGGCAGAAGAAGAGAAAAGGAACAAGGTCGGATCACCCGCTCGAAGGTATGGACAATCTGGTAATAAACATATCCTCCAGAACTCTTAACCAGATTGAACACAGGGTATTACAGAGAGGTCTCTCTTTCTGTCCATCCTACCACTATCTGACGTTTGATCTTGATATGGATTTACAAAAATTATTTCGTCGTATCAGACTCAAAGCATATTATGCTTCTAGACCTGATACTTCTGAGCCACCAACAACATCTAATCCTAAACTTTTATCTGCGCTTAGCTTAGGCTTACGCAGTAAAAGTTTCTTTCGTCCTCCTCAGAATTCACATGCTGTTGAAACGTTTATTAATTTTGTGTATAACTCCTTTCAATCTTTACGCTGTGATATTGATAAAGGTAAACTGTTTTATCCATCGAATTTCACTGTTGAGGAACGTACGGCTTTTAAATGTTTACAGGATGATGATTCTATTATACTGAAGCCAGCTGACAAGGGAGGTGCCCTAGTTGTAATGGACAAATCCATGTACCTTGAAGAGGTTCAACGCCAACTAGGTGACAGATCCATCTACCAGCCTCTTTCTAAAAACCCAACACCTGATATTGGCCAGAGGATCAGGACGATTCTCCAAAAATACTCTAATCTGGGAGTATTAGATCCTAAAACTTGCGAATTCCTCACTAATACGAATCCCCGCACGCCAGTATTCTACACTCTCCCGAAAGTCCACAAAAATCTTGAAAAACCCCCAGGGAGACCAATTGTAGCATCTACTAATTCTATCTTGTCTCCTCTAGCAATATTCTTGGAGAAAATTCTTACTCCCCACATTAAGCAAACAAGGTCTTACATATTGGACACAGGAGCATTTCTTAAACTAATCAAGGAACTCCAATTGATTCCCCCAAATTCGTTACTGGTTACACTGGACGTAAAAGACCTGTATACCTCTATCCCCCATAACGAGGGCATTCAGTCAGTAACTCGGCTGTTATCATCTACCACTATGGATAGTGACCAGGTTGATTTGTGTGTTGACTTATTGAAAATTATTCTCACTTCCAATTTCTTCCTCTTCCAGGATGATTTTTACCTCTAAACGCGTGGAACCGCTATGGGGTCTAACGCAGCACCTCCATATGCAAATGCATACATGGCCGACTTTGAGGAGAGCATCATATATCTACATCCTTTTTTCCGCGACCATGTCATTACATGGAAGCGCTATATTGATGATGTCTTCTGTATTTGGTCAGGCCCAGTAGAATACTTACAGAGATTTTTTGAACTGATAAACTCATCCTGGCCAGGGATACAATTCACCATGAATCATGATCTTTGGCGTATTAACTTTCTTGACACTTTGGTCATGAAAGACCCTGAAGGTAAACTCTCAACTGATCTTTTCATTAAGGACACAGATAAAAACAGTTTACTACATTACCAGAGTCTCCACCCACCTGCTACTAAAAAAGCCATTCCCAAATCTCAGTTTCAGAACCTGACACAAGACCGATCAAGAAAGTTGACACATGTATCCCGTTTGTACACACATATCATCCGATCACCAATATTCTTCATAGAGCCATACGTAAAAACTGGCACCTCCTTTCAAAGGCATACCCAGAGGTCATTGAATTTAAAGAGCCATTCTTACCATGTTACAAACGCCCACCAAATTTACGTGACTCACTAGTCCAAGCAGATTTTGGATCTAAATCACCCTCAGTGACACAGCGGTTTCTACAAAAACCTTAATGTGGGACTTTTCCATGCTTAAGGTGTGTACAGTGCAATAGTGTCATTAAAGGGGACGAAATTTCCCCCCCCATTCCGGTAAGGAATTTAAAATTCGGAATTATTTCACATGCGACTCTACTTATGTAGTATATGTTATCAAGTGCCCTTGTGGCCTAGCATATGTTGGGGAGACCTCACAGACCATACGGGACCGAATATCGAAGCACAAGTCTACAGTACGGTGTAAGAACCTCCTTCTTCCTATCCCTTACCATTTTGTTAATGCCGGTCATAATGTGTCCCAGTTAAGGTTCCAAATCATTGAGCAAATTCCACCCTCTCGGAGAGGAGGCAATAGGATCCAACTTCTAAAAAAACGTGAAGCCTATTGGATACACACTTTAGATACTATGCATCCGAGAGGCCTCAATAGGGAATATGAATTATCTGCTTTTTTATAGCATGTTCAAGTGTTTAGGGAGAAATTTTGTCATTGAGATGTAACATATGTACCTAGTGCAGTGATGTTAGTATATGTTTTCTTCTCCATCATATTAACACTTTCTCCTTTTCTCTTAGAGCTGTCTATATTAGAATGGTTGGACCTCTTATCACAAGTCACCAAGTCACTCATTTCTAGGAGTCTCGCTGTGACCATTATACTTCACGGCAAAATAATAATTCACCTCACTATGTTTGTTTCTTTGCCTTGGTCTATAAAATAAATGGCTTCTGAGCACTTCTCTAATCATTTTCTCCTGTTTTCTTCCCCTTCTCCCTCCCTGCCTTCACTATTTAGTGCCTCAGAGTTACCATGGCAACACAGCGCTGTATATAGTAGAGCTATACATATAAGCGATCCAAAGCTTTTTATGTTACCCATCTCGGCTTAGTCACTTCCGGATTGCGCTTCTTGACTGACAGCAGTGCTCTTAGTCCCACCTCTGCTCCATATAAAGGAACCCTCTGAGCCATTACCTCACTTCCGCCCCACATACTCATGGAAACCAAATCAGCAGGCTCAGACAGCGTCCTGACAGAGGTATTATAGCGGTTTTGACACTACAAGGGATTGCTTTTGATAACTCTTACCTACAATGGTTTTTTATGCCCCTGATTTTTTATGCCCCTGACTTTGTTTTTTGCTAATGACAGCTCCAGTCTACATAGCGGTGGATACCGCAAGCTTAGTCACTGGATATTTCTACCGAGGTAACATATATATATATATATATATATATATATATTGACCGGATACCATTTGTTTAGGAGCACAAGATATTCCTTATTTACTCAAATTTGCTCATTTTTTTCAATCTCCTCAGCATTCTTATAAGCTACGTTTGTCTTTAAGTAAGTACTACTTGATTAGTCACATTAGACTCACAGCTGTGGCACAATATGCTCACCATATTATACTCTTATCCAGGCAGCATACTTTCCTTGGGGCACGCACCTCTCCCCTTTTTAGGAGACAATCTTCTATATAAAAATAAGGTATGGCACTATTACCCATTCATTCATCTTGGATACTATTTTGACTGTCTTGGTATACTCAGAGCTGACCCACTGTTTTTTTCCATTTTTCTATTGTCCGTCCTGTGACCCGTGTCTCACTTTTTTGTATATACTTTATTTATCGCAATGTTTCTTATTTTGTTTGTACATATTCTTATGCGTTTATATTATGATTACAGTAGTTACTGATGAAGGTCTTTTTCTGACCGAAACGTTTGGAGATACTACTAATAAAACTTTTAAGTTGAGTGCTTAAGCCTTTTTCCATTACTAGTACCCGGTGTGGGAACCTAGACTTTAAAGCACCAGTTTCATTCAGGTTGTGCTCACGGTTTTCTTTCATAGTATTTTCCCATACATGATTGCACACCTGGGGTCATGTCCACCAACACTTTCTCGTATAACGCAGAGGAAGCCGCGAGTATCCTCGCTCAGTCTAAATTATCCAGCGATTTCTTACAAATCCCATCACACGAAGTTCGTGGCAGGGATTGGGAAAGGGAACTTTGGTCACTTACTAATACGGAGCTCCATTGTGCTACCCTATCAGAATACTTACGCGTCCAACGCATTCCACGAGGCCTCCGGGTTCCTTTGCGACCTACACTGTTCAGGGATTCACCAGAGTTCTGCACTAAATTTGAGCACATCTTAAACAAATGCTCCCTTGATTTAATAACACTGACAGTTGAATTTCTACATAGAGCCATTATTTCCAGTTCTGAACGTGTAAAAACAATCGAATCCCAACTGGCAGCAACAAGTACTCCAGAGGAACTCGGTATACTTAAATCAGAGATGCAGGAACACATCAATCAACATAAACGCGACATTGAGACGAGGAAACGTAATAAATTCGCCAGAGACGCAGAGGACTACCGCTCAAATCAAGTTTACAGATGACATACCAACCTCAAGCGCAGCGGTTCGAATTTTGGCCAACATACATCCACCGACTACTCAACCTCTGGATCGGACCAGGAACATGGTCCTACATCGTCCACCATATCTCTTCCTTTTTTAGGACAACGTCGGGGAAGGGACTACAGAAGAAGACCAGAAGGGGGCAGAAGAAGAGAACAGGAACAAGGTCGGATCACCCGCTCGAAGGTACAGACAATCTGGTAATAAACATATCCTCCAGAACTCTTAACCAGATTGAACACAGGGTATTACAGAGAGGTCTCTCTTTCTGTCCATCCTACCACTGTCTGACGTTTGATCTTGATATGGATTTACAAAAATTCTTTCGTCGTATCAGACTCAAAGCATATTATGCTTCTAGACCTGATACTTCTGAGCCACCAACAACATCTAATCCTAAACTTTTATCTGCGCTTAGCTTAGGCTTACGCAGTAAAAGTTTCTTTCGTCCTCCTCAGAATTCACATGCTGTTGAAACGTTTATTAATTTTGTGTATAACTCCTTTCAATCTTTACGCTGTGATATTGATAAAGGTAAACTGTTTTATCCATCGAATTTCACTGTTGAGGAACGTACGGCTTTTAAATGTTTACAGGATGATGATTCTATTATACTGAAGCCAGCTGACAAGGGAGGTGCCCTAGTTGTAATGGACAAATCCATGTACCATGAAGAGGTTCAACGCCAACTAGGTGACAGATCCATCTACCAGCCTCTTTCTAAAAACCCAACACCTGATATTGGCCAGAGGATCAGGACGATTCTCCAAAAATACTCTAATCTGGGAGTAATAGATCCTAAAACTTGCGAATTCCTCACTAATACGAATCCCTGCACGCCAGTATTCTACACTCTCCTGAAAGTCAACAAAACCCCAGGGAGACCAATTGTAGCATCTACTAATTCTATCTTGTCTCCTCTAGCAATATTCTTGGAGAAAATTCTTACTCCCCACATTAAGCAAACAAGGTCTTACATCTTGGACACAGGAGCATTTCTTAAACTAATCAAGGAACTCCATTTGATTCCCCCAAATTCGTTACTGGTTACACTGGACGTAAAAGACCTGTATACCTCTATCCCCCATAACGAGGGCATTCAGTCAGTAACTCGGCTGTTATCATCTACCACTATGGATAGTGACCAGGTTGATTTGTGTGTTGACTTATTGAAAATTATTCTCACTTCCAATTTCTTCCTCTTCCAGGATGATTTTTACCTCCAAACGCGTGGGACCGCTATGGGGTCTAACGCAGCACCTCCATATGCAAATGCATACATGGCTGACTTTGAGGAGAGCATCATATATCTACATCCTTTATTCCGCGACCATGTCATTACATAGAAGCGCAATATTGATGATGTCTTCTGTATCTGGTCAGGCCCAGTAGAATACTTACAGAGATTTTTTGAACTGCTAAACTCATCCTGGCCAGGGATACAATTCACCATGAATCATGATCTCTGGCGTATTAACTTTCTTGACACTTTGGTCATGAAAGACCCTGAAGGTAAACTCTCAACTGATCTTTTCATTAAGGACACAGATAAAAACAGTTTACTACATTACCAGAGTCTCCACCCACCTGCTACTAAAAAAGCCATTCCCAAATCTCAGTTTCAGAGGGTGAAACGTATCATCTCTGATGAGGCTGTACAACGCCAACACCTCTCAGAAATTACGCACAAATTTAAGGCCAGAGGGTACCCTGTCTCTATCCTTGAAAAATCTATGGAACCTGACACAAGACCGATCAAGAAAGTTGACACACGTATCCCGTTTGTACACACGTATCATCCGATCACCAATATTCTTCATAGAGCCATACGTAAAAACTGGCACCTCCTTTCAAAGGCATACCCAGAGGTCATTGAATTTAAAGAGCCATTCTTACCATGTTACAAACGCCCACCAAATTTACGTGACTCACTGGTCCAAGCAGATTTTGGATCTAAATCACCCTCAGTGACACAGCGGTTTCTACAAAAACCTAAATGTGGGACTTTTCCATGCTTAAGGTGTGTACAGTGCAATAGTGTCATTAAAGGGGACAAAATTTTCCACCCCCATTCTGGTAAGGAATTTAAAATTCGGAATTATTTCACATGCGACTCTACTTATGTAGTATATGTTATCAAGTGCCCTTGTGGCCTAGCATATGTTGGGGAGACCTCACAGACCATACGGGACCGAATATCGAAGCACAAGTCTACAGTACGGTGTAAGAACCTCCTTCTTCCTATCCCTTACCATTTTGTTAATGCCCGGGCATAATGTGTCCCAGTTAAGGTTCCAAATCATTGAGCAAATTCCACCCTCTCGGAGAGGAGGCAATAGGATCCAACTTCTAAAAAAACGTGAAGCCTATTGGATACACACTTTAGATACTATGCATCCGAGAGGCCTCAATAGGGAATATGAATTATCTGCTTTTTTATAGCATGTTCAAGTGTTTAGGGACAAATTTTGTCATTGAGATGTAACATATGCACCTAGTGCAGTGATGTTAGTATATGTTTTCTTCTCCATCATATTAACACTTTCTCCTTTTCCCTTAGAGCCGTCTATGTTAGAATGGTTGGACCTCTTATTACAAGTCACCACGTCACTCATTTCTGGGAGTCTCACTGTGACCATTATACTTCACGGCAAAATAATGATTCACTTCACTATGTTTGTTTCTTTGCCTTGGTCTATAAAATAAATGGCTTCTGAGCACTTCTCTAATCATTTTCTCCTGTTTTCTTCCCCTTCTCCCTGCCTTCAATATTTAGTGCCTCAGAGTTACCATGGCAACACAGCGCTGTATATAGTAGCGCTATACATATAAGCGATCCAAAGCTTTTTATGTTACCCATCTCGGCTTAGTCACTTCCGGATTGCGCTTCTTGACTGACAGCAGTGCTCTTAGTCCCACCTCTGCTCCATATAAAGGAACCCTCTGAGCCATTACCTCACTTCCGCCCCACATACTCATGGAAACCAAATCAGCAGGCTCAGACAGCGTCCTGACAGAGGTATTATAGCGGTTTTGACACTACAAGGGATTGCTTTTGATAACTCTTACCTACAATGGTTTTTTATGCCCTGATTTTTTATGCCCCTGACTTTGTTTTTTGCTAATGACAGCTCCAGTCTACATAGCGGTGGATACCGCAAGCTTAGTCACTGGATATTTCTACCGAGGTAACATATATATATATATATATATATATTGACCGGATACCATTTGTTTAGGAGCACAAGATATTCCTTATTTACTCAAATTTGCTCATTTTTTTCAATCTCCTCAGCATTCTTATAAGCTACGTTTGTCTTTAAGTAAGTACAACTTGATTAGTCACATTAGACTCACAGCTGTGGCACAATATGCTCACCATATTATACTCTTATCCAGGCAGCATACTTTCCTTGGGGCACGCACCTCTCCCCTTTTTAGAAGACAATCTTCTATATAAAAATAAGGTATGGCACTATCACCCATTCATTCATCTTGGATACTATTTTGACTGTCTTGGTATACTCAGAGCTGACCCACCGTTTTTTTTCCATTTTTCTATTGTCCGTCCTGTTACCCGTGTCTCACTTTTTTGTATATACTTTATTTATCGCAATGTTTCTTATTTTGTTTGTACATATTCTTATGCGTTTATATTATGATTACAGTAGTCACTGATGAAGGTCTTTTTCTGACCGAAACGTTTGGAGATACTACTAATAAACCTTTTAAGTTGAGTGCTTAAGCCTTTTTTGATTACTGGTAACTTAGGTAATGGCACAAGATGTATCATCTTGGAAAACATATCACAGATTAACCAGATAACGGTCATTTTCTGAAAAACAGGAAGGTCGGAAATAAAATCCATAGAGATATGGGTCCATGGCCCCTTGGGCACAGTTAATGGCATTAACAAACCACTAGAGCGAGAGCAAGGCTTGGAACGAGAGCAAGTCCCACAGGACTGCACAAATTCCCTGACGTCACGAGACAAAGTAAGCCACCAAAAGGACCGACTCACCAAGTCTCTGGTACCAAAAATCCCGGGATGACCAGCCAACGCGGAGCAATGAATCTCAGACATCACACTCTTCTTCCATTGGTCTGGGATAAACAATTTCCCATTAGGGCAGCGCTCAGGTTTATCCTCCTGACACCCTTCCAGAGCCAGTCTCAAATTGGGCGAGATGTCGGAAAGCACTACACCCTCTTCCAAAATAACAGCAGGATCAGATAACTCAGGAGAGTCTGCAAAGAAACTCCTCGAGAGGGCATCCGCCTTAACATTCTTAGTGCCAGGAAGAAAAGAAACCACAAAATTAAAACGTGTGAAAAACAAGGCCCACCTGGCTTGTCTAGGATTAAGTCGCTTGGCTGATTCTAGATAAACCAGATTCTTATGGTCCGTGAGGACCACCACCTGATGTTTGGCTCCCTCCAGCCAATGTCTCAACTCCTCAAAGGCCCACTTCATGGCCAATAACTCCCGATTACCCACGTCATAATTACGTTCAGTTGGAGAAAATTTTTGAGAGAAAAAGGCACAAGGGTTACTCTTAGAGGTCTCTGGATCTCTCTGGGACAAAATGGCACCTGCCCCAATCTCAGAGGCATCAACCTCCACCTGAAACGGTAGAGAAACATAAGGCTGCCGTAGAACAGGAGCAGAAGTGAATCTCTGCTTAAGTTCCTGATATGCAGAAACTGCCTCAGGAGGCCAATTCACCACATCAGAACCCTTTTTGGTCAAATCAGTCAATGGTTTAACAATACCGGAGAAATTACCAATAAATTTACGATAAAAATTGGCAAAACCCAAAAATCTCTGAAGAGCCTTTAATGAAGTAGGTTGGACCCAATCACAGATGGCCTGAACCTTGACCGGGTCCATTTCAATAACAGATGGAAACAAAATGAATCCCAGAAATGAGACCTTCTGTACGGCAAAAAGACACTTTGATCCCTTCACATACAGTGCATTCTCTCTCAAAATCTGGAACATAGTCCGAACATGTTTCACATGAGAGTCCCAGTCATTGGAAAAAATCAAGATATCATCCAAATTAACAATCAGAAATTTATCCACAAAATGCCTGAAAATATCATTCATGAAGGATTGGAAGACGGAAGGGGCATTAGTAAGCCCAAAGGGCATCACTAGGTACTCAAAATGCCCCTCTGGGGTATTAAACGCCGTCTTCCATTCATCCCCGTGCTTAACGCGAATAAGGTTATACGCCCCCCTGAGGTCAAGCTTGGTAAACCAACTAGCACTTTTCACTCTGGAAAACAGGTCAGAAATCAAGGGTAACGGATATTGATACTTCACAGTGATCTTATTCAAGAGACGATAATCAATACACAGCCTCAATGAACCATCCTTTTTGGCCACAAAGAAAAAACCGGCGCCCAAGGGTGAAGAGGATGGTCTGATATGACCCTTCTGCAATGACTCCTTGATATAAGATCGCATAGCATCGTGTTCAGGTACAGACAAGTTAAAAAGGCGACCTATAGGAAATTTACCACCAGGCACTAATTCAATAGCGCAATCATAGCTCCTGTGAGGGGGCAAGGATGCAGATTTACTTTCACTAAATACATCCGAAAAATCAGTAAAAAAGTCAGGAACATCCTGAGACTGGGGAGAGGCAGAAAAAACAGGAGTGTCAACATTAACACATTGGCAGCCCCAACTGGTCACAGACACAGATTTCCAATCCAAAACAGGATTATGAGACTGTTACAAAGGGAAACCCAGAATTGCAGGAAAATGGAGACATCAAGGTTGCAGAGCTAGCCCTATTATTAAGAGCAAACTCAACCAAAGGCAAAAAAGAGACCCAGTCATCTTGATCAGCAGACACAAAACATCTCAGATAAGTCTCCAAGGTCTGGTTTGTTCTCTCGGTTTGTACATTGGTCTGAGGATGAAATGCAGAGGAGAAAGATAATTGAACACCAAGTTTAGAACAAAATGTCCTCCAAAATCTGGAAACAAACTGGACTCCTCTGTCAGACACAATGTTCTCCGGAATGCCATTTAACCGAACCACGTGCTGAAGGAACAAAGGCACCAATTCGGAGGAGGAAGGTAACTCAGGTAATGGCACAAGATGTATCATCTTGGAAAACCTATCACAGATTAACCAGATAACGGTCATTTTCAGAAAAACAGGAAGGTCGGAAAAAAAATCCATAGAGATATGGGTCCATGGCCTCTTGGGCACAGTTAATGGCATTAACAAACCACGAGAGCGAGAGCAAGGCTTGGAACGAGAGCAAGTCCCACTTGACTGCACAAATTCCCTGACGTCACGAGACAAAGTAAGCCACCAAAAGGACCGACTTACCAAGTCTCTGGTACCAAAAATCCCGGGATGACCAGCCAACGTGGAACAATGAATCTCAGACATCACACTCTTCTTCCATTGGTCTGGGACAAACAATTTCCCAATAGGGCAGCGCTCAGGTTTATCCTCCTGACACCCTTCCAGAGCCAGTCTCAAATTGGGCGAGATGTCGGAAAGCACTACACCCTCTTCCAGAATAACAGCAGGATCAGATAACTCAGGAGAGTCCGCAAAGAAACTCCTCGAGAGGGCATCCGCCTTAACATTCTTAGTGCCAGGAAGAAAAGAAACCACAAAATTAAAACGTGTGAAAAACAAGGCCCACCTGGCCTGTCTAGGATTAAGTCGCTTGGCTGATTCGAGATAAACCAGGTTCTTATGGTCCTTGAGAACCACCACCTGATGTTTGGCTCCCTCCAGTCAATGTCTCAACTCCTCAAAGGCCCACTTCATGGCCAATAACTCCCGATTACCCACGTCATAATTACGTTCAGTTGGAGAAAATTTTTGAGAGAAAAAGGCACAAGGGTTACTCTTAGAGGTCTCTGGATCTCTCTGGTGCAAAATGGCACCTGCCCCAATCTCAGAGGCATCAACCTCCACCTGAAACGGTAGAGAAACATAAGGCTGCCGTAGAACAGGAACAGAAGTGAATCTCTGCTTAAGTTCCTGATATGCAGAAACTGCCTCAGGAGGCCAATTCACCACATCAGAACCCTTTTTGGTCAAATCAGTCAATGTTTTAACAATACCAAAGAAATTACCAATAAATTTACGATAAAAATTGGCAAAACCCAAAAATCTCTGAAGAGCCTTTAATGAAGTAGGTTGGACCCAATCACAGATGGCCTGAACCTTGACCGGGTCCATTTCAATAACAGATGGAAACAAAATGAATCCCAGAAATGAGACCTTCTGTACGGCAAAAAGACACTTTGATCCCTTCACATACAGTGCATTCTCTCTCAAAATCTGGAACATAGTCCGAACATGTTTCACATGAGAGTCCCAGTCATTGGAAAAAATCAAGATATCATCCAAATTAACAATCAGAAATTTATCCACAAAATGCCTGAAAATATCATTCATGAAGGATTGGAAGACGGAAGGGGCATTAGTAAGGCCAAAGGGCATCACTAGGTACTCAAAATGCCCCTCTGGGGTATTAAACGCCGTCTTCCATTCATCCCCGTGCTTAACGCGAATAAGGTTATACGCCCCCCTGAGGTCAAGCTTGGTAAACCAACTAGCACTTTTCACTCTGGAAAACAGGTCAGAAATCAAGGGTAACGGATATTGATACTTCACAGTGATCTTATTCAAGAGACGATAATCAATACACAGCCTCAATGAACCATCCTTTTTGGCCAGAAAGAAAAAACCGGCGCCCAAGGGTGAAGAGGATGGTCTGATATGACCCTTCTGCAATGACTCCTTAATATAAGATCGCATAGCATCGTGTTCAGGTACAGACAAGTTAAAAAGGCGACCTATAGGAAATTTACCACCAGGCACTAATTCAATAGCGCAATCATAGCTCCTGTGAGGGGGCAAGGATGCAGATTTACTTTCACTAAATACATCCGAAAAATCAGTAAAAAAGTCAGGAACATCCTGAGACTGGGGAGAGGCAGAAAAAACAGGAGTGTCAACATTAACACATTGGCAGCCCCAACTGGTCACAGACACAGATTTCCAATCCAAAACAGGATTATGAGACTGTTACAAAGGGAAACCCAGAATTGCAGGAAAATGGAGACATCAAGGTTGCAGAGCTAGCCCTATTATTAAGAGCAAACTCAACCAAAGGCAAAAAAGAGACCCAGTCATCTTGATCAGCAGACACAAAACATCTCAGATAAGTCTCCAAGGTCTGGTTTGTTCTCTCGGTTTGTACATTGGTCTGAGGATGAAATGCAGAGGAGAAAGATAATTGAACACCAAGTTTAGAACAAAATGTCCTCCAAAATCTGGAAACAAACTGGACTCCTCTGTCAGACACAATGTTCTCCGGAATGCCATGTAACCGAACCACGTGCTGAAGGAACAAAGGCACCAATTCGGAGGAGGAAGGTAACTCAGGTAATGGCACAAGATGTATCATCTTGGAAAACCTATCACAGATTAACCAGATAACGGTCATTTTCAGAAAAACAGGAAGGTCGGAAAAAAAATCCATAGAGATATGGGTCCATGGCCTCTTGGGCACAGTTAATGGCATTAACAAACCACGAGAGCGAGAGCAAGGCTTGGAACGAGAGCAAGTCCCACTTGACTGCACAAATTCCCTGACGTCACGAGACAAAGTAAGCCACCAAAGGACCGACTTACCAAGTCTCTGGTACCAAAAATCCCGGGATGACCAGCCAACGTGGAACAATGAATCTCAGACATCACACTCTTCTTCCATTGGTCTGGGACAAACAATTTCCCAATAGGGCAGCGCTCAGGTTTATCCTCCTGACACCCTTCCAGAGCCAGTCTCAAATTGGGCGAGATGTCGGAAAGCACTACACCCTCTTCCAGAATAACAGCAGGATCAGATAACTCAGGAGAGTCCGCAAAGAAACTCCTCGAGAGGGCATCCGCCTTAACATTCTTAGTGCCAGGAAGAAAAGAAACCACAAAATTAAAACGTGTGAAAAACAAGGCCCACCTGGCCTGTGTAGGATTAATTCGCTTGGCTGATTCGAGATAAACCAGGTTCTTATGGTCCTTGAGAACCACCACCTGATGTTTGGCTCCCTCCAGTCAATGTCTCAACTCCTCAAAGGCCCACTTCATGGCCAATAACTCCCGATTACCCACGTCATAATTACGTTCAGTTGGAGAAAATTTTTGAGAGAAAAAGGCACAAGGGTTACTCTTAGAGGTCTCTGGATCTCTCTGGTGCAAAATGGCACCTGCCCCAATCTCAGAGGCATCAACCTCCACCTGAAACGGTAGAGAAACATAAGGCTGCCGTAGAACAGGAACAGAAGTGAATCTCTGCTTAAGTTCCTGATATGCAGAAACTGCCTCAGGAGGCCAATTCACCACATCAGAACCCTTTTTGGTCAAATCAGTCAATGTTTTAACAATACCAAAGAAATTACCAATAAATTTACGATAAAAATTGGCAAAACCCAAAAATCTCTGAAGAGCCTTTAATGAAGTAGGTTGGACCCAATCACAGATGGCCTGAACCTTGACCGGGTCCATTTCAATAACAGATGGAAACAAAATGAATCCCAGAAATGAGACCTTCTGTACGGCAAAAAGACACTTTGATCCCTTCACATACAGTGCATTCTCTCTCAAAATCTGGAACATAGTCCGAACATGTTTCACATGAGAGTCCCAGTCATTGGAAAAAATCAAGATATCATCCAAATTAACAATCAGAAATTTATCCACAAAATGCCTGAAAATATCATTCATGAAGGATTGGAAGACGGAAGGGGCATTAGTAAGCCCAAAGGGCATCACTAGGTACTCAAAATGCCCCTCTGGGTTATTAAACGCCATCTTCCATTCATCCCCGTGCTTAATGCGAATAAGGTTATATGCCCCCCTGAGGTCAAGCTTGGTAAACCAACTAGCACTTTTCACTCTGGAAAACAGGTCAGAAATCAAGGGTAACGGCTATTGATACTTCACAGTGATCTTATTCAAGAGACGATAATCAATACACGGCCTCAATGAACCATCCTTTTTGGCCACAAAGAAAAAACCGGCGCCCAAGGGTGAAGAGGATGGTCTGATATGACCCTTCTCCAATGACTCCTTGATATAAGATCGCATAGCATCGTGTTCAGGAACAGACAAGTTAAAAAGGCGACCTATAGGAAATTTACCACCAGGCACTAATTCAATAGCGCAATCATAGCTCCTGTGAGGGGGCAAGGATGCAGATTTACTTTCACTAAATACATCCGAAAAATCAGTAAAAAAGTCAGGAACATCCTGAGACTGGGGAGAGGCAGAAAAAACAGGAGTGTCAACATTAACACATTGGCAGCCCCAACTGGTCACAGACACAGATTTCCAATCCAAAACAGGATTATGAGACTGTTACAAAGGGAAACCCAGAATTGCAGGAAAATGGAGACATCAAGGTTGCAGAGCTAGCCCTATTATTAAGAGCAAACTCAACCAAAGGCAAAAAAGAGACCCAGTCATCTTGATCAGCAGACACAAAACATCTCAGATAAGTCTCCAAGGTCTGGTTTGTTCTCTCGGTTTGTACATTGGTCTGAGGATGAAATGCAGAGGAGAAAGATAATTGAACACCAAGTTTAGAACAAAATGTCCTCCAAATCTGGAAACAAACTGGACTCCTCTGTCAGACACAATGTTCTCCGGAATGCCATGTAACCGAACCACGTGCTGAAGGAACAAAGGCACCAATTCGGAGGAGGAAGGTAACTTAGGTAATGGCACAAGATGTATCATCTTGGAAAACCTATCACAGATTAACCAGATAACGGTCATTTTCAGAAAAACAGGAAGGTCAGAAAAAAAATCCATAGAGATATGGGTCCATGGCCTCTTGGGCACAGTTAATGGCATTAACAAACCACGAGAGCGAGAGCAAGGCTTGGAACGAGAGCAAGTCCCACTTGACTGCACAAATTCCCTGACGTCACGAGACAAAGTAAGCCACCAAAAGGACCGACTCACCAAGTCTCTGGTACCAAAAATCCCGGGATGACCAGCCAACGTGGAACAATGAATCTCAGACATCACACTCTTCTTCCATTGGTCTGGGACAAACAATTTCCCAATAGGGCAGCGCTCAGGTTTATCCTCCTGACACCCTTCCAGAGCCAGTCTCAAATTGGGCGAGATGTCGGAAAGCACTACACCCTCTTCCAAAATAACAGCAGGATCAGATAACTCAGGAGAGTCCGCAAAGAAACTCCTCGAGAGGGCATCCGCCTTAACATTCTTAGTGCCAGGAAGAAAAGAAACCACAAAATTAAAACGTGTGAAAAACAAGGCCCACCTGGCCTGTCTAGGATTAAGTCGCTTGGCTGATTCGAGATAAACCAGGTTCTTATGGTCCGTGAGAACCACCACCTGATGTTTGGCTCCCTCCAGCCAATGTCTCAACTCCTCAAAGGCCCACTTCATGGACAATAACTCCCGATTACCCACGTCATAATTACGTTCAGTTGGAGAAAATTTTTGAGAGAAAAAGGCACAAGGGTTACTCTTAGAGGTCTCTGGATCTCTCTGGTGCAAAATGGCACCTGCCCCAATCTCAGAGGCATCAACCTCCACCTGAAACGGTAGAGAAACATAAGGCTGCCGTAGAACAGGAACAGAAGTGAATCTCTGCTTAAGTTCCTGATATGCAGAAACTGCCTCAGGAGGCCAATTCACCACATCAGAACCCTTTTTGGTCAAATCAGTCAATGTTTTAACAATACCAAAGAAATTACCAATAAATTTACGATAAAAATTGGCAAAACCCAAAAATCTCTGAAGAGCCTTTAATGAAGTAGGTTGGACCCAATCACAGATGGCCTGAACCTTGACCGGGTCCATTTCAATAACAGATGGAAACAAAATGAATCCCAGAAATGAGACCTTCTGTACGGCAAAAAGACACTTTGATCCCTTCACATACAGTGCATTCTCTCTCAAAATCTGAACATAGTCCGAACATGTTTCACATGAGAGTCCCAGTCATTGGAAAAAATCAAGATATCATCCAAATTAACAATCAGAAATTTATCCACAAAATGCCTGAAAATATCATTCATGAAGGATTGGAAGACGGAAGGGCATTAGTAAGCCCAAAGGGCATCACTAGGTACTCAAAATGCCCCTCTGGGTTATTAAACGTCATCTTCCATTCATCCCCGTGCTTAATGCGAATAAGGTTATATGCCCCCCTGAGGTCAAGCTTGGTAAACCAACTAGCACTTTTCACTCTGGAAAACAGGTCAGAAATCAAGGGTAACGGCTATTGATACTTCACAGTGATCTTATTCAAGAGACGATAATCAATACACGGCCTCAATGAACCATCCTTTTTGGCCAGAAAGAAAAAACCGGCGCCCAAGGGTGAAGAGGATGGTCTGATATGACCCTTCTCCAATGACTCCTTGATATAAGATCGCATAGCATCGTGTTCAGGAACAGACAAGTTAAAAAGGCGACCTATAGGAAATTTACCACCAGGCACTAATTCAATAGCGCAATCATAGCTCCTGTGAGGGGCAAGGATGCAGATTTACTTTCACTAAATACATCCGAAAAATCAGTAAAAAAGTCAGGAACATCCTGAGACTGGGGAGAGGCAGAAAAAACAGGAGTGTCAACATTAACACATTGGCAGCCCCAACTGGTCACAGACACAGATTTCCAATCCAAAACAGGATTATGAGACTGTTACAAAGGGAAACCCAGAATTGCAGGAAAATGGAGACATCAAGGTTGCAGAGCTAGCCCTATTATTAAGAGCAAACTCAACCAAAGGCAAAAAAGGACCCAGTCATCTTGATCAGCAGACACAAAACATCTCAGATAAGTCTCCAAGGTCTGGTTTGTTCTCTCGGTTTGTACATTGGTCTGAGGATGAAATGCAGAGGAGAAAGATAATTGAACACCAAGTTTAGAACAAAATGTCCTCCAAAATCTGGAAACAAACTGGACTCCTCTGTCAGACACAATGTTCTCCGGAATGCCATGTAACCGAACCACGTGCTGAAGGAACAAAGGCACCAATTCGGAGGAGGAAGGTAACTTAGGTAATGGCACAAGATGTATCATCTTGGAAAACCTATCACAGATTAACCAGATAACGGTCATTTTCAGAAAAACAGGAAGGTCAGAAAAAAAATCCATAGAGATATGGGTCCATGGCCTCTTGGGCACAGTTAATGGCATTAACAAACCACGAGAGCGAGAGCAAGGCTTGGAACGAGAGCAAGTCCCACTTGACTGCACAAATTCCCTGACGTCACGAGACAAAGTAAGCCACCAAAAGGACCGACTCACCAAGTCTCTGGTACCAAAAATCCCGGGATGACCAGCCAACGTGGAACAATGAATCTCAGACATCACACTCTTCTTCCATTGGTCTGGGACAAACAATTTCCCAATAGGGCAGCGCTCAGGTTTATCCTCCTGACACCCTTCCAGAGCCAGTCTCAAATTGGGCGAGATGTCGGAAAGCACTACACCCTCTTCCAAAATAACAGCAGGATCAGATAACTCAGGAGAGTCCGCAAAGAAACTCCTCGAGAGGGCATCCGCCTTAACATTCTTAGTGCCAGGAAGAAAAGAAACCACAAAATTAAAACGTGTGAAAAACAAGGCCCACCTGGCCTGTCTAGGATTAAGTCGCTTGGCTGATTCGAGATAAACCAGGTTCTTATGGTCCGTGAGAACCACCACCTGATGTTTGGCTCCCTCCAGCCAATGTCTCAACTCCTCAAAGGCCCACTTCATGGACAATAACTCCCGATTACCCACGTCATAATTACGTTCAGTTGGAGAAAATTTTTGAGAGAAAAAGGCACAAGGGTTACTCTTAGAGGTCTCTGGATCTCTCTGGTACAAAATGGCACCTGCCCCAATCTCAGAGGCATCAACCTCCACCTGAAACGGTAGAGAAACATAAGGCTGCCATAGAACAGGAGCAGAAGTGAATCTCTGCTTAAGTTCCTGATATGCAGAAACTGCCTCAGGAGGCCAATTCACCACATCAGAACCCTTTTTGGTCAAATCAGTCAATGTTTTAACAATACCAAAGAAATTACCAATAAATTTACGATAAAAATTGGCAAAACCCAAAAATCTCTGAAGAGCCTTTAATGAAGTAGGTTGGACCCAATCACAGATGGCCTGAACCTTGACCGGGTCCATTTCAATAATAGATGGAAACAAAATGAATCCCAGAAATGAGACCTTCTGTACGGCAAAAAGACACTTTGATCCCTTCACATACAGTGCATTCTCTCTCAAAATCTGGAACATAGTCCGAACATGTTTCACATGAGAGTCCCAGTCATTGGAAAAAATCAAGATATCATCCAAATTAACAATCAGAAATTTATCCACAAAATGCCTGAAAATATCATTCATGAAGGATTGGAAGACGGAAGGGGCATTAGTAAGCCCAAAGGGCATCACTAGGTACTCAAAATGCCCCTCTGGGTTATTAAACGCCATCTTCCATTCATCCCCGTGCTTAATGCGAATAAGGTTATATGCCCCCCTGAGGTCAAGCTTGGTAAACCAACTAGCACTTTTCACTCTGGAAAACAGGTCAGAAATCAAGGGTAACGGCTATTGATACTTCACAGTGATCTTATTCAAGAGACGATAATCAATACACGGCCTCAATGAACCATCCTTTTTGGCCACAAAGAAAAAACCGGCGCCCAAGGGTGAAGAGGATGGTCTGATATGACCCTTCTCCAATGACTCCTTGATATAAGATCGCATAGCATCGTGTTCAGGAACAGACAAGTTAAAAAGGCGACCTATAGGAAATTTACCACCAGGCACTAATTCAATAGCGCAATCATAGCTCCTGTGAGGGGGCAAGGATGCAGATTTACTTTCACTAAATACATCCGAAAAATCAGTAAAAAAGTCAGGAACATCCTGAGACTGGGGAGAGGCAGAAAAAACAGGAGTGTCAACATTAACACATTGGCAGCCCCAACTGGTCACAGACACAGATTTCCAATCCAAAACAGGATTATGAGACTGTTACAAAGGGAAACCCAGAATTGCAGGAAAATGGAGACATCAAGGTTGCAGAGCTAGCCCTATTATTAAGAGCAAACTCAACCAAAGGCAAAAAAGAGACCCAGTCATCTTGATCAGCAGACACAAAACATCTCAGATAAGTCTCCAAGGTCTGGTTTGTTCTCTCGGTTTGTACATTGGTCTGAGGATGAAATGCAGAGGAGAAAGATAATTGAACACCAAGTTTAGAACAAAATGTCCTCCAAAATCTGGAAACAAACTGGACTCCTCTGTCAGACACAATGTTCTCCGGAATGCCATGTAACCGAACCACGTGCTGAAGGAACAAAGGCACCAATTCGGAGGAGGAAGGTAACTTAGGTAATGGCACAAGATGTATCATCTTGGAAAACCTATCACAGATTAACCAGATAACGGTCATTTTCAGAAAAACAGGAAGGTCAGAAAAAAAATCCATAGAGATATGGGTCCATGGCCTCTTGGGCACAGTTAATGGCATTAACAAACCACGAGAGCGAGATCAAGGCTTGGAACGAGAGCAAGTCCCACTTGACTGCACAAATTCCCTGACGTCACGAGACAAAGTAAGCCACCAAAAGGACCGACTCACCAAGTCTCTGGTACCAAAAATCCCGGGATGACCAGCCAACGTGGAACAATGAATCTCAGACATCACACTCTTCTTCCATTGGTCTGGGACAAACAATTTCCCAATAGGGCAGCGCTCAGGTTTATCCTCCTGACACCCTTCCAGAGCCAGTCTCAAATTGGGCGAGATGTCGGAAAGCACTACACCCTCTTCCAAAATAACAGCAGGATCAGATAACTCAGGAGAGTCCGCAAAGAAACTCCTCGAGAGGGCATCCGCCTTAACATTCTTAGTGCCAGGAAGAAAAGAAACCACAAAATTAAAACGTGTGAAAAACAAGGCCCACCTGGCCTGTCTAGGATTAAGTCGCTTGGCTGATTCGAGATAAACCAGGTTCTTATGGTCCGTGAGAACCACCACCTGATGTTTGGCTCCCTCCAGCCAATGTCTCAACTCCTCAAAGGCCCACTTCATGGACAATAACTCTCGATTACCCACGTCATAATTACGTTCAGTTGGAGAAAATTTTTGAGAGAAAAAGGCACAAGGGTTACTCTTAGAGGTCTCTGGATCTCTCTGGTGCAAAATGGCACCTGCCCCAATCTCAGAGGCATCAACCTCCACCTGAAACGGTAGAGAAACATAAGGCTGCCATAGAACAGGAGCAGAAGTGAATCTCTGCTTAAGTTCCTGATATGCAGAAACTGCCTCAGGAGGCCAATTCACCACATCAGAACCCTTTTTGGTCAAATCAGTCAATGTTTTAACAATACCAAAGAAATTACCAATAAATTTACGATAAAAATTGGCAAAACCCAAAAATCTCTGAAGAGCCTTTAATGAAGTAGGTTGGACCCAATCACAGATGGCCTGAACCTTGACCGGGTCCATTTCAATAACAGATGGAAACAAAATGAATCCCAGAAATGAGACCTTCTGTACGGCAAAAAGACACTTTGATCCCTTCACATACAGTGCATTCTCTCTCAAAATCTGGAACATAGTCCGAACATGTTTCACATGAGAGTCCCAGTCATTGGAAAAAATCAAGATATCATCCAAATTAACAATCAGAAATTTATCCACAAAATGCCTGAAAATATCATTCATGAAGGATTGGAAGACGGAAGGGGCATTAGTAAGCCCAAAGGGCATCACTAGGTACTCAAAATGCCCCTCTGGGTTATTAAACGCCATCTTCCATTCATCCCCGTGCTTAATGCGAATAAGGTTATATGCCCCCCTGAGGTCAAGCTTGGTAAACCAACTAGCACTTTTCACTCTGGAAAACAGGTCAGAAATCAAGGGTAACGGATATTGATACTTCACAGTGATCTTATTCAAGAGACGATAATCAATACACGGCCTCAATGAACCATCCTTTTTGGCCACAAAGAAAAAACCGGCGCCCAAGGGTGAAGAGGATGGTCTGATATGACCCTTCTCCAATGACTCCTTGATATAAGATCGCATAGCATCGTGTTCAGGAACAGACAAGTTAAAAAGGCGACCTATAGGAAATTTACCACCAGGCACTAATTCAATAGCGCAATCATAGCTCCTGTGAGGGGCAAGGATGCAGATTTACTTTCACTAAATACATCCGAAAAATCTGTAAAAAAGTCAGGAACATCCTGAGACTGGGGAGAGGCAGAAAAAACAGGAGTGTCAACATTAACACATTGGCAGCCCCAACTGGTCACAGACACAGATTTCCAATCCAAAACAGGATTATGAGACTGTAACAAAGGGAAACCTAGTACAATAATGTCATTCAGATTATGCAGCACCAGAAATTTGCAACTCTCCTGATGATGTGGTTCAACCCTCATTATCACCTGAGTAGAAAACTGGGGTTTATTCTCCGCCAAAGGGTAGAATCAATGCCCAGTAGGGAATAGACTTCCGCAGGGTTATCATGGGAAACCCACAACGTTTGGAAAATTCAAAATCCATCAGGTTAATAGCTGCTCCTGAATCAACAAAAGCCTGAGCAGAAAATGTGGACAGGGAGCAAATCAGGGTAACAGAAATAGCATGAGAAGCGTCACCACAGTAGAAACATAACCCATTGCGCTTTCGAAACTCATGACGCTGAGCCCCAGAAATCACTCCATCAAACTGCATGGGCCCAGGAGCTGGCTCACAAGGCAACACCATCTCACGCATACCTCTGCGCTCATGCAAACGTCTGTCAATTTGAATAGCCAATGACATAGAATCATTGAGACCAAAGGGGACAGGGAATCCCACCATAACATCCTTTACATTCTCTGACAACCCCTTCCGAAAAAGGGCTGCCAAAGCATCATCATTCCATTTGGTCAGGACTGCCCACTTTTGGAATTTCTGACAGTACAACTCAGCATCTTCAAGACCCTGATTTAATGCCAACAAGGTTTTTTCAGCTTGATCAGTGACATTAGGTTCATTGTACAATAACCCCAGAGCCAGAAAAAATACATCAATATCATTCAAAACAGGATCCCCAGTTGTCAGGGAAAAAGCCCAATCCTGAGGGTCGCCGCGCAGGAGAGAGATGACAATTTGAACCTGCTGTGCTGCGCTCCCCGAGGACTTAGGTTTTAAGGCAAAAAACAACTTACAGTTATTTTTGAAATTCAGAAATTTAGACCGATCCCCCAAAAACAAATCTGGCATGGGAATCCTAGGTTCCACAACCGGCAACCCAGCAAGATAGGTAGCAATACTCCGAACCTCAGTGGCAAGCTGATCCACATGGCCAGACAACTGTGCAAACTCCATTGAGAAAAAAAATCCTCCTCAGCACCCAGAGAAAAATAGGGAAAAAATGCAACAAACAGAAAAAAAAAATCTCTGACAACTCTGACAACTGATTTTTTTCTTTCCACACTTTTTTTCCCTTCTGTGAGTACCATATAATTTTCAGTTTAGGCCAGTGATACTATTGTGTTTCGGTAGCTGAGGAGAAAAAGCAAAAACGGCAATACACCAGAGAGGCTGGAACCTATTGGATTGCAGTAACCTGAACTAACCACACAACTAGAGGTAGCCGTTGAGCGTTCCTACGTTGATCCTAGATGCCTCGTCACAGCCTGAGAGATAACTACACCTAAATGCAGAGAGATGAAAGCTATCTGCCCTGGAGCAGATCCCCAAAGAAAATAGGAAGCCCCCAAACATGTAATGGCGGTTAGACAAGAAGAAACACGGACACAGACAGAAAATAGAATGAGCAAACGCTGGGGCCCAATCTGTCTAGACAGAAAAGTACAGGAAAGAATTCTGACTGCAATCCAACAAAAACCCCTAAAATATACCAACTCTTCTGATTGCAAAAACACCTGAGATCACACGATCTCCACCACCTAAATCAGATCTCTGGTGTAACAAAACTAAGCCGCAGCCACTGAAAAAACAGGAAAAAGCAAATGAGCAAATAACAGTGGCTACAGATAAACTGAGAGGAGCACAGGCCCCAGGCGGGGACCCGGCTGACCTCCACAAAAGTGCAGAAAATTATGCAAAGAGAAGCACAAAAAGAAAAGCAGAAAATATCTTATCTGAAAGCAGCAGGGGCATGCAAGACTCCAGCAAAATTCCAAATGAACCAGGAACTACAATTGAGACAAGAACAATTGATCACCGGCGACCATCATGGGAGGGAACCTCTCTTATATCAGTCCAGTCCGTGATCCCAGATTGCCATTCCTCGCTGTAAGGTTCAGTACTGTCTGCAACCACCAGAGGGAGCCTCTGCTCAGAAACCATCTCCAGCACATTCATAACAGCTTCCTATTTCTTTGGGGATTCTGCTACTGGGCAGATAGCATTCATCTTTCTGCCTTTAGGTGTAGCTATCTCTCCGGCTGTGATGAGGTGTCTAGGATCACCGTAGGTACGCTGCATGGCTTCTTCTAGTATTGCGGTTAGTTCAGGGTCCTGCAATCCAATAGTTTCCAGCCTCTCTGGTGTATTGCTTCTTTGGCTATTTTTTGCAATTTCTCCTCAGCTACCGAAACATAACAATTTGCATCAGGTGTTTCACCTGATCTGCTAATGCCTGCATGGGATGCAAGGGGATAACACTTCTAAATCTCTCCCCTCAGAAAAACTGTAACGGTCGTTTATAATGTCATGAACACCGCATTGCATTTGTTCGCTGAGCCAGAGCGTGTGTCCTGAGTAAACAAACTATGCCGAAAGATACCTGTGGAGCGGGGCAGCAGCGGTGAAGATGCATGCTTCAGACAAACAGGACCTGAAGCATGTGACAGCCAAGGGGCGGAGCCGGCCACAGGTTTCTCAGAGGAAGCAGGAAAAAATAGAGAATGTTTCAGGCCAGATAGGACCTGAAGCACATGTCTTCTGAGGGCATGGCCTAAGCTCCGGAGAGCTAGGAGGTGAAGGAAAACTCCTAGAAGGGTAACTACGGGACAAAGTTACCAAGGGGCATTGACAGAATGGATAGTCAGGACGTAGCCAAGGGGTCATACACAGAGAGAGCATAACAGTACAAAAGAGGCAGGCAAAACTTGTAACAGTGACACAGCCAAATCAGAACCAGACAGGCAAAATGTAGCACAGGCACAAAGCACTGGCACAGGCACAACAGGGACAGATACACTCAGCCAAGGGTCAGAGTATAAACGACAAAGATTGGCCTCACAGTGAGGCTATAAAAAGCCTCCCAGGACCCAGAAAGAGGCCAACCGAGTTAACCCTGTGGCTACCTGACCCGAAATCCAGTAAACCATGACACACACCTCCCCCAACCGTTGAACCACTGAATTAGCCCCTGGACACCACGAATCCAGTCTGGAAAATTTGCCAAAATGGAGGCGAAAACCGTAGTTACAGAAAAAAGGAGAAGTGCCCGTGGACTGATTAATCCGATTATTAAATGCAAATTCAGCCACGGGCAAGATGTGGCAAGACACCACAAAATCTGTTCAAGTGACTGATTGGTCCTCCCATCTGACCGTTGGTCTCAGGATGGTAGGCCGAGGAGAAGGTCAAACTAATACCCAATCTCTTATAAAATGCCCCCCAAAATTTGGACACAAATTGCACCCCTCTATCAGACACCAAATTCAGAGGCACACCATGCAACCGCACAACATGTTCAATAAACAACCTGGACAGTGTTTCCCCATTAGGCAACCCTGCCAAAGGTGCAAAATGTGCCTGTTTACTAAATCTGTCGACCACTACCCAGACCACAGTTTTGCAATTGGAAGGAGGGAGATCAGTGACAAAATCCATGGACAAATGAGTCCAAAGTCTCTCTGGAATTGGCATCGGCACCAATTCCCCTGCCGGCCGGTTATGGGAGACTTTCGCACGGGCACACGTTTCACAAGCAAACACAAACACGATGATGTCTGAAGACATGGAGGACCACCAGAACAGTCTAGCAATAGATCTCTGGGTGGCCGAGACTCCTGGATGCCCACTGAGAGCAGAGTCATGGTACTCCCGGAGCACCCTCAACCGATACTGAACTGGGACGAAGAGCTTGTTATCAGGTAATGACGGAGGAGCAAACGACTGAGCTTTACGAATTTCCCGCTCCAATTCGGAGGACACCCCAGCAACGATCACCCCCATGCTGAAGAATGGAGAAAGGAGGTTCGGAAGGTGATATCGGATCCAAACTGCGAGATAAGGCATCCGCCTTGACTTTCTTGGAACCAGGCCGAAAGGTGATAGAAAAATGAAAACGTGAAAAAAAAGCGACCACCTCGCCTGTCTAGGGGGCAAACGTTTGGCAGACTCAATGTAAAACAGGTTCTTGTGGTCTGTAATCACTGTGATCCGATGAGCAGCCCCCTCCAAAAAGTGCCTCCATTCTTCAAAGGCCAGTTATATGGCTAATAGCTCCTGATTCCCGACATCATAATTTCACTCAGCAGGAGAAAATTTCTTGGAGAAAAAGTCACAAGGTCTTAAGTTAGCTAAAGTGACGGGTCCCAGAGACAGCACTGCCCCCACTCCCACCTCCGATGCGTCCATCTCAACAATGAATGGTTCAGACGGATCGGGCTGAACCAATACAGGAGCAGACATGAAACATTTTTTCAATGTAGAGAAGGCTACAACTGACTGTGCCGTCCAGTTTTTAAGATCAGCCCACTTGCAAGTGAGATCCATGAGAGGCTTGACCACCTGAGAAAACCCTTTAATAAATTTACGATAGTAATTGGCAAAACGCAAAAAACGCTGAAGACTTTAAGGTCTCTGGGTTGCACCCTATACACAACGGCCTGTACCTTTCCAGGGTCCATACGAAACCCCTTGGTAGAGAGGATGAACCCCAGAAAGGACAGTTCTAGGATAAAAAATGAACATTTCTCAGGTTTAGAGAGCAGAGAGTTCTCCCATAACCTCTAAAGAACTGAATAGAACCTCTGAATATATGACCCATGTCAGATTCTTTGCCAGATGAAAATAGAAGAATGTTATCTAAATATACCACCATAAAGTGCCCAATGACATCAGAAAATACATTTTTTATGAAATACTGAAACACCGCTGGCGTATTTATGAGACCAAAGGGCATGACCACATTTTCAAACAAACCCTCAGAGGTGATGAATGCTGTTTCCAACTCATCCCACTCCCGAATACGGATAAAATTATACGCTCCCCTGAGATCCAACTTGGTAAACCACTTGGCTCCAGATAATTGGTAGTAAAGAACAGAATTAAGCAGGAGAGGGTAGGTATTCCTCACCGCAATTTTACTTAGTTCCGAAAATTGAGGCAAAAGCATAGACCACCATCCTTCTTTTTTTTTACAAAAAAGAATTCCGTGGCTACAGGGGAAACAGAAGGACGAATGTGACCTTTGTGTAAACTTTCTGAGACGTACAGTCATGGCCAAAAGTTTTGAGAATGACACAAATATTAATTTTTACAAAGTCTACTGCTTCACTTTTTCTAATGGCAATTTGCATATACTCCAGAATGTTATAAAGAGTGATCAGCTTAACAGCAATTACTTGCAAAGTCAATATTTGGCTAGAAAATGAACTTTATCCCCCAAAACACATTTCAACATCATTGCAGCCCTGCCTTAAAAGGACCAGCTAACCTCTTTTCAGTGATTTCTCCATTAACACAGGTGTGGGTGTTGATGAGGACATGGCTGGAGATCAATCTGTCATGATTAAGTAAGAATGACACCACTGGACACTTTAAAAGGAGGCTGGTCCTTGGCATCATTGTTTCTCTTCTGTTAACCATGGTTATCTCTAAAGAAACACGTGCAGTCATCATTGCAATGCACAAAAATGGCCTAACTGGGAAGAGTATCGCAGATAGAAAGATTGCACCTCAGTCAACAATCTATCGCATCATCAAGAACTTCAAGGAGAGGTTCCATTGTTGCCAAAAAGGCACCAGGGCGCCCAAGAAAGACCAGCAAGCGCCAGGACGGTCTCTTAAAAGTGTTTCAGCTGCGGGATCGGGCTACCAGCAGTACAGAGCTTGCTCAGGAATGGCAGCAGGCAGGTGTGAGTGCATCTGCACGCACTGTGAGGCAGAGACTCTTGGAGCAAGGCCTGGTCTCAAGGAGGGCAGCAAAGAAGCCACTTCTCTCCAGAAAAAACATCATGGACAGACTGATATTCTGCAAAAGGTACAGGCAGTAGACTGCTGAGGACAGGGGTAAAGTTATTTTCTCTGATAAATCCCCTTTTCGATTGTTTGGGACATCAGGAAAACGCCTCATTCGGAGAAGACAAGGTGAGCGCTACCACCAGTCTTGTCTCATGCCAACTGTTAAGCATCCTGAAACCATTCATGTGTGGGGTTGCTTCTCAGCCAAGGGAATCGGCTCTCTCACAGTCTTGCCTAAAAACACAGCCATGAATAAAGAATGGTACCAGAATGTCCTCCAAGAGCAACTTCTCCCAACCCTCCAAGAGCAGTTTGGCGATCAACAATGCCTTTTCCAGCATGATGGAGCAGCTTGCCATAAAGCAAAGGTGATAACTAAATGGCTCAGGGAACAAAACATAGAGATTTTGGGTCCATGGCCTGGAAACTCCCCAGATCTTAATCCCATTGAGAACTTGTGGTCAATCATCAAGAGACGGGTGGACAAACAAAAACCTAAAAATTCTGACAAAATGAAAGCATTGATTGTGCAAGAATGGACTGCTATCAGTCAGGATTTGGTCCAGAAGTTGATTGAGAACATGCCAGGGAGAATTGCAGAGGTCCTGAAGAAGAAGGGTCAACACTGCAAATATTGACTTGCTGCATTAACTCATTCTGTCAATATAAGCTTTTGTTACTCATGTTTGCAATTATTATATTTCTGTCTGTGATAAAAACATCTGTCAAACACACATAAAAACCAGAGGGCAGCAGATCATGTGAAAATATAATATTTGTGTCATTCTCAAAACTTTTGGCCATGACTGTACTCTTTCACAGAAGACGTTCCGGGCGGGAAAGATTGTACAAACGGGCTGTGGGCAATTTAGCACCCAGATTATTAGTACAATCATAGGGGCGATGTAGTGGCAAGACCTCAGCCTCTTTTTCGGAAAACACGTCCTTAAAATCTTTCAGGTACTCCGGAATACCCTCCAGATTAACGGACGACACCAGCACAGCAGAAAGACAGTCATTTGAACAATTAGGACCCCATTTCACAATATCCCAAGATTCCCAGTCAATAACAGGATTGTGCAATCCCAACACCAGTTCCGCTGGAAGATTGTCCAGAACATAACATGAAATGTGCTCTTGATGCAAGGAACCCACATTGAGGAGAAACTCCTCCAAGACAAGTTTAACAATATTCTTAACCAGTGGTGTCTTATCAATGGCAATGATATGAATTGGTGTTTCAAGCCTAACTTTCCCTATCTTACACTTGGACACCAAGCATGAGTCAATGAAGCTCATGGATGACCCACAGTCCACGAAAGCTGAGGTGGGTGTGTAACAATCCCCACAAAAAAGTTTCACCTCCAACAACCTTTTATGGAATGAAGAAAAAGGTACCTGAGAGTCTGGGTGACCTCCACAACAATCACCCAGACTCGGCAGCTTGTTAGTTGGTGGGCAAGAGGAGCAGTCCTTTTGTCCAGGATTGCAACAATAAAACATAATCTTCCTTCCCGTCGTCACCTCCTCTCCTCCTTGAGGTTGGAGGCCCCAACCTCCATAGGTTCTGTATATGATATCACATCAGAGTTAGCTGGATGTAAAGGGACCTTCTGCTGCATTACACCTCTTTCCCGCAACCTCCAATCCATACAAATGGCCTGAGTCATAGCCTCCTCCAAGGAGCTTTGTGGCGGATGGAGAGCCAGAGCGTCCTTAAGATGATCCGACAGTCCCCTACTGAACTGACACCTTAGCGCAGAGTTATTCCAGGTCACTTTGGTGAACCATCATCTAAACTCTGAGCAATACCATTCGGCAGTGAATTTACCCTGGGAGAGACCCATTACTGTGTTCTCTGCCACCCTGACCCGGTCCGGTTCATCAAAAATCAGTCCTAAAGCCTCAAAGAACCTATCCACAGACACACGTTCAGGGGCAGTAGCGGGTAAAGAAAAAGTTCAAGTTTGAGAACCCTCCCAGAGTAACGAAATGACTATCCCCACCCATTGACTCTCATCACCAGAGGATCGGGGTCTCAGGGAGAAAAGCAGCTTACAACTCTCTCTGACCGTACGGAACTTCTCCTTTTCCCAGGAGAAAACATCTGGGAGCTTGACCGTAGGTTCAGGAGAATGTAAAAAGACATCTATGGGGTCCGGGTGCTTACAGACTGATTGAGTCATGGAACACTGAAAAGACTTAACCGTCTCAGAAAGTTCCCTCTGAAGTTGGTTATGGGAAGAGGCCAGAGCTCTATGTTCGGCAGACAAATCCTGCATCATAAAACATCTGATCTGCCAGGATACGAAGTGGATCCATAAAGAGTGGAGTTTAAAAGGGAAAGGAGAGAAAAAAAAACTGTCAGCGGTCAGTTGTAATGTCATGCTGCAGCTCTGCAATTAAATGCAAACTCCTCTAGATGGCAGCAGAGTGGAGTGAGGACTGCAAAACTGCACAGAGCAGACAGCAGCACTGCAGGGAGGCTACCACCAGGTGGCAGCAGAATAGTCAAACAAGCCAAGTCAATACCAGAGAGTAACTGAGTACCAAGGGGAGTACCAATCTCAGAGTCAGAGCCACACTAGAAGGTCAATGCCGGTCAGAAGCAGAAGTAACAGAAACAAGAGAAGGATTCACTTCAGAGCCAAAACAGAGTCGAACACAGGGAAATCCAAACACTGAGGGAGACACAGAGTCGGGGTGGGAGGAGAGGAATGAACAGACACGGGTAAAGTCAGCTAAACACAGCAGAACAAATCAGGGTATCACCAGAGTAAGCTACTCATGCCGTAGGCAGAAAATATAACTGACACCGCCTGCAGGAAGCAGTGGAGAGAAATAGCAATCCTGACACCAGAACAAGGCAGAGAAAAGTTAACCCTTGACATGACCAGACCAGGAAAGAAGGAGACAGGACTCAATACACGGCCTAGATCATGACAGTAGTGTTCTGGTAAAGTAATATGCTTCCCCATAGAGCCTTAAAGCATATTACATCACATTGTAGATGTCAGCATAGCCTGAATAAATGCAGAAACAGTGAACTCAGCAGACATTTTGTGGTGAATCTGGATAGTGAAGTGATGTCATAGCTCACAGTCTAGCCATAGAGAGAAAGAGAAATAGCCATAAAGTACTGAATAAACTGTACGCATAGTGTATGACAGCATAGCAGTGAAGAATATTAGTGAGTGGAAGGGAATAATAAATATATAATTGCTAGGGAGGGAGAGGAGAGTCACTGTGTCTGAAGCAGGATCAGGGAGGGATTTGGCTTGTTTGAGTAGTGTGAATAAAGTACTTCAATTCAATGACACATCTTTTTAAGGCAAGTGGATGCTTTGGAGTACTTTTATTTCATGGTAAATCAATTCTCTGTATATTGAAATTCTTGGCAAAATTCAGCGAAGCTGTCGACGTTGAATTTCACAATATTTGCTGATCTCTAGCCAGGACAACTGCCTCACAAGCTGTATTATCAGTATAAATAATTGAATTAACACATTAAACCCTTCTATATTGAACCCTATTTTTAGATTTGTTAGTGAAATCCATATGCAAAATGAATGTGATAATTAGAGTTGAGCGATACTTTCCGATATCCAAAAGTATCGGAATCGGAATGGTATCGCCGATACCCCAAAAATATCTGCGATACCCGACACCGATACCGGAAATCCAATGTAAGTCTATGGGAACAAAATATCGGAATTAAAAAAAGCCCATTCTTGCCTTGTTGGTTAATTGTACATGAAGGAGAAAACAACAAAGAGTAATGTAAAATGTATTGGGGGAGGTTGAGGAGACATTAAAGGCATAGATGTTTAACCCAATCAAATGGAATAGCATTAATATTTTTTTTTTAAAGATGTTCGGATTGACGAAGAAATTGACAATGTTGTTAATGTTTTTCTATTTTGGCAAATATGTATGTTTCACAACTTCCATGCTCTTCACCTTTTTAACTTTTGACACACTTTCTCCTTCATAATCTTCAGCAGCATCATCTTTTTTCAATTATTCTTCATCTTCACCTTCTTTATCTTCTTCTTAAACTTCTTGCTATTCATCTTTTTGTTAACATTACTCATATTGTTCTTATTCAACTATTATTCTTCTTCATATTCTACTTCATCTTCATCTTCTTCATCATATTCTTATTTTGAACAGAGATTCCTGTACTTGTAATCTGTAAAAGTATGAATTTTTAATCCTTGCGTTCTTGCTGTCACAAAAGTTTTAAATTACAACAGTATTTGTCCGTGTTGAGTTTAGCCTGCAGCAGCAGTCATTTTCCAGGGGCATGTCTGGTTGCGCAAGGCTTTATCCGGCAACACTACCTTCCTTGTGTCACGGGTAAGGTAGCGTGTGTCTATTATATGACTCTCTCTAAAATGTGACGTTACGCAGCCTTATTCTGCCCTAGGGACGCCAAAAATATGACAGCAGTAATCATTTAATGTATAAAACTCCACCTATGAGCAACAAAACAAGCACGTTCCCTCTTCTGTTTCCTGCGCTGACATGTGAGGAGGGAGTTTGGAGATGCTCCTGAATTCCTCCCAGGTATCCAAGCATATCGGGCCCATAGGAGAGCAGTAAAACCACCCCCGGGAACACTGTCACATTTTACATTCGTGGGGACATAATTTATGGAGCGCTACTTGCTACGGAGTTCACAACAGACCCCGAACGGTTTACCTATCCAACTGAAGCAGAAGGACAAGATGGCGCATGGAGGAGACAAAGAGGAAAGAGGCGCGATGCTGAGCGCTGCCATAGACATGCAGCAAGAGCTATTATCAGAAGCACCATGTGACCTGAGAGTTCCTCAGGAATTTGATTCGCAGAAAATGGCTGAAGAGAGGTCAAAGCCCTTCTCTTACCAGACATTCAGAAGCTGCTGGAGTCGGCATTGCAATCGTCATTGTCTTCCATACAAAAGTCTGTACACCTGAATACCATTGCAATTACCAAGCTGCAACAGGATGTGGCGCTGCTACAACAGGAGAAGCAACTTGGCCAAGACAGAGAACAGAACCTTCAGCAGAAGTTACAAAATTTGATAGACAAAACAGAGGACTTGGAAAATCGCTCGAGACAAAGCAATTTACGTCTCGTCGGACTGCCTGAATCGTTTAAATCAGCAGACTTACAATCCATCTGTGAGAATGATCTACCGAAAATATTGTGACTTAACTACTACTGTCGTGTGTAACGTACACATCGTGTGGGACCGCCGCAAAACAACAACAGGCGAGGGGAGGCATCGAAACCAACGATGTACAGACCACGGCAAGTAATAATTAAGCTGTTACATTATAACGACAAAGTTTCATTGTTACGGCCATTCAGAGAAGCGAGGCGCCCAGTGCTACTCCATGGCTATGAGATTCTGCTCTTTGATGACTTCTCAGTATCGGTGTCCAAGAAGAGGAGGGCGTTCAGTTTAATTTGCACAACGTTGTTTGAGCGAGATGTTCGCTTTCAACTACTGTTCCCAGCGCATTAGCGGTTCCAAATATCTGACGGGACATATGTCATTAATGACACACCAGAACAAGCCAAAGCAGCCTTGGAACGAAATCAACAAAGTGATAGGGAAGTACAGCGACGCAGTTCCAGGTTCTCCCCACGCAGACGACAAGATGGCAGTTCATGAAGGAGATCAGGAAAGATGAAAGAGATTCTCTCCACGTTTAATGACATATGAGATATATTTGCTGTTTGAGCCGTTTCTATTGGAGTTCCTTCATACCTATGCTAAAGCATGATAGTTTTGCTGCAATTTTAGATGGTTAAATTAGTTAATTGATATTAGATGTTGAAGATCTCTCATGAGAGTGGGGGTCTTGATAAACATGGGACAAATGAGTTAAACATTACATATGGAGGGACAATAAGTGAAGCAGGCTATTGGGGTTTCATGCTTTGGACACATGGGGGGTACACTGAATAGCCTGGGAGGATGGGGGTAATCTCCTCACAGGTTACAAAAAAGGAAGTCACATAAACACAGGTAGTGGTGGAGAGACTACGACCGCTTACAGCGGTTTATTGGTAAACAAGAGTTACTAGAAAAGGGTAGCAAGGGACCTCTCTCCAATAATTAATCCTGGAATTGTCAATATATCTTGATTAGGTATTTGATATTGTGGTGCTGCTTCCTCCTTTCCTCGCAGGTTGGTGCCAACGACGGCCATAAGAGGGTACACCGTCTCCTCCAGCACACTCTTAATTTTTCTGCCGCCCATTCAACATGAAGATCATCTCCTGGAATGTCAAAGGCTTGCGTGCGCCGGAGAAGCGCACAAAGATTCTGAGGTACCTCCGCCGGTGGAAGCCGGACATAGCACCTTTTTTTTTTGAAAATCTAAATAAAAAGGAACTTTCAAAAAAAAAAAAAGAAAAAAAAAAAAAAAAAACCCTCTTCAACAATCTACAAGACAAACAAGCATGATGGGTGACGCTGCCTTTATTGAGGTACAGTATTAGATCGACATTGTCCATGAGTAACTATGCACTGTGATAGCTATATAGCATTATTAATTTAAATCTGTTGTGGTTGTTTCAACAGCACTTGCAGGTCTAACTACCTATTGTTTGTATGCATGATGCACTTTCTTGGTGTAATTATTTATTATTGCGCATTATTACCAGGTTTACATGATGGCCATTTCATATATGGTGTGTGAAGTTACAGTTGTCCTCACTCTGTGTATTTTATTATATCTGTCATTAATAAAACTCGTGAGGATGATGATGATGTTTATGATTCGTACATCCATTGACTGCATTATCTTACAGGTACAGATAACGTTCCTTAAGAAGCATTAATTGATAATTCTGAAATGTATTTTTATGCATTAATTTAAAAAAGTAAACACTATGTTTTATTTTTTGTTACCATTTCTACTAGCCATGTGCAGATATGCGCTGTGATGACAAATTAATATTTGTCCATATTTCTTATAAAAATTTTTCATTTTCACCCTTGAAAACTTAAATCTTTCCTGTTTTAAGCATAGCAATCAGGGTGACGGCTCTTCCCTATTTGGAGCATGTTCGACATGGGTTTTTCTGTGCATGTGTAGGGAACAGGAGACTTCTTGCCGCTGTGGTACACCAAAGGGGATCTTGCTGGATGTGAGATATATTTCTTCTAGCAGTCTGAAGTTTGCTCTGGATTTTCCATGATCACAAGGACCTGTGATAAGGTCATAGTCACGTGATCTGGTCATCTGATGTGTACCTCACCTGAGGGTGTGGAGTAGGCCTATAAAACAAGGATCTGTTGTAGTTGGTGTGTGGAAGGAAGGATTTTGGCTGGAGTCAGCCTGGAAGATTGTTTTGTTACTGTGTGCCAGTGTGCACCAGGAAGCGAGTACCAGACCACCCGGAATGGGACCTGGCGGTCTCTGCTGACCTGCAGCAGCTTAGTTAAGCCCGTCCCAAGCAAGGGTGAGTCTGGCACCAGTGGTTCTCCAAACTGTGGTGATTTATGTTCTGTTTTTATTTTGTTATCTGGACTTTTTCTTGAACTCATGATTAAAACCACTGAAATTTGAAGTAAAAAGCGGTGTGTTTGCCTCATTACTGCGGCCCAGCCCTGCCTACCAGAGCGGATCCCTACAATTGGTGGCTTCAATGCGGGCAACGCAGTGAGGTCAGGCTGTTTTTTCCTGCATGACAGTAAATGTCCTAGGTAAAGAAAGTGATGCAAAACCCGGTGGATAACTGTCACAAGATGGAGAACACAGTAAAAATGCTGGAGGAGGCCATGCGGCAGCAACAGCAGGCTATGCAGCAGCAGCAGCAGGCTATACAGCAGCAGGCTATGGAGCAGCAGCAGGCTATACAGCAGCAGGCTATGGAGCAGCAGCAGGCTATACAGCAGCAGGCTATGGAGCAGCAGCAGATATTTAATCAACAGCAACAGGAAACCAATAGTCTAGTGATGCAGCACATCACAGCGCCGCAGACAGCAGGAGCTGCCCGGGGATGGCAGGATGTCCGGAAAGCGGTGCGTACAGCGATCCGAAAGATGGAGCAATCAGATGACGTTGAGGTGTACCTGGAGATGTTGGAAGGCGTGGCTAAAAGGGAGAGACTGCCCCGGTACCAGTGGGCCGAGATCGTGGCTCCGTTTTTTTAATTCAGGACCCGCAAAAGCCTCTAGGGACCTACCCCCAGAGCAACAGGAGGACTATGAGAGCGTCAAGGGTGAGATACTTGCACGTCTTGGGGTAAATGTTTTGGTCCGGGCACAGCGGGTACACCAGTGGAACTTTTCCCCTTCCGAGCCAGCTCGGTCACAGTATTATGACTTGATACACCTGATAGAAAAGTGGTTGCAGCCGGAGGTGTTGTCACCCCGCGCTATGCTGGATCGTATAGTGACTGATAAATTCTTGAGAAATTTGCCACACACCCTTCAAACATGGCTTGGACAGGCAGCCCCTACTGATGGTCTCCAAATGGTAGACCTCATTGAAAGATATGGGGCTACCAAGGAGATACAGGGAGAGACTACCCGGAAGGTACCAAGTAAATTCCACAAACCTTCACCCACAGCTCGGCGAGCAGAGACTCGGAGGGCCGCCCAGGACGGGTCGGGGAACGAAATGGGCCCCATAATCTGTTGGCGGTGCCAACAACCAGGACATGTGAGAGCTGTTTGCCCCCACCTGACAGAGCCCATGGACAACAACTTTGGCTACTATCAGTCTCACTATGCAGAACACATGTGTGCAGTGGTCAAAGCAGAGGGACCCAATATGAACCATTTGTGTAAAGTGCAGGTGGAGGGTAACCCTGCTGTGGCTCTAGTGGACTCAGGGAGTCTCGTGAGTGACCCTAATACGAGCCAGCCACGTCAAAATCAGCGAGTATACTGCTGGGAAAATGGGTGTGTTGTGTATACATGGTGACTTCAAACATTATCCTACCACCCTGGTGATGATAAACACGCCAGCGGGGAGGAGGTGACACGAGGTGGGGGTGGTGGTTAATTAGCATTAATAATGGGGAGAGATTTTCCGTTATTTTATGTGCTTTGGCCTGTAATTACCCCTCCCACAGAACAGTCATCGGCACCAGTGGCAAACAGGTTGCATTCTCCAGAAATCGGGCATGAACCTGGTGGCCCAGAGGAAGATGTACTGGCGGTAGGAGTACCTTAGCCTTCGGTGGAGGAGGAAAACCCCTCTCCTATAGAAGTGTTAGGTGGGGAGATGGAAGATTTGCCACCGGGACCAGAATTGTCATACTTAAATGTGGCAGGTGACAATTTTGGTACGGCGCAACTACGGGACCCTACGTTGACTCGAGCCAGGGAAAATGTACTGGTTGTCAATGGGGAACCCCAACACCCCAGGACAGCTAAAGTATTTACCCGATTTGAGCTGAACCAAGATTTGCTGTATGGGGTTTAAAAAATACATGGGAAATTGTCGAGCAATTGCTGGTACCGCAGTCATATCGGAGGTTGGTAATTGACTTAGCGCATGCGCATGTACTAGGGGGACATTTGGGAGCAAAGGAAAATCCTAGACAGAATTCTACAACGGTTTTACTGGCTATGGGTCTATGAATAAGTTAAACGGTATTGTTACTCTTGTCCCGTGTGCTAGGTAACCAGTCCGCAGCCTCATTTTCAGAGTCCCTTGGTGCCATTACAAATTATAGAGGTACCGTTTGAGAGAATAGCCAATGGATCTGGTGTGGACGGTTAATAAATCAGCAAGGGGTCATCAACACATCCTCGTAGTTCTAGATTACGCTACCAGGTATCCTGAGGCTATTCCCCTGCGACACACCTCGTCAAAACTGATCGCAAAATAACTCATGGGTATGTTCTCTCGGGTGGGAATCCCTCAAGAAATCTTAACAGATCAGGGGACCCCCTTTATGTCAAAAATCATGAAGGAACTCTGCCACGTGTTAAACAGTTGCGCACATCGGTCTATCATCCCCAAACAGACGGTTTAGTAGAAAGGTTCAATAAAACCCTGAAGAATATGTTGAAAAAAAAAGCCTTTAAAGATGCTAAGGACTGGGATCTCTTGTTGCCATACCTGATGTTTGCAGTGCGGGAGGTGCCCCAGGCATCTACGGGGTTCTCGCCCTTTGAACTATTATATGGCAGACATCCCCGTGGCTTACTCGATATAGCTAAAGAGGCCTGGGAAAACCATACAACTCCCCACAAAAGTGTGATAGAACATGTGGCCAAAATGCAAGAGAGAATGGAGACAATCCTACCATTAGTCCGAGAACATATGGAATCAGCACAAAGGTCACAGAGGCAGGTCTATAACCGGGAGGCACGGGTAAGGTCCTTTAACCCTGGGGATCGGGTGTTGGTACTTGTGCCTACAGTGGATAGTAAGTTCCTTTCAAGGTGGCAGGGACCCTACGACATTATAGAGAAGGTGGGACCAGTAAACTATAAAATACACCAACCAGGGCGGAGAAAGCCAGAACACGTATACCATGTGAATCTGCTCAAACCATGGAAAGACAGAGACCCGCTTGGTCAGGATTGTCCACGGTGTTATGATTTGGTAGCTGAGGAGAGCAGGCAAAAAAGGAAATACACCAGAGCAGTTGGAAACTATGAGATTGCAGTACCCTGACTAACCACCACAACTAGAGGCAGCCGTGGAGCGTTCCTACGTTGGTCCTAGACGCCTCGTCACAGCCTGAGAAACTAACTACACCTAAAGATAGAAAGAGGAAAGCTATCTGCCCCGGAGCAGATCCCCAAAGAACATAGAAAGCCCCCAAACATGTAATGGCGGTTAGACAAGAAGAAATACTGACACAGACAGAAAATAGTATGAGCAAACGTTGGGGCCCAAACTTACTAAATAGAAAAGGATAGGAAGGGCACTTACTGCAATCCCAAAAAAAACCCTGAAAAGCACCAACTCTACTAATTTCAAAAACACCTGAGATCACACGACCTCTACCACCTAAATTAGTTCTCTTGTGTAACCAAAAACAAAACAGCAGCCACTGAAAATACTGGAAAAAGCAAATGTACAAACATCAGTGGCTGAACTGAACTGAGAGGAAAAAGCCCCCAGAGGGGACCCTGAAGGCCCCCACAGAAGTGCAGGACAAAATGCTAAAAATCAAGCACAAAAACAAAAAGAAGAAAATGTCTTATCTGTTAGCAGGAGATTCAGACACGACACAGCAGACTTCAAAGGAAACAGGAATCAAGGATTGAGACCAGAACAATTGATCACCGGCAACCCTGATGGGAAGGTGACTCCCTTATATAAGACCAGTCAGTAACACCTGATTCCCAATCCTCACAATCTTCACTGGACAGTCCAGTACCGTTTGTAACCACCAGAGGGAGCTTCTGCTCAGAACTCATTTCCAGCCTATTCACAACAGTACCCCCCCCTTGAGGAGGGGTCACCGAACCCTCATTTGAGCAACCAGGTCGGTCAGGATGAGTTCTATGATACGCACGGATGAGTCTCCTAGCATGGATGTCCGAAGCAAACACCCAAGAATTGTCTTCCTGACCATAACCTCTCCATTTAACCAAATACTGGAGTTTCCGTCTAGAAAAACGAGAATTCAATATTTTCTCAACCACATACTCCAGATTGCCCTCAACCAAAACAGGGTCAGGAGGCACAGTAGTAGGAACCACTGGCTCAACAAACCTCTTCAACAAGGACTTGTGGAACACGTTATGGATCTTAAATGTCCCTGGAAGAAGCAAACGAAAAGAAACAGGGTTAAGAATCTCCATGATCTTATAAGGTCCAATGAACCTAGGCTTAAATTTAGGAGATGCCACTCTCATAGGAATATTTCTTGAGGACAACCAAGTCCCCCACTTTAAACCGAGGACCATCAGTCCTATGCCGGTTAGCAAACCGCTGGGCCCTCTCCTGAGAGAGGGACAACCTCTCCACTACCTGGTCCCAAATCTGTTGCATACGCTCCACAACAGAGTCAACACCTGGGCAGACAGAAGCCTCCGTCTGTCCAGAAGAAAATCGAGGGTGAAACCCAGAATTGCAGAAAAATGGAGACATCAAAGTGGCAGAGCTAGCCCTATTATTAAGAGCAAACTCAGCTAAAGGCAAAAAAGAGACCCAGTCATCCTGATCAGCAGACACAAAGCATCTTAGATAAGTCTCCAATGTCTGGTTTGTTCTCTCAGTTTGACCATTGGTCTGAGGATGAAACGCCGAGGAGAAAGACAATTGAACCCCAATTTTAGAACAAAAGGTCCTCCAAAATCTGGAAACAAACTGGACTCCTCTGTCAGACACAATGTTCTCAGGAATGCCGTGTAAACGAACCACGTGCTGAAGGAACAAAGGCACCAATTCAGAGGAGGAAGGCAACTTAGGTAATGGCACAAGATGTATCATCTTGGAAAACCTATCGCAAATCACCCAGATGACGGTCATTCTCTGAGAAACAGGGAGGTCGGAAATGAAATCCATAGAGATATGGGTCCATGGTCTCTTGGGCACCGGTAATGGCATCAACAAACCACTAGAACGAGAGCAAGACTTGGAGCGAGAGCAAGTCCCGCAGGACTGCACAAACTCCCTGACGTCACGAGACAAGGTAGGCCACCAAAAGGACCGACCAACCAAGTCCCTGGTACCAAAAATTCCGGGATGACCGGCCAACGCGGAACAATGAATCTCAGACATTACACTCTTTTTCCACTGGTCCGGGACAAACAATTTCCCAACAGGGCAGCGCTCGGGCTTATTCTCCTGGCACCCCTCCAGAGCCAGTCTCAAATTGGGCAAGATGGCGGAAAGAACTACACCCTCTTTTAAAATAACAGAAGGATCAGATAACTCAGGAGAGTCCGCCAGGAAACTCCTCGAGAGGGCATCCGCCTTAACATTTTTAGTGCCAGGAAGAAATGAAACCACAAAATTAAAACGTGTGAAAAACAAGGCCCACCTGGCCTGTCTAGGATTAAGTCGCTTGGCAGATTCCAGATAAACTAGATTCTTATGGTCAGTAAGGACCACCACCTGATGTTTGGCTCCCTCCAGCCAATGTCTCCACTCTTCAAAAGCCCACTTCATGGCTAATAACTCCCGATTACCCACGTCATAATTACGTTCAGTGGGAGAAAATTTTCGAGAGAAAAAGGCACAAGGGTTACTTTTAGAGGTCTCTGGATCTCTTTGGGACAAAACGGCACCTGCCCCAATTTCAGAGGCATCAACCTCCACCTGAAATGGTACAGAAACATCAGGCTGCCGTAGAACAGGAGCAGAAGTGAATCTCTGCTTAAGTTCCTGAAATGCAGAGACTGCCTCAGGAGGCCAATTCACCACATCAGAACCCTTCTTGGTTAAATCAGTTAATGGTTTAACAATAACAGAGAAATTACCAATAAATTTACGATAAAAATTGGCAAAACGCAAGAATCTTTGAAGAGCCTTTAAAGAAGTAGGTTGGACCCAATCACAGATAGCCTGAACTTTGACCGGGTCCATTTCAATAACAGATGGGGACAAAATGAAACCCAGAAATGAGATCCTCTGAACGCCAAAAAGACACTTTGATCCCTTCACATACAGAGCATTCTCTCTCAAAATCTGGAACACAGTCCGAACATGTTTTACATGAGAGTCCCAGTCATTGGAAAAAATCAAGATATCATCCAAATAAATAATCAGAAATTTATCCACAAAATCCCTGAAAATGTCATTCATGAAGGATTGGAAGACAGAAGGAGCATTAGTGAGCCCAAAGGGCATCACAAGGTACTCAAAATGCCCTTCAGGGGTATTAAATGCAGTCTTCCATTCATCCCCGTGCTTAATGCGAATAAGGTTATATGCCCCCCTGAGGTCAAGCTTGGTAAACCAAGTAGCGTTTTTCACCCTGGAAAACAGATCAGAGATCAAGGGTAACGGATATTGATATTTCACAGTAATATTGTTCAAGAGATGATAATCAATACACGGCCTTAATGAACCATCCTTTTTGGCCACAAAGAAAAAACCGGCACTTAAGGGTGAAGAGGATGGTCTGATATGACCCTTCTCCAATGACTCCTTGATATAAGACCGCATAGCGTCATGTTCAGCTACAGACAAGTTAAAAAGGCGACCTTTAGGGAATTTACTACCAGGCACTAATTCAATAGCGCAGTCATAGCTCCTATGGGGAGGTAAGGATGCAGATTTACTTTCGCTAAACACATCAGAAAAATCAATCAAAAAGTCAGGAACATCCTGAGCCTGGGGGGAGGCAGAAAAAACAGGAGTGTTGGCATTAACACATTGACAACCCCAACTGGTAACAGACACAGATTTCCAATCCAAAACAGGATTATGAGACTGTAACCAAGGGAAACCCAGTACGATAATGTCATGCAGATTATACAGAACCAAAAATTTGCAACTCTCCTGATGATCAGGTTCTACCCTCATTATCACCTGAGTAGAGAACTGAGGTTTATTCTCAGCCAAAGGGGTAGAATCAATCCCCAGTAGGGGAATAGACTTCCGTAGGGGTATCAAGGGAAACCCACAACGTTTAGCAAAATCAAAATCCATCAGGTTAATAGCTGCTCCAGAATCAACAAAAGCCTGAGCAGAAAATGAGGACAGAGAGCATATCAGGGTAACAGTTAACAAAAACTTAGTCTGAACACTACCCAAGACAACTGAGCGAGCAAATCGTCTTCCCCGCTTAGGGCAGACAGAAATAGCATGAGAGGCATCACCACAGTAGAAACATAACCCATTGCGCTTTCGAAATTCATGACGCTGTGCCCCAGAAACCACTCTATCACACTGCATGGATTCAGAAGCAGGTTCACAAGGCAACATTATTCCACGCATACCTTTCCGCTCACGCAAACGTCTGTCAATTTGAATCATCGCTAATGACATAGAATCATTGAGACCAGAGGGAACAGGGAATCCCACCATAACATCCTTTACATTATCTGACAGTCCCTTCCGAAAAAGAGCTGCCAAAGCATCGTCATTCCATTTGGTCAGGACTGCCCACCTACGGAATCTCTGACAGTATAACTCAGCGTCCTCAAGCCCCTGACTTAATGCCAACAAAGTTTTTTCAGCTTGATCAGTGACATTAGGCTCATCGTACAATAACCCCAAAGTCTGAAAAAACGCATCAACATCACTCAAAACAGGATCCCCAGGTGTCAGGGAAAAAGCCCAATCCTGAGGGTCGCCGCGCAGGAGAGAGATGACAATTTGAACCTGCTGCGCTGCGTTCCCTGAGGACTTAGATTTTAAGGCAAAAAACAATTTACAGTTATTTTTGAAATTCAGAAACTTAGCTCGATCCCCTAAAAACAAATCTGGCATGGGAATCCTAGGTTCCACAACAGGCAACCTAGCAAGATAGGTAGCAATACTCCGAACTTCAGTGGCAAGCTGATCCACACGGCCAGACAACTGTGCAAACTCCATTGAGAGAAAAAAAATCCTCCTCAGCACCCAGAGATACAGAGGGAAAAAAAAAATGCAACAAACAGAAAAAAAAAAATCTCTGACAACTCTGACAACTTTTTTCTTTCACAATATTTTTCCCTTCTGTGAGTACCATATAATTTTCAGTTTTGGGCCGGTGATACTGTTATGATTTGGTAGCTGAGGAGAGCAGGCAAAAAAGGAAATACACCAGAGCAGTTGGAAACTATGAGATTGCAGTACCCTGACTAACCACCACAACTAGAGGCAGCCGTGAGCGTTCCTACTTTGGTCCTAGACGCCTCGTCACAGCCTGAGAAACTAACTACACCTAAAGATAGAAAGAGGAAAGCTATCTGCCCCGGAGCAGATCCCCAAAGAACATAGAAAGCCCCCAAACATGTAATGGCGGTTAGACAAGAAGAAATACTGACACAGACAGAAAATAGTATGAGCAAACGTTGGGGCCCAAACTTACTAAATAGAAAAGGATAGGAAGGGCACTTACTGCAATCCCAAAAAACCCTGAAAAGCACCAACTCTACTAATTTCAAAAACACCTGAGATCTCACGACCTCTACCACCTAAATTAGTTCTCTGGTGTAACCAAAATCAAAACAGCAGCCTCTGAAAAAACTGGAAAAAGCAAATGTACAAACATCAGTGGCTGAACTGAACTGAGAGGCAAATGCCCCCAGAGGGGACCCTGAAGGCCCCCACAGAAGTGCAGGACAAAATGCAAAAATCAAGCACAAAAACAAAAAGAAGAAAATGTCTTATCTGTTAGCAGGAGATTCAAACACGACACAGCAGGCTACAAAGGAAACAGGAATCAAGGATTGAGACCAGAACAATTGATCACCGGCAACCCTGATGGGAAGGTGACTCCCTTATATAAGACCAGTCAGTAACACCTGATTCCCAATCTCACAATCTTCACTGGACAGTCCAGTACCGTTTGTAACCACCAGAGGGAGCTTCTGCTCAGAACTCATTTCCAGCCTATTCACAACACCACGGCCTGCATTTCCATTACAGATGGCTTCCTTGCCTCAGGAGAAGGCAAGAGAAGTCCTCTCCGCCATCAAAATATCAGACACTTTGTCGCACAGACAAGTTCAGGAAGTCAGAGAGTTTGTTAGCCGAAATACAGATTTTTTTTTGAACTTCCTGGTCGTACCTCCCTAATACAACATGACATTGTCACTGAGCCGCAGGGCAAAGTACGATTAAAGCCATATCGGATGCCTGAGGCCCGGCGACAAGCCATCTTGGAAGAGGTCAAGAAGATGCTGCAGTTAGGGGTCATTGAAGAGTCCCAGAGTGAGTGAGCCAGCCCAATAGTCCTAATACCAAAGCCAGATGGGACACTAAGGTTCTGTAATGACTTCAGAAAACTGAATGAAACTTCTAACTTTGACGCCTACCCCATGCCCCGGGTCGATGAGTTAATAAAGCGGTTTGGGCAGGCACGTTATTTTTCACTCATTGACCTCACAAAAGGGTATTGGCAGGTGCCACTAACAAAAGCAGCGAGAGAGAAAACGGCTTTTTTAACACCCGAGGGACTGTTCCAGTATATAGTCCTAACCTTCGGGTTGCATGGCGCTCCAGCGACATTCAGAGGTTAATGGACGTTGTTCTTCGTCCTCATCGCCGATATGCCGCGGCCAATCTGGACGATATTGTGGTGTACAGTACAGACTGGGAAAGTCACTTAGCCAAGGTACAGGCGGTGATAGATTCGCTGAGACAAGCAGAGCTAACTGCCAACCCAAAGAAGTGTTCCATAGGGTTGGAGGAAGATCGCTACCTGGGGTATGTGATTGTGAGAGGAGTTATCAAAGGCCAAATAAACAAAGTGGAGGCAATCCAAAACTGGCCCCGTCCCCTCACCACTAAACAAGTGAAAGGGTTTTTGGGGTTAGTGTGATACTACCGGCGGTTTATTCACAATTTTGCAACACTGTCGGCGCCGTTAAATGACTGCCTAAAAGGCAGGAATTTAGTAATGGTGCGATGGAATGATCAGCTTGAAGAAGCGTTTGTAAAACTAAAAGGGGCACTGTGTGTGTGTCACCATTTTTGATCACACCCGACTTCAAAAGAGAATTCATTGTCCAGACTGATGCGTCAGAGGTAGGTGTGGGGGCCGTTTTGTCTCAGGAGGTTAACGGGGAGAAGCATCACATTACTTTCCAGAGTCGAAAGCTAACTCCAGCTGAAACCAGATACAGCATTGTAGAGAGAGAGAGTGCCTGTCGATCAAGTGGGCACTGGAGTCTTTGCGCTACTATCTGTTGGGGATAACATTTTGGTTGTTAACTGATCATTCCCCTCAGACTGGCAGTGTTGTATCCCAGGGAGTAGAGTTCAGGTGGTAGATAGATGAACATAACAGGAGAAATTGATAACGTTGCCAACCAGTTATTTAATCGGAAAACGGACAGGCAAATTCTGGCGAGTTCCATGCCTTGTTCATTTTCAGAAAAGTAAGCCGGTCTACATTATCGGAGGATAGTCGCATGCGACGGTCTGTTAGTACACCACCTGCAGCACTAAAGACGCGCTCCGATAATACACTGGCAGCAGGGCAAGCCAGCACCTCCAATGCATACTGGCTAAGCTCTGGCCATGTATCCAGCTTAGAGACCCAAAACTTGAAAGGGGAAGAGCCATCTGGGAGTACACTGAGAGGGCAAGACAAGTAGTCTGTCACCATCTTACGGAAACGTTGCCTCCTGGTGACTGGAGGCATCTCGGATGGTGTAGACATTGGTGGCGCTGACACAAAACTTCGCCACATTTGGAACATACTGGTCTTGCCCCCCTGTGTAGAGGCGCTGCTTGTGCTCCTCTTGTTGCAGAGCTGTCTCCATTGCCTCCACGCACAGAGCTGCTTTGTAAAGCAGTAGCAGCAGCGTTCTCGGCTGGAATGGAGAACATTATGGATTGCACCAGTGTGTCTTTGTACTCCCGCATTTTACGCTCCCGGTTCAACGGTGTGATGAGGCTTTGTAAGTTGTCCCGGTAGCAAGGGTCTAAGAGGGTGTACACCCCATAATCAGATGTGGTGAGAATGTGGGCGATGTGGCGGTCGTTTCTCAGGCACTGCAGCATGAAATCAACCATGTGCTGTAGACTCCCAACTGGCCAAGAAACGCTGTCCTCTGTAAGAGGCGTCATCTGTACCTGCTCTGCATCACCCCACCCTCGCTCTACATACTGACTAGAGCGTTGTGTACCTCCCTCTGTAGCGATTTCTTCCACCTCCATTGACTCCTCCTCATCCTCCTCACAAAGTGAGCCCTGCAAAGCCCTTTGGGAGGAACCACGTTGCGCTGACTGTCCAAAAGGTGATGGAATTTGTGTCTCCTCATCCTCCACCTCTTCCAAAACCTCATCCCTTAGTGCTTGCAGTGTTTTTTGAAGCAGGCAGATAAGGGGGACAGTCAGGCTGACTAGTGCATCATCTGCACTCGCCATCCGCGTTGACTCATCAAACGCACGCAAAACGTGGCAGATGTCCTTCATAGAGGCCCACTCAGTAGTGGTGAAGTGTGAATGGCGCAAATTGCGTGTTGATTGCGCCTGTTGCAGCTGATACTCCATTACTGCTGTCTGCTGCTCACACAACCGCTCCAACATATGTAACGTGGAATTCCACCTGGTGGGTACGTCACATATGATGCGATGTTCAGAAAGGCGCAATCTGCGTTGCAGAGCTGCAATGCGCGATCTGGCCATGCTGGAACGTCGCAAGTGAGCGCACTCTAGGCGGACCTTGTGCAGCAGTGCATCAAGATCCGGATAGTCCCTCAAAAAACTCTGCACGACCAAGTTGAGCACATGTGCCAGACATGGTATGTGAGTGAGGTTGCCAAGGGCCAGAGCTGCCACCAGATTTCGGCCATTGTCACACACTACCAAGCCTGGCTGGAGATTCGCTGGCAAAAACCACACGTCGCTCTCCTGCTTGATGGCATTCCAGACCTCCTGCGCTGTGTGGCTTCGATTCCCCATGGAAATTAATTTCAGGACGGCCTGTTGACGTTTGGCCATGACTGTGCTCATATCGGTCGCAACAGGTAAGCGTTCACGGGTCCATGTGGAGGTATACCGTGACGGCTCCTGCAGCGATGATTCTGAGGAACTGGAGTAGGAGGAGGAGTCAATGTGTACAGACTGGATTCCAGCAATCCTTGGAGTTGGCAGAACACGTACAGTGCCACTCGCAACATCTGTACCCGGCTCCACAACATTGACCCAATGGGCAGTGAGGGAAAGGTATCGTCCCTGGCCATGGGTACTGGTCCACGCATCGGTGGTCAGGTGGACCCTGCTACTGACGGCGTTTAGTAGCGCATGTTTAATGTTTCCCTCGACAAGTTTTTGCAGAGCAGGGACGGCTTGCCTGCTGAAATAAAATCGGCTTGGCACATTATATTGTGGGACTGCCAATGCCATTAAGTTCCTGAAACTGTCAGTCTCCACCAGCCTGAATGACAGCATTTCAAGGGTCAGGAGTTTTGCAATGCCAGCATTCAGAGCCTGTGCTCGTGGATGGTTTGCCGAGTATGGCCGTCTTTTATCCTATGCCTGTGCTACCGATGGCTGTACAGTGGCCTGGGAGTGTGAGGATGACAGGGAACTTGCAGCTGTGGGTGGAATAACACTTTGTCTCTGGACAACAGTGACCGAGGTTCTTCCATGGCGATCGTGTGAGGAAGCCGAACCAGCTGTGTGTGAGCTGGAGGAAGAGGCTCCAGCACGACTGAAGATGTAGGTGCTGCTGTAGGTTGGCCTACATCTCCAGTGTGTCTTTGTAACTCAACTACGTGCTTTGTCCGCACATGTTTCAACATATTAGTGGTATTGAGGTTACTGACACTTTTACCTCTTTTTAATTTTTGCTTACACAGCTTGCATTTGACATAGCAAATATCATCTGCAAGTGTGTCAAAAAAGGACCACGCAGTGCAAGTCCTGGGAGCGCCCGTTTTGACTTTTGGAAGAGAACTGCTCCCAACAGGTGCCAAACTGGAGGCTACAGGCAACCGAGTCTGCAGCCTACCTCTCCCTCCTGTTTGTACCGTTGGGCCAATCTCTTCCTCAGAGCTGCTCCCACCACCTTCCTGTTCCTCACGCCATGTTGGGTCTTGGACCTCATCATCTCCACTACCCTCTTCCAACACCTGCTGCTGTTGGGTGGTCTGGACAGCACCATGCTCAACAGAAACTTGCAACTGAGTCTCATCATCATCAGATGTGTTCTGCGGTGTGCTGACCATCGGCACTGGCTCACCCGCCTCTTCAGATTCAGAGAGACACAGCTGTTGCGCATCACTGCATACTCCCTCTTCTTCAAATTGCAGAATGCTGCTTGGCTGGGCCCCTGTTTGCAAGCCAACAGATTCTGAGAACAGAAGCAGAGACTCAGCTGGCTCCAGTTCAGAACTCTCTGACTGCCTGGGCAATTTGACAGGCGGTGAACAGACAGATGGTTGATCAACAGTGTTGTGGTCCTGAGAGGAGGTGGAAGCAATTGAAGTCGATGCATTGGCTGCCATCCAACCAACAATTTGTTCTTCCCGCAGCAGGGGGGTACGCCAAGCTCCTACAAAACTGCACATAAAGGAACGCTCACGGGGAAAACTGGTGGATGCTGTGTCACTGGGGGCAGCAGCAGCCACAGAATCCCCACGTCCTCTCCCTGCTGAAACTCCACGGCCACGACCACGTGCCTTACTCCCTGCCTTCTTCATCTTGGTAGATTGATAAAGAAAGTCAGAAAAGTTATAAGGCCTAAGTGTGGTTATTACGCAGAGACTGCAGTGAACACTGCACACAACTGTTCACTATCTCTGAAAGGCTCCTTTCTTTAATTCTATAGTGTTTGCAACCAATGTATTGGATACGGATGGAAGCGCGTCACACTAATAGATTTGAGTTATTTGAAATGGTATGGAGCAGCACCAATTTGAGAAAAATGACAAGGATGAGGCAGTGACACACGTTCAGCAGACTACAACCAGCAGTGGTTGAAGAACTAACTGGAGCGTGATCTGCACTCAAAAAAAAAAAACCTCACAGACTAGAGTGAACACTGAACACAACTGTTCACTATCTCTGAAAGGCTCCTTTCTGTAATTCTATAGTGTTTGCAACCAATGTATTGGATACGGATGGAAGCGCGTCACACTAATAGATTTGAGTTATTTGAAATGGTATGGAGCAGCACCAATTAGAGAAAAATGACAAGGATGAGGCAGTGACACACGTTCAGCAGACTACAACCAGCAGTGGTTGAAGAACTAACTGGAGCGTGATCTGTACTCAAAAAAAAAAACCTCACAGACTAGAGTGAACACTGAACACAACTGTTCACTATCTCTGAAAGGCTCCTTTCTGTAATTCTATAGTGTTTGCAACCAATGTATTGGATACGGATGGAAGCGCGTCACACTAATAGATTTGAGTTATTTGAAATGGTATGGAGCAGCACCAATTAGAGAAAAATGACAAGGATGAGGCAGTGACACACGTTCAGCAGACTACAACCAGCAGTGGTTGAAGAACTAACTGGAGCGTGATCTGCACTCAAAAAAAAAAACTCACAGACTAGAGTGAACACTGAACACAACTGTTCACTATCTCTGAAAGGCTCCTTTCTGTAATTCTATAGTGTTTGCAACCAATGTATTGGATACGGATGGAAGCGCGTCACACTATAATTTCAATTGAATGGAGCAGCAAGAATTACACTAAAGAAAAAAAAAAGAGTCAGTGAGTGACACGTGCAGATGCCTACAAACAGCGTTGGATGCAGAGCAAACTGCAGCGTCACCTGCACTCTCACACACACACCTTGCACAGAGCTGTTAAAACAACACTGGCAAAAGGAAGCTTTACACAGCGGTTGGTAAACTAGCCTGCCTAGAGCACAGTACACAAAATCGCAATCTCTAACTGTCCCTCAGAGTCAGCAGAGCAGTGTTCTGTCCCTTACTGAATTCACAGCACAGTGACGCTAAAATGGCGGCGGCGCCTTTTATAGTGCATTCTGACATCATTTCAGCATCCAATCACAGCCATGCCATTAGTTAACATGACCGCAGCAGTACAGGATGTGCCCACACTTCTTAGGATTCCTCATTGGCTGACTAAAATCACATTGCCTCTCAAAGAATTATGGGAACTTCCGATTCCGGTATACGATATATGAAAAATATCGGAACTAAGTATCGGAATTCCGATACAGCGAATATCGGCCGATACCCGATACTTGCGGTATCGGAATGCTCAACTCTAGTGATAATATATAGTGTAGCTTTTAAAGGAATTGCTTAGCGACAATCTGGTTTTGCATATACGTTAGTTCCAATCCAAATGCTATATCGTTGTTTGTTTGTTTTTTTGTACAGACAGGTTTCTTTACCATGTGGTGCCCATCGTTAGTATCTCTGATCTAGAATATTAATAAATGCTATCTGTAAATATTTTAGCTAGTATGCATTCAACTGAGAGACCTTTCTCCCTAACAGTTAAATTTCTGATATCTCCGAATTTCCTAGGTAACGACACTAAATTATTTTGTACAGTTTCATGATGTAAATATTACTTTTTTCGACACATTTGCATTGGAAGGGAAGCTAATGGGGTCTCAGGAGATTGTGAAATCACTATTTTATATGCACAGAAACCAGGTTGGGGAATATTCTCCAGTAAAATTCTTTGTACTGCTAAACTGAGTGAATGACTTATGGAACAACCACAATGCAAAGCATAAGAGAAGACGGATTTCAAAATTATACAGAGCCATAAATGACTTTCCAGTAGATGTCAAAATTATGGCATTAAATGACAGCTTTTCATCTTAATGATGTTTTTCTACCCTTGAGAAATAATTGATCTGCCATCAGAACTTTACAGAACTCTTCCGCCAGAGACCTGGTTATACCAACCATTTTCTGTAAATTACATCAATCAGGGAGGTTTTATGAATGTCACATATAGCAAAATGACTGTAGTCCTTAGCAATTGTTATGCTTCC
>JARQOD010000004.1:497578338-497662772 GCA_033576555.1 Oophaga sylvatica | reverse complement strand
AGAACAGACTAAAATCTTTCTGCGACACGTATGAAAGACTGATAAGTGCGTGTCCAACACCCGACATTATCGCAGAACTGTGCGATTTTAAACAAAATTATGCAAATGTAATATTTTTAAACAAAAATTATGCAAATGTACAGTCAACTTCTGTGAAATAAACCTGTCTGCCTGAGACCCTATGGTTATGAATTGAAAAATAATTAAAATGCTCACGCATTACACCCTAGGGGCCGATACACGAGCTCCCAGCGCATTTACACAACTATGATGCCCCTTGAAATGACAGCATTCACGAGCAAACAATCAGTCAAAGCAGGGAGCATCTTGATACACACATACAGAAATTCTCGCGGGGCCGCCTCTGTAGGTAATAGTGTTTGTGATAGCGCTGGGAGTTTGAGGATGATAGTTGTACGCACGACTTTTTACTGTTCTTTACCAACGGTAAATTTTCACGGTATACATTTATAGCCCACAATACAGGTCGCCACAATTCTTACTTTACTGTTAAGCCAGTGGTTTTTGAAAACTACCGGTAAATGTGATAGCCCGAGGTGTCGTGGTCTTGTGTGTGACGATACCCGATTTGTCTATAAGGTTCATAGACTCGCTAAATTTTATCCCCATGAAGCTCACTAAATTACCTCAGGCCGCGTGATTTTTAGTTTTTAATACCTGAGAAAACAAAGCTATGTAGGTCCCATACCCGATGTGAAATATTATGGGCTAGAGTACATGGCACCGGGTGCTTCCGGTATGGCATGAGAGTCCGAAACACAGGTATGTTAAAAAGTTTGTACCCAATTTTTTGTTGAATGCTGGTCAAAATCGTTGCATAGGTGTGGGCCTGTGCCAAAATAGGTCTTTCTGGTACGGCATGGGAGTCAGAAACACAGGTATGCTAAAAAGTTTGCACCCAATTTTTTGTTGAATGCTGGTCAAAATCGATGCATAGGCGTGGGCCTGTGCCAAAATAGGCCTTTCTGGCATGGCATGAGAGTCAGAAACATAGCTATGCTAAAAAGTTTGTACTTAATTTTTGTTGAACGGTGCTCAATATCGCTGCATAGGGGTGGGCATGTGCCAAAATAGGCCGGGACACATCCTGACATGCCTGTCTTTTATATCTGAGGGGGGATAGCATCTTTAAAAATAGGCCTGTACAGCAAGAACGCTGCACATCCCAGGCTATGCATTGGGTCATGTACAGTTAGGTCCATAAATATTTGGACAGAGACAACATTTATCTAATTTTGGTTCTAGACATTACCACAATGAATTTGAAACAAAACAAATCAGATGCAGTTGAAGTTCAGACTTTCAGCTTTCATTTGAGGGTATCCACATTAAAATTGGATGAAGGGTTTAGGAGTTTCAGCTCCTTAACATGTGCCACCCTGTTTTTAAAGGGACCAAAAGTAATTGGACAATTGACTCCAAGGCTATTTCATGGACAGGTGTGGGCAATCCCTTTGTTATATCATTCTCAATTAAGCAGATAAAAGGGCTGTTGTTGATTTAAGGTGTGGTGTTTGCATTTGGAAGGTTTAGCTGTGAAGGAAACATGCGGTCAAAGGAGCTCTCCATGCAGGTGAAACAAACTATCCTTAAGCTGCAAAAAACAGAAAAAACCCATCCGAGAAATTGCTACAACTTTAGCAGTGGCAAAATGTACAGTTTGGTACATTCTGAGAAAGAAAGAAAGCACTGGTGAACTCATCAATGCAAAAAGACCTGGGCGCCCACAGAAGACAACAGTGGTGGATGATCGCAGAATACTCTCCATGGTGAAGAGAAACCCCTTCACAACAGCCAACCAAGTGAACAACACTCTCCAGGAGGTAGGCGTATCAATATCCAAATCTACCATAAAGAGAAGACTGCATGAAATTAAATACAGAGGGTTCACTGCACGGTGCAAGCCACTCATAAGAATCAAGAATAAAAAGGCTAGGCTGGACTTTGCTAAAAAACATCCAAAAAAGCCAGCACAGTTCTGGAAGAACATTCTTTGGACAGATGAAACCAAGATCAACCTCTACTAGAATGATGGAAAGAGAAAAGTATGGCGAAGGCGTGGTACAGCTCATAATCCAAAGCATACCACATCATCTGTAAAACATGGCGGAAGCAGTGTGATGGCTTGGGCATGCATGGCTGCCAGTGGCACTGGGTCACTAGTGTTTATTGATGATGTGACACAGGACAGAAGCAGCCGAATGAATTCTGAGGTATTCAGAGCCGTACTGTGCGCTCAGATCCAGCCAAATGCAGCCAAACTGATTGGTCGTCGTTTCATACTACAGATGGACAATGACCCAAAACATAAAGCCAAAGCAACCCAGGAGTTTATTAAAGCAAAGAAGTGGAATATTCTTGAATGGCCAAGTCAGTCACCTGATCTCAACCCAATTGAACATGCATTTCACCTGTTAAAGACTAAACTTCAGACAGAAAGGCCCACAAACAAACAACAACTGAAAACCACCGCGGTGAAGGCCTGGCAGAGCATCAAAAAGGAGGAAACACAGCGTCTGGTGATGTCCATGAGTTCAAGACTTCAGGCAGTCATTGCTAACAAAGGGTTTTCAACCAAGTACTAGAAATGAACATTTTATTTACAATTATTTAATCTGTCCAATTACTTTTGGTCCCTTTAAAAACAGGGTGGCACATGTTAAGGAGCTGAAACTCCTAAACCCTTCATCCAATTTTAATGTGGATACCCTCAAATGAAAGCTGAAAGAACCAAAATTAGATAAATGTTTGTCTCTGTCCAAATATTTATGGACCTAACTGTATGTAGTGCAAACCGAGAACATTGGCATTCAGCATGCCTTGAGAGGGTTTGTGAAGCAACTCGCTCAATATTTTCTAGATGACTATGCGTATGTTAACGGCCAGCACATAGTTTTTGAATTTCAGGGTTGTTTTTTCCACGGCTGTCCGTCGTGCTATAATGAAAATGATGCAGATAAGGTCACAAACGTCACCTGGGGGCAGTTATATCATGCCTTTTTAGCTAAAAAGCGCTAGCTGCAGCGGTGCGGGTACACCATAAGTGTGCTGTGGGTGCATGAGTGGTGTGAAATGTTTAAAAATGATTCAGCGGATCACCACCATCTATGAAATATGGTATTTTCCAAACACCAGCGATGATCTGTTTGCCCCCTACATTAAACTACACTATAGGGCTGAGCTGTAGGGGCCCGTGTATCCTAGCGGCTACACTGATGAAGGCTAGAGAAAAGCACCACAGCGACAGTTTTCTTGAAAAAGCGCTGCCTGTCTTTCATGTCTGAGGGGGTTAGCATCGTTAAAAAATAGGCCTAGGCCTCTCCCAAAATAACGAATTTGTTGTGAATTTGTCATCAAGTTGCCGGAATCGTGTTAGTAATCAATTTAATACATCTTGATTCGCTACAATATTCGTATGGTAACTATTAAAATAGCAGCTGAGAGTCAGAAACACAGCTATGCTAAAAAGTTTGTACCCGATTTTTGTTGCACGGTGGTCAAAATCGCTGCGTAGGAGTGGGCCTGTACCGAAATAGGCCAGTACACGCGTCCCGAAATAACGAATTTGCTCTGAATTTGCCATCAAGTTGCTGGAATCTTTAAAATAGCCTAGCTTTACAAATATCGCGTTGAATATATCGCGGTGAATCAGAGTAAAGTGGAGCATATGCCAAAATAGGCCGGGACCCGTCCCGAAATAACGAATTTGCTCTGAATTTGTCATCAAGTTACCGGAATCGTGTTAGTAATCAATTTAATACATCTTGGTTCGCTACAATATTCGTATGGTAACTATTAAAATAGCAGCTGAGAGTCAGAAACACCGCTATGCTAAAAAGTTTGTACCCGTTTGAAAAAGCGCTGCCTGTCTTTTATGTCTGAGGGGGTTAGCATTGTTAAAAAATAGGCCTAGGCCTCTCCCAAAATAACAAATTTGCTCTGAATTTGTCATCAAGTTGCCGGAATCTTTAAAATATCCTAGCTTTACAAATATCGCATTGAATATATCGCGTTGAATCAGAGTAAAGTGGAGCATATGCCAAAATAGGCCGGGACCCGTCCCGAAATAACGAATTTGCTCTGAATTTGTCATCAAGTTACCGGAATCGTGTTAGTAATCAATTTAATAAATCTTGGTTCGCTACAATATTCGTATGGTAACTATTAAAATAGCAGCTGAGAGTCAGAAACACCGCTATGCTAAAAAGTTTGTATCCGATTTTTGTTGCACGGTGGTCAAAATCGCTGCGTAGTAGTGGGCATGTACCGAAATAGGCGAGCGCATACCGAGAACATTGGCATACCGCATGCTTGAGAGGGTTTGTGAAGCAACTCGCTCAATATTTTCTAGATGCCTATGCGTATGTTAACGGACAGCACATAGTTTTTGAATTTCAGGGTTGTTTTTTCCACGGCTGTCCGTCGTGCTATAATGAAAATGATGCAGATAAGGTCACAAACGTCACCTGCGGGCAGTTATATCATGCCTTTTTAGCTAAAAAGCGCTAGCTGCAGCGGTGCAGGTACACCATAAGTGTGCTGTGGGTGCATGAGTGGCGTGAAATGTTTAAAAATGATTCAGCGGATCACCACCATCTATGAAATATGGTATTTTCCAAACACCAGTGATGATCTGTTTGCCCCCTACATTAAACTACACTATAGGGCTGAGCTGTAGGGGCCCGTGTATCCTAGCGGCTACACTGATGAAGGCTAGAGAAAAGCACCACAGCGACAGTTTTCTTGAAAAAGCGCTGCCTGTCTTTCATGTCTGAGGGGGTTAGCATCGTTAAAAAATAGGCCTAGGCCTCTCCCAAAATAACGAATTTGTTGTGAATTTGTCATCAAGTTGCCGGAATCGTGTTAGTAATCAATTTAATACATCTTGATTCGCTACAATATTCGTATGGTAACTATTAAAATAGCAGCTGAGAGTCAGAAACACAGCTATGCTAAAAAGTTTGTACCCGATTTTTGTTGCACGGTGGTCAAAATCGCTGCGTAGGAGTGGGCCTGTACCGAAATAGGCCAGTACACGTGTCCCGAAATAACGAATTTGCTCTGAATTTGCCATCAAGTTGCTGGAATCTTTAAAATAGCCTAGCTTTACAAATATTGCGTTGAATATATCGCGTTGAATCAGAGTAAAGTGGAGCATATGCCAAAATAGGCCGGGACCCGTCCCGAAATAACGAATTTGCTCTGAATTTGTCATCAAGTTACCGGAATCGTGTTAGTAATCAATTTAATACATCTTGGTTCGCTACAATATTTGTATGGTAACTATTAAAATAGCAGCTGAGAGTCAGAAACACCGCTATGCTAAAAAGTTTGTATCCGATTTTTGTTGCACGGTGGTCAAAATCGCTGCATAGTAGTGGGCATGTACCGAAATAGGCGAGCGCATACCGAGAACATTGGCATACCGCATGCCTTGAGAGGGTTTGTGAAGCAACTCGCTCAATATTTTCTAGATGCCTATGCGTATGTTAACGGCCAGCACATAGTTTTTGAATTTCAGGGTTGTTTTTTCCACGGCTGTCCGGGGTGCTATAATGAAAATGTTGCAAATAAGCTCACAAACATCACCTGCGGACAGTTATATCATGTCTTTTTTAGCTAAAAAGCGGTAGCTGCAGCTGTGCGGGTACACCATAAGTGTGCTGTGGGTGCATGGGTGGCGTGAAATGTTTAAAAATGATTCAGCGGGTCAACCCCATCTATGAAATATGGTATTTTCCAAACACCAGCGATGATCTGTTTGCCCCCTACATTAAACTACAACATAGGGATGAGTTGTAGGGGTCCGTGTAAGTGTGCTGTGGGTGCATGAGTGGCGTGAAATGTTTAAAAATATAGCACCGTCTGTGGTCACTACTGCGTGTACTTTTTACATTTTTTAGCTCGGAACATGCCGTTCAGTAAGATATTGGCACAGTTTTCTGCTGATAAACCGCGTAATGATACAATTGTGAGAAATTTTATTGCTGAGAGAAAATCAAATTTAAAAACATCGCACTATATCTGTTGGAATATTCACCAAACTTGTGCTTGTCTAGAGAGAACACCATAACAGGGCTGTATCGCCATTTGTAGAGTCTTTTTGGTGTCACAATTAGTTCAATGCTTGAAATGTCTTTGAGGTGTATTTATTACAATAAAATCTTGTAACCTTGTTTTTACAATACCGCGTCATTGCTTTTTTAAAAATATGAATAAAACATTCGCGTGTCTAATATTGTAACATTGCCATATACATAATATGCCCATGACCATTTCATAATGTGACCTCGCCTTGATACAGCTTTCCCCACACAATAGAGTGGTCAAAGGATACATTTAGTGCTGGACTTAAAAGAATCCCAAATAGAATGATCAAAGGTCTTGTCCGGACATGCCGGCACTATGGCCGGCTATACACAATACAAGGCTAATTACTATATGTACTTTCTAGCAACTGAATTACAACAGCTAAATAGCACTGACCTTCTCTCAATTGTACTTACAGGGAATGACACAACACTACGCTGCTACACTTCTGTTAATACGTAGTCTATCTTTAATTCACTAAAACTTCTTATATATAAATACTATAGAATAAACTCCTTTTAGTCTGTACATACACTACTAAGCTATATCTTTACACCTAGTGAAACACACACACAGATTTAATACAACAGCTGCTAGAAAATACCTTTACATACATTTACTGCTGAACTTAAAAGTGACCACACAAAAAACACCCTTATAAAATCAAGATTCGCCTTGATACAACTTTCCCCACAGTCTGATCAAATCCACAAGGAGATGGAAAAAATATAAATAGAGACGATTAAATTCATGAATCACTTTGATTAAAATTTTCACATTCAGCAGTCCTGATTTCCCAGGCAGATCAAATCTCAGAGAGACGGATTAAATGATAGGGGGCGTGACGACCTGTCAGATTGAGTTTGATGAGTAATATAACTCCTATACTACTTTGGAGCACAGTTTGTTTTGTTCAGGACACGTGCACTGGCTCAGTGAGCATGTGCAGTGCGGTGTTCCTGACATTATAGCTGACCATTACAGTCTTTCCCTGGTGGTGGGGTGTTAGCACATTATGGATCCGGTTCGGGCACTGACTGAGCAGGTTAATGAGCTCTCCCAGCTTATGCAGAAGCTGTCTATGGAGCAGCAAACCCTGGTTCAGTCACATCAACAGGTACAGAGAGATGTGGCAGACGCTCTAATGGGGTCTGTTCCATCGGGGTTCCAGGAGGAGGGCCCCACTGATGTATCTCTTGTGGACCCCGACCCCCCTGTAAAATTACCCGACAATTTTTCTATAGATAAAAAATTGTTTAGGGTTTTTAAGGAGGGATGCAAGTTGTTCTTTGAATTGCGTCCCCGGACCTCTGGAAATGAAAGGCAGAGGGTGGGGATCATAATGTCCTTATTAAGGGGGGCTCCGCAAGCATGGGCTTTCTCTCTCTCTTCCTCTGCTCCTGAACGTATGTTTGTGAACCTGTTCTTTGAGGCTCTGGGGCACATTTATGACGAGCCTGATAGAGTGCGTCTGGCTGAGGATATGGTGATGAGTGTGACAGAGGGGAGGAACTCTGCTGAATGGTTCTGCTCAGAGTTCAGACGTTGGACCGCGGAAGTATCCTGGAATGATGCTGCCCTGAGGGGGTTGTTCCGCAGGGGCCTATCTGACCGTCTGCAGGACGCTCTGGCATTACATCCTCCTCCCGATACTCTGGAGGACGCCATGATGCAGGCGGTCCGTATGGACCGGAGACTCTGTGCTAGGGGAATGATGCAACAAGAGACTCCCTTGTACTCCAAATTGTGTTACACCGCACCCGCATCTGAGCCCATGGAGATGGAGGCTGTCTCAGGAAAGGAACGAGAGAGAAGACACCGTAAAGACAACCATCTATGCTTTTACTGTGGAGCCTCTGGACATTGAAAAAGGGACTGTCCTTCCTGCCCTTCTTCTGTGAAATCATCAGGAAAACTACTGAGTCTGGGCAACAATCGTGGAGGTTGCCCAGACTCCCAGGTACATTTTTTTTCGCTTGCTAAAATGGTGCTCCAGGTTGAATTGGAACTTGCTGGCGGTTCTGTTATGACCACCGCCTTTGTTGACTGTGGTTCCTCCATTAATCTGATTGATGCCCAATTTGTGACTCTTAATAAGATAGGGACAGTCAGGTTGAAAGATCCTGTTAAAATTGTGGCTGTGGATTCATCCCCTCTTGCCCGGGATGGAATTTGTTTTATGTCTGAAGTTTTTTCTATGAAAGTGGGTTCCACTCACGTGGAAAAATTAAGTTGCTTTATTCTGAATAATCTGCCTGCAGGACTGGTATTGGGGATGCCCTGGCTGCAATGCCACAATCCTCTCATTGATTGGGCAAAAGGGGAGATCACCCGATGGGGATGTAATAATAATGGTCTTTGTTGTAACTCCGTTTCTCTTGTCAAACCGATAAAATCTGTATCTGTGTCGTCTGTCAGTCTGGAGGGTATTCCGGAGTACCTGAAAGACTTTGAAGACGTATTTTCCGAAAGTGAGGCTGAGGCGCTCCCACCACATAGACCCTATGATTGCGCCATTGATTTGTTACCTGGAGCCAAATTACCCAAGGCTCGTTTGTTTAATTTGTCCGGGCCTGAGCACCAAGCCATGAAAGAGTACATCAAAGAAAGCCTTCGCAAAGGGCATATTCGGCCCTCGGTGTCACCCGTGGCAGCGGGGTTTTTCTTTGTAAAGAAAAAAGATGGTGGGTTGCGACCGTGTCTCGACTTTCGGGAACTGAACAAAATTACCGTTAAGAACACGTACCCTCTCCCGTTGATTCCCGATCTATGCAATCAACTCACGGGGGCCAAATGGTTTTCTAAGCTCGATCTACGAGGAGCTTATAACCTTATAAGGATCTGGGAGGGGGACGAATGGAAAACAGCATTCCTGACAACTGAGGGGCTATTTGAAAACCTGGTTATGCCCTTCGGTCTCACTAATGCCCCTGCTGTTTTTCAGAACTTCATCAATGTTGTTTTTTTCTGATTTAATTGGACGTTATGTAGTCATTTACCTGGATGACATTCTGATATACTCAGAAGACAGTCAGTCACACTTGCATCATTTACGTGCGGTTCTTATGAGACTCCGGGAGAACCATTTGTATGCTAAGCTGGAGAAGTGTTTATTTTTATGCAAGAACTGTCTTTTCTGGGTGTAATTGTATCCGGGGAGGGATTCCGCATGGATCCAGGGAAGGTTCAGGCCATTACAGATTGGGTGCAGCCTCATGATCTGAAGGGGTTGCAACGATTTTTGGGCTTCGCTAACTATTATAGGAAGTTCATTAAAGGGTTTTCACAGGTAGTGAAACCTTTGACGGACCTCACTCTTAAGGGGGCAGAGGTAAAAAAATTGGTCCGTGGCCGCAAAAAATTCCTTCCTTACATTGAAGAAATGCTTTACTTCAGCCCCTGTGTTGGTACAACCCGACTCGTCAAGACCTTTTATCGTGGAGGTCGACGCTTCAGAAGTGGGGTGGGGGCAGTGTTGTCCCAGGGCCCCTCTACCCTCACTAATCTTAAACCCTGTGCCTTTTTCTCTAAAAAGTTCTCTTCGGCAGAGAGAAACTATGATGTCGGCAACAGGGAATTGTTAGCGGTCAAACTGGCCTTTGAAGAATGGAGGCATTTTTTGGAGGGGGCCGCTCATCCCATTACGGTCATCACTGATCATAAGAACCTGGCCTATATCGAGTCTGCTAAGAGATTGACCCCCAGACAGGCTCGGTGGGCACTTTTTTTTCTCGCTTTCATTTTACCAGCACATTCCTACCAGGGTCTAAAAGTGTAAAGGCAGATGCCTTATCCCGAAGTTTTGATTCTGTGTCCCCTCCAGAACCTCCTTCCTCCATTCTTCAACCGGGAGTGGTTGTAGCCGAAGTCTCCTCTGAGTTACAGAGAGAGATTCTGGAAGCACAAGCACAAGCTCCCAGGAATAAACCCCCAGGTAAATTGTTCGTACCCGAACAGCTCCGTCTCACACTCCTGCAAGAATTTCATGATTCTGTGTTAAGTGCACACCCTGGTATTGCAGCTACCCGGGGGGCAGTGGCTAGAGGTTTTTGATGGCCCTCTATGGGTACTGATATAAAAAATTTTGTTAATACTTGTGGGGTGTGCGCTCGCTCTAAAAGCTCTCAGGTCCGGCCGGCCGGGGAATTGGTGCCTTTGCCAATTCCGGATAAACCATGGACACACCTGTTCATGGACTTTATCACTAATCTTCCCTCATCCAAGGGCAATTCAGTGGTATGGGTAGTGGTTGATAGATTTTCTAAGCAAGCCCACTTTGTGCCGTTACCCGCGTTGCTGTCTGCTGAAACCTTGGCCCGCTTGTTTATACAGCACATAGTTCGGTTGCATGGAGTGCCTGTGAATGTGGTGTCGGACAGGGGTGTGCAGTTTGTGGCCAGGTTTTGGAGAGCGTTCTGTAAGAAGTTGGGGGTCACATTATCATTCTCCTCTGCCTATCACCCGGAATCCAACGGACAGACTGAACGCACCAATCAGTCGTTGGAGCAGATTCTGAGATGCCTGGCCTCCTCCAGACAGGAAGATTGGTGTGAGGTTTTACCCATGGCAGAATTTGCGTTCAACTGTCGTATCAATCAGTCTACCGGAAAGTCTCCTTTTCAGGTTAATTATGGGTTTGTTCCGCAGTTTGGGGAATTTTCCCGTATGGATTCTGGTTGTCCTGGTGCCGAGGGGATGGTTCAACAGTTAAAAAACCTTTGGAGGGAGGTGCAGGGGAACATCTCCAAAGCCCAGAAGAAGTACAAACATTTTGCGGACAGGAGGAGGGGGTTGGGTCCTGCGTTGACAGTGGGGGAAAAGGTCTGGTTGTCCACCCGTAATATCAAACTTAAGATACCCTCTATGAAGCTGGGCCCCAAATTTATTGGTCCATACAAGATTGTAGAGGTGATCAATCCAGTGGCGTACAGGCTTCAGTTGCCCACCTCCTTCAAAATATCTAACGTCTTCCACAGGTCCATATTAAAACCTGTGGGGATGGTTAGAGAAGATCCCTCATCCGTGGTTCCACCAGTATTGGTAGAGGGTCAACTGGAGTACGAGGTAGGGCGCATCATTGATTCACGGTGGGTGCGCCGGAGACTTCAGTACCTTATTCATTGGAAGAGATACTCCATTGAAGATCGGTCATGGGTTCCGGCCAGTTCGGTACATGCCGATCGACTGGTACAGGCTTTTCATGCCAGATATCCTGAGAGGCCTGGGGGTCCAGTGGCCCCCCATTAAGGGGGGTACTGTCATGGTATAGGACATGGTTAATGTCCTGTCCACTCAGGGCTAACTTTTGCTGGCCTCCCTTTGGATCTGGGAGGGTATTTATACCCAGTCCAGAGGGAGATTCTCTGTCAGCTATACTTTCGTTGTGACTGTGTATTTGACCCCCCTGGTTTGTGTGTATACTGCTCTGCTTGTTTGACTCCTGTGTATGACCCGGTCTGTTTGCTTACTCTGCTCTCTGTCTCACATTTTGCTTATATTGTCTTCTCCGGTTCTGACCTCCTGGCTTGGCTATTGATACTCCGTTACAGTTTTGTCCCTATTGTACTGTCTATTGCCCGCTCTGGTTTACTAATCCATTCCTACGTCCTGACTATCCTTTCTGTCTAACCCTTTGGTACTGTCGTGCTATCTTGTGCTCTGATCTCGGCCTGTCCTGGTTTTCGTCTCTGTCTTTGCCCCTTGGTAACTTTATCTCGTCGTTACCCTGCTAGGAGTTTTACTGCAGTTCCTAGATCTCTGGAGCTTAGGCCACGCCCCCAGCAGTCATGTGCTGCAGGTCCTGTTAGTCTGCAGTACACATCATTCATTACTGCTGCCTCTGAGAGACGTGTGGCCAGCTCCGCCCCTTGGCTGTCATATGCTGCGGAAGGTCCTGTTACACAGAAACACACGTCTTCTCTGCTGCGGCTCTGCTTACAGGTATCTTGGAGCACAGTTTGTTTTGTTCAGGACACGTGCACTGGCTCAGTGAGCATGTGCAGTGCGGTGTTCCTGACAGAAAAGTGCTAGTTGGTTTACCAAGCTTGACCTCAGGGGGGCGTATAACCCTATTCGCATTAAGCATGGGGATCAATGGAAGACAGCGTTTAATACCCCAGAGGGGCATTTTGAGTACCTAGTGATGCCTTTTGGGCTTACTAATGCCCCTTCCGTCTTCCAATCCTTCATGAATGATATTTTCAGGGATTTTGTGGATAAATTTCTGATTGTTTATTTGGATGATATCTTGATTTTTTCCAATGACTGGGACTCTCATGTGAAACATGTTCGGACTGTGTTCCAGATTTTGAGAGAGAATGCACTGTATGTGAAGGGATCAAAGTGTCTTTTTGGCGTACAGAAGGTCTCATTTCTGGGATTCATTTTGTCTCCGTCTGTTATTGAAATGGACCCGGTCAAGGTTCAGGCCATCTGTGATTGGGTTCAACCTACTTCATTGAAGGCTCTTCAGAGATTTTTGGGTTTTGCCAATTTTTATCGTAAATTTATTGGTAATTTCTCAGTTATTGTTAAACCATTAACTGATTTGACCAGAAAGGGTTCTGATGTGGTGAATTGGCCTCCTGAGGCAGTCTCAGCATTTCAGGAACTTAAGCAGAGATTCACTTCTGCTCCTGTTCTACGGCAGCCTGATGTTTCTCTGCCATTTCAGGTGGAGGTTGATGCCTCTGAGATTGGGGCAGGTACCGTTTTGTCCCAAAGGGATCCAGAGACCTCTAAGAGTAACCCTTGTGCCTTTTTCTCTGTAAAAAATTTTCTCCAACTGAACGTAATTATGACGTGGGTAATCGGGAGTTATTGGCCATGAAGTGGGCCTTTGAAGAGTGGAGACATTGGCTGGAAGGAGCCAAACATCAGGTGGTGGTCCTCATGGACCATAAGAACCTGGTTTATCTCGAATCAGCCAAGCGACTTAATCCTAGACAGGCCAGGTGGGCCTTGTTTTTCACACGTTTTAATTTTGTGGTTTCTTTTTTCCGGGCACCAAGAATGTTAAGGCGGATGCCCTCTCGAGGAGTTTCTTTGCGGATTCTCCTGAGTTATCTGATGCTGCTGTTATTTGAAAGAGGGTGTAGTTCTTTCCGCCATCTCGCCCAATTTGAGACTGGCTCTGGAGGGGTGTCAGGAGGATAAACCTGAACGCTGCCCTGTTGGGAAATTGTTTGTCCCAGACCAATGGAAGAAGAGTGTGATGTCTGAGATTCATTGTTCCGCGTTGGCTGGTCATCCCGGGATTTTTGGTAGCAGAGACTTGGTGCGTCGGTCCTTTTGGTGGCCTACTTTGTCTCATGACGTCAGGGACTTTGTGCAGTCCTGTGGGACTTGCTCTCGTTCCAAGCCTTGCTCTCGTTCTAGTGGTTTGTTAATGCCATTACCTGTACCCAAGAGGCCATGGACCCATATTTCTATGGATTTTATTTCTGACCTCCCTGTCTCTCAGAGAATGACCGTTATCTAGGTAATCTGTGATAGGTTTTCCAAGATGATACATCTTGTGCCTTTACCTAAGTTGCCTTCCTCCTCCGAATTGATTCCTTTGTAATGTATGTAGTACAGTTCATATAGCGTCTTGTGCTTGGGTGCGATGAAAATACATGAGACACAGGTTTGATATAGAAGGTCTTGTATTACTTCATACAAGTGGCAAAATAGTCACACAGTTTGCAGATACAGAAGCAGGAGACACAGCAGGCCAGAGTAACTTAAGCTCAGCAATCACTCTCCACAACAGGTTCAGGATCTTCTTCTCTGTTACCGTAAGTCCATGCAAACGTGGATCTTTCAAAGAGCAGGGTTCCAGAGTCCACAAGTGTTCAGAGTTCCTCAGTAGGAATAGTTGGAGTACATAGTCCAAGGCTTCCAGAAGTCAGGTCACAGGTTCACTGCAGGCTAGATTCAGAAGCACTGATTGCTCAGCTGTGGCTGCTTAAGAAGCAAGAGGGAGAGAATCAGGGCGGGAACATGAAAGCTGAAAACTCCATATTGACTGAGGGCAAGATAGCTGCAGCAAGACAGAAAGCAAAATGGCTGACGGAAAAACTGAGTTTCAAGAACATATACAAAGAACCTTACATTACTCCCCCCTTAGGGACAACCTCCGGATGGCCTCAGACCAGGCTTGTCTGGGTACCTCTGATGAAACTGGCGGAGCAAACGAGGAGCATTAACGTTATTAACTGGTTCCCATGAGTTGTCCTCCACTGGGTAGCCTTGCCATTTAATCAAATATTGTAACTGATTTCTATATAACCTGGAATCCAGAATCCTTTCCACCACAAATTCTTCCTGACCATCGACTAGCACTGGGTCAGGGCAAGGAGAAGAACGTCCAGGAAACGTATTGGGTGTTGCAGCCTTTAGTAGGGATACATGAAAGACAGGGTGGATTCTCATAGTTCTGGGCAGTTGAAGACGACAAGCAACGGCACTTATAATCTTACTGATTTTATAGGGTCCAATGTACTTATGTCCCAACTTAGATGATGGAATCCTTAACTTAAGATTTCTGGTTGACAGCCAGACCAGGTCTCCTACCTTGAAAGCTGGTGCAGGTTTACGAAATTTATCTGCTGCTTTCTTGTACCTTTCCTGAGCCGATTCCAGATTCTCTTTTAGAAGATCCATATTCTTCTGTAAAGACGTGATTCTTTCCGCCACTGCTGGTAAAGGCGTTTCTATGGGAAATCGTGGTAGAATGTTAGGATGATAACCTAGATTGGAGTAAAAAGGAGACTGCTTAGTGGAGGCACTCTGAGAGTTGTTATAAGAGAACTCAGCTAATGGAAGTAGATCCACCCAATCATCCTGTAGGTGGCAGATAAAGCAGCGGAGATACTGCTCCAGGGTTTTGATTGGTTCGTTCGGTCTGTCCTTAGTCTGGGGATGAAAAGCAGAAGAAAGGTTTAATTTAATGTCCAATGCTGCACAGAAATTTTGCCAAAATCTAGAAGTGAATTGCACCCCTCGATCCGAAATAACCTCATCCGGTACTCCATGTAAGCGAAACACATCTTTAATCATCAAATCTGATGTCTGTTTTGCAGTGGGTAAGCCGACACAAGGGATAAAATGAGCTGCTTTTGTTAGACGGTCAACCACCACTAGAATGGTGTTCTTCCCTTGAGAGGTTGGTAACTCCACAATGAAGTCCATAGAAATGGATCCCCACGGGCGGGACGGGGTGGGAAGAGGTTGCAACAGACCAGTTGGTGAGGAGCAAGGTGTTTTGCATCTTGCACAGACTTCACATGAAGTGACATAGTTTAAAACATCCTTCCTGCAAGTGGGCCACCAAAAGAAACGAGAAAGAAATTCCTGTGTTTTTAGAATTCCTCTATGCCCAGCTATCTTGGAATCGTGAATAAGTTGCAATACTCTCAATCTGACTGTTTCAGGAATATACAGACGTTGTCCCAGAATCCACACACCATTCTTAAAGACAAGACTTACGTCCCTTGGGGGTTGTGCCAACAAGGAATCCGCATGGTATGCTTCCTTGATGTCCTTAAGTAGGTCTTGATTATGAATCACTCCCAGGAATCTAGAGTCAGGAAGAATAGTCTTAGGAGGAGCAAGTGGACGGGTCTCTGCTGAATGAATCCTAGAGAGTGCATCAGCCTTTCCATTGCGTGATCCTGGTCTATAAGAAATAACAAAATTAAATTGGTTTAACAAAAGATTCCAGCGAGCCTGACGAGGAGTCAGGCATTTAGCCGACCTGATAAATTCAAGGTTGCGATGGTCTGTCAGGACGACTATTTGTTGTGCAGCTCCCTGAAGAAGGTGTCTCCATTCTTTGAAGGCGGCAATAATGGCCAACAACTCTCTATTGCCCACATCGTAGTTCCTCTCAGCCGAAGACAACTGCTGGGAAAAGAAGGCACAGGGATGCAAGACATTCTTCTCACCTGTTCTTTGAGAGAGTATAGCTCCAACGGCACAATCTGAAGCATCCACCTCTATTATGAAGGCAAGTTCGGGGTTGGGATGTACCAAGATAGGTGCAGTGGTAAATTTATCTTTCAGACGGGAAAATGCTTCCTGGGCTTGGGGAGTCCAGGAGAACCTAGACTCTTTCCGGGTAAGTTGGGTGATAGGTGACACTACCTCAGAGAAATTCCTAATGAAACGTCTATAGAAGTTTGCAAACCCGATGAAGCGCTGCACCTCCTTCACATTTCTAGGACTTGGCCAATCCTTGATGGCTTGGGTCTTGCTTCCATCCATACTAATTCCTTGTGTAGACAGTACATACCCCAGAAATTGAATTTCGGTCCTATGGAATTCACACTTTTCAAGTTTGATGTAAAGATGGTTTTGTCTTAGACGTTCCAAGACCATTCTCACATGTCCATGATGTTCCTCTGTGGAATTAGAAAAAATTAGAATATCATCCAAATAAATCACCACGAATGTATCTAGGAGATCCCTGAAGATGTCATTCACCAAGTGTTGGAAAGTGGCTGGGGCGGTACTCAGACCAAAAGGCATAACTAGATATTCAAAGCGTCCATAGCGTGACCTGAATGCAGTCTTCCACTCATCCCCAGGTCTAATACGGACCAAGATATAGGCCCCACGGAGATCCAATTTAGAGAAAATTTTGGCATGCCGTACTCTCTCCAATAACTCAGGGATTAAAGGCAATGGATAACGGTTTCTAATAGTAACCTTATTGAGTTCCCTATAGTCTACGCAGGGTCTCAGAGATCCATCTTTCTTCTTCACAAAGAAGATGGGTGCACCTGCAGGAGATGAAGAGGGGCGTATGAAGCCCTTGGCTAGATTTTCGTCTATGTAATCCTTTAAAGCCTTTAGCTCAGGCCCCGCTAGGGGGTAGATCTTACCAAAAGGTATCTCTGCTCCAGGCAATAATTCAATTGGACAATCATATGGACGATGAGGGGAAGCTGGTCAGCGTTCTTCTTGTCACATAAATCCACATAGTCCTGGTATACAGCTGGTAGTTCAGGGACTGACATGGTTCCTTTAGGAACAGAGCAAGCTGAAACTTCTGGACTCATCTGTTTCTCTGGAAAGTGTAATTCCTTGGTCTCCCAGTTAATGGTAGGGTTCTGAGCCTGCAGCCATGGTAGCCCTAGAATAATGGGAAAGTGGGGAGAAGAGATAAGCATAAAGGACAGTTTCTCTTGATGATCTTTACCCATAAGGACCCTTAAAGGCTCCGTTTCCTGATCCACTGGTCCAGAGGTCAGCAGGGAGCCATCCACAGTTTCCATCTGTAATGGAGTAGCCTTCTTCACTGAACGTATTCCCTGTTTCAGAGCAAAGGAGACATCCATAAAATTCCCACTTGCCCCTGAGTCGATCATAGCAGAGCTAGACACCCAGACTGAGTTAACCCAGAGTTTGATGGAAAGGAAGCAATGAGAATTGTTTTTCCTACAACTCAGCTGGGACACCGCTGAGGAAACTTGAAAAATTGCAGCGTTTACACAGTCATCGTCCTCAGAAGTAACGGAGTTTAAGTCCGAGAAATCAAGATCTGTTGCTGCAGATCTCTCTGGAGCCTGAGGCTCGGACCTGACAGATCTCCTCTCGCAACACTCACAGTGAATGAGTGCTGCAGTAGTCTTACGAGAACGGCTGGGGCAGTTTATAATGAAGTGCCCTGACTTACCACAATAGAAACATAGATTTTCCTTAAAACGATGTTCCTTGCGTGCATCACTAACCCGTCTTTGTAAAGAGTCTACCTGCATGGGTTCAGGTTCAGGTTCCCGTGTGATCCTACTCAAAGGTTCCTTAGCTGGGGAGGAAGGTAGGAAAAGGTTAGTGCGATTGCTTTCGAACCATCTCTCTTGCCTGCGTTCAGTCAGGCGAGCATCAATACGGATGCAGTAGTTAATAAAGTCACCTAACGCAGTGGGAGGGTCGGCACGAGCAAGTTCATCCTTAATTAGTGGAGACAACCCCTTTCGAAAAATAGATTTTTTGGCGGAACTGTCCCAGGTGGTATCAAGGGCCCATCTCCTGAAATCCAAGGCATATTCGGCTACCGAGTGCTTACCTTGGCGCAAAGCTAACATGGCTGCTTCAGCTGTTGCACCTCGATTGGGGTCATCAAACACCTGCCCCATGGCTGAAATGAAAGCATCAAGATGATCCAAACATTCATCCTCAGTCTCAATCAGAGGGTTTGCCCACATCAAAGCCTTGTTGGTAAGTAACATAATTATAGTAAGCACTTTAGATCGTTCAGTGGGAAATTGTGAAGCATGTGCAGAAAAAAACAGATTGCATTGGTTAATAAATCCCCTGAATTTTTCACGTTCACCGCCAAAACGAAAAGGGGGCAACTTGGGAATCCCAGAACTTGGGCTACGGCAGGAGCCTGGACTCGCTCCTCTAGAACCTCAATCCTGGCTCGCAAATCCTGGGCAGTCTGTCCAAACACTTGCAAATTGTGATTAGTGAGGTCCTGTAGGTTTGTAAAACGGGTTTTTATAGTCTGTAAATCTGCAAGGATATTATCAGTCACTCCGCAAAGTTCCTTTATGCGGGCCTCCATTTTCCAGATCTTTTAAGACAGGAGTACTGGAAGGAGAGGAGAAAAGGAAAAAAAAAACAATAGTGTTTACCTGTGGTAACACTGCAAAGAGAAAAAAAAATTAAGGGAACTGCTCACCTGGAATGGTTGTGAGAAGTCACAACCACTATCATCACAGAAAGTTCAACCGGACATCTGATATCCACAGTTACAGCAGACACAAAAGAGGGAAGAGAAAAAAAAAAAAAAACAATAGTGTTTACCCGTGGTAACACTGTAGAAAAAAAAAACTTAAGGGAATTGTTCACCTGGAATGATTGTGAGAAGTCACAACCACTGTCATCACAGAAAGTACAACTGGACGTCTGATATCCACAGTTACAGCAGAAACAGCCTTCCCAGACCCAGCAGACACTAACGTTTTGGCTTCTGAATCTTGTAATGTATGTAGTACAGTTCATATAGCGTCTTGTGCTTGGGTGCGATGAAAATACATGAGACACAGGTTTGATATAGAAGGTCTTGTATTACTTCATACAAGTGGCAAAATAGTCACACAGTTTGCAGATACAGAAGCAGGAGACACAGCAGGCCAGAGTAACTTAAGCTCAGCAATCACTCTCCACAACAGGTTCAGGATCTTCTTCTCTGTTACCGTAAGTCCATGCAAACGTGGATCTTTCAAAGAGCAGGGTTCCAGAGTCCACAAGTGTTCAGAGTTCCTCAGTAGGAATAGCTGGAGTACATAGTCCAAGGCTTCCAGAAGTCAGGTCACAGGTTCACTGCAGGCTAGATTCAGAAGCACTGATTGCTTAGCTGTGGCTGCTTAAGAAGCAAGAGGGAGAGAATCAGGGCGGGAACATGAAAGCTGAAAACTCCATATTGACTGAGGGCAAGATAGCTGCAGCAAGACAGAAAGCAAAATGGCTGACGGAAAAACTGAGTTTCAAGAACATATACAAAGAACCTTACATTACTCCCCCCTTAGGGACAACCTCCGGATGGCCTCAGACCAGGCTTGTCTGGGTACCTCTGATGAAACTGGCGGAGCAAACGAGGAGCATTAACGTTATTAACTGGTTCCCATGAGTTGTCCTCCACTGGGTAGCCTTGCCATTTAATCAAATATTGTAACTGATTTCTATATAACCTGGAATCCAGAATCCTTTCCACCACAAATTCTTCCTGACCATCGACTAGCACTGGGTCAGGGCAAGGAGAAGAACGTCCAGGAAACGTATTGGGTGTTGCAGCCTTTAGTAGGGATACATGAAAGACAGGGTGGATTCTCATAGTTCTGGGCAGTTGAAGACGACAAGCAACGGCACTTATAATCTTACTGATTTTATAGGGTCCAATGTACTTATGTCCCAACTTAGATGATGGAATCCTTAACTTAAGATTTCTGGTTGACAGCCAGACCAGGTCTCCTACCTTGAAAGCTGGTGCAGGTTTACGAAATTTATCTGGTGCTTTCTTGTACCTTTCCTGAGCCGATTCCAGATTCTCTTTTAGAAGATCCATATTCTTCTGTAAAGACGTGATTCTTTCCGCCACTGCTGGTAAAGGCGTTTCTATGGGAAATCGTGGTAGAATGTTAGGATGATAACCTAGATTGGAGTAAAAAGGAGACTGCTTAGTGGAGGCACTCTGAGAGTTGTTATAAGAGAACTCAGCTAATGGAAGTAGATTCACCCAATCATCCTGTAGGTGGCAGATAAAGCAGCGGAGATACTGCTCCAGGGTTTGATTGGTTCGTTCGGTCTGTCCATTAGTCTGGGGATGAAAAGCAGAAGAAAGGTTTACTTTAATGTCCAATGCTGCACAGAAATTTTGCCAAAATCTAGAAGTGAATTGCACCCCTCGATCCGAAATAACCTCATCCGGTACTCCATGTAAGCGAAACACATCTTTAATCATCAAATCTGATGTCTGTTTTGCAGTGGGTAAGCCGACACAAGGGATAAAATGAGCTGCTTTTGTTAGACGGTCAACCACCACTAGAATGGTGTTCTTCCCTTGAGAGGTTGGTAACTCCACAATGAAGTCCATAGAAATGGATCCCCACGGGCGGGACGGGGTGGGAAGAGGTTGCAACAGACCAGTTGGTGAGGAGCGAGGTGTTTTGCATCTTGCACAGACTTCACATGAAGTGACATAGTTTAAAACATCCTTCCTGCAAGTGGGCCACCAAAAGAAACGAGAAAGAAATTCCTGTGTTTTTAGAATTCCTCTATGCCCAGCTATCTTGGAATCGTGAATAAGCTGCAATACTCTCAATCTGACTGTTTCAGGAATATACAGACGTTGTCCCAGAATCCACACACCATTCTTAAAGACAAGACTTACGTCCCTTGGGGGTTGTGCCAACAAGGAATCCGCATGGTATGCTTCCTTGATGTCCTTAAGTAGGTCTTGATTATGAATCACTCCCAGGAATCTAGAGTCAGGAAGAATAGTCTTAGGAGGAGCAAGTGGACGGGTCTCTGCTGAATGAATCCTAGAGAGTGCATCAGCCTTTCCATTGCGTGATCCTGGTCTATAAGAAATAACAAAATTAAATTGGTTTAACAAAAGATTCCAGCGAGCCTGACGAGGAGTCAGGCATTTAGCCGACCTGATAAATTCAAGGTTGCGATGGTCTGTCAGGACGACTATTTGTTGTGCAGCTCCCTGAAGAAGGTGTCTCCATTCTTTGAAGGCGGCAATAATGGCCAACAACTCTCTATTGCCCACATCGTAGTTCCTCTCAGCCGAAGACAACTGCTGGGAAAAGAAGGCACAGGGATGCAAGACATTCTTCTCACCTGTTCTTTGAGAGAGTATAGCTCCAACGGCACAATCTGAAGCATCCACCTCTATTATGAAGGCAAGTTCGGGGTTGGGATGTACCAAGATAGGTGCAGTGGTAAATTTATCTTTCAGACGGGAAAATGCTTCCTGGCTTGGGGAGTCCAGGAGAACCTAGACTCTTTCCGGGTAAGTTGGGTGATAGGTGACACTACCTCAGAGAAATTCCTAATGAAACGTCTATAGAATTTGGCAAACCCGATGAAGCGCTGCACCTCCTTCACATTTCTAGGACTTGGCCAATCCTTGATGGCTTGGGTCTTGCTTCCATCCATACTAATTCCTTGTGTAGACAGTACATACCCCAGAAATTGAATTTCGGTCCTATGGAATTCACACTTTTCAAGTTTTATGTAAAGATGGTTTTGTCTTAGACGTTCCAAGACCATTCTCACATGTCCATGATGTTCCTCTGTGGAATTAGAAAAAATTAGAATATCATCCAAATAAATCACCACGAATGTATCTAGGAGATCCCTGAAGATGTCATTCACCAAGTGTTGGAAAGTGGCTGGGGCAGTACTCAGACCAAAAGGCATAACTAGATATTCAAAGTGTCCATAGCGTGACCTGAATGCAGTCTTCCACTCATCCCCAGGTCTAATACGGACCAAGTTATAGGCCCCACGGAGATCCAATTTAGAGAAAATTTTGGCATGCCGTACTTTCTCCAATAACTCAGGGATTAAAGGCAATGGATAACGGTTTCTAATAGTAACCTTATTGAGTTCCCTATAGTCTACGCCTTGTCTCAGAGATCCATCTTTCTTCTTCACAAAGAAGATGGGTGCACCTGCAGGAGATGAAGAGGGGCGTATGAAGCCCTTGTCTAGATTTTCGTCTATGTAATCCTTTAAAGCCTTTAGCTCAGGCCCCGCCAGGGGGTAGATCTTACCAAAAGGTATCTCTGCTCCAGGCAATAATTCAATTGGACAATCATATGGACGATGAGGGGGAAGCTGGTCAGCGTTCTTCTTGTCACATAAATCCACATAGTCCTGTGTTATGTTACGGTAACTGAGGAGTGCAGGTAAAAAAGGAAATACACCAGAGCAGTTGGAATCTATGAGATTGCAGTACCCTGACTAACCACCGCAACTAGAGGCAGCCGTGGAGCGTTCCTACGTTGGTCCTAGACGCCTCGTCACAGCCTGAGAAACTAACTACACCTAAAGATAGAAATAGGAAAGCTATCTGCCCCGGAGCAGAACCCCAAAGATAATAGAAAGCCCCCAAACATGTAATGGCGGTTAGACAAGAGGAAATACTGACACAGAAAGAAAATAGTATGAGCAAACGCTGGGGCCCAAACTATCTAAATAGAAAAGGACAGGAAGGGTACTTACTGCAATCTCAGAAAACCCTGAAAAACACCAACTCTACTAATTTCAAAATCACCTGAGATCACACCACCTCTACCACCTAAATTAGTTCTCTGGTGTAACAAAATCAAAACAGCAGCCACTGAAAAAACTGGAAAAAGCAAAAGTACAAAACTCAGTGGCTGAACTAAACTGAGGGGGCAAAAGCCCCCGGAGGGGACCCTGAAGGCCCCCACAGAAGTGCAGGACAAAATGCAAAAATATAGCACAAACACAAAAGAAAAAAATGTCTTATCTGATAACAGGAGTGTAATGTATGTAGTACAGTTCATATAGCGTCTTGTGCTTGGGTGCGATGAAAACACAGGAGTCACAGGTTTGATATAGAAAAGTCCTGTATTACTTCATACAAGTTGGCAGAAATAGTCACACAGTTTGCAGACACAGAAACAGGAGACACAGCAGACCAGAGTAATCTAAGCTCAGCAATCACTCTCCACAACAGGTTCAGGATCTTCTTCTCTGTTACCGTAAGTCCATGCAAACGTGGTCTTTCAAAGAGCAGGGTTCAGAGTCCACAAGTGCTTCAGAGTTCCTCAGTAGGAATAGCTGGAGTACAAGGTCCAAGGCTTACAGGAGTCAAGTCACAGGTTCACTGCAGGCTAGATTCTGAAGCACTGATTGCTCAGCTGTGGCTGCTTAAGAAGCAAAGGAGAGAATCAGGGCGGGAACATGCAAGCTGGAAACTCCATTTTGACTGAGGGCAAGATAGCTGCAGCAAGACAGAAAGTAAAATGGCTGACGAACAAACTGAGTTTCAGGAATATATACATAGAACCTTACATTACTCCCCCCTTAAGGACAACCTCCGGATGACCTCAGACCAGGCTTGTGTGGGTACCTCTGATGAAACTGACGGAGCAAGCGAGGAGCATTAACGTTATTGACCGGTTCCCATGAGTTGTCCTCCACTGGGTAGCCCTGCCATTTAATCAGATATTGTAACTGATTTCTATACAACCTGGAATCTAAAATCCTTTCCACCACAAATTATTCCTGACCATCGACTAGCACTGGGTCAGGGCAAGGAGAGGAACGTCCAGGAAACGTATTGGGTGTCGCAGCCTTTAGTAGGGATACATGAAAGACAGGGTGGATTCTCATAGTTCTGGGCAGTTGAAGACGACAAGCAACGGCACTTATAATTTTACTGATTTTATAGGGTCCAATGTACTTATGTCCCAACTTAGACGATGGAATCCTTAACTTAAGATTTCTGGTTGACAGCCAGACCAAGTCTCCTACCTTGAAAGCTGGTGCAGGTTTACGAAATTTATCTGCTGCTTTCTTGTACCTTTCTTGAGCCGATTCCAGATTTTCCTTTAGAAGATCCATATTCTTCTGTAAAGACGTGATTCTTTCAGCCACTGCTGGTAAAGGCGTTTCTATGGGAAATCGTGGTAGAATGTTAGGATGATAACCTAGATTAGAGTAAAAAGGAGACTGTTTAGTGGAGGCACTCTGAGAGTTGTTATACGAGAACTCAGCTAATGGAAGTAGATCCACCCAATCATCCTGTAGGTGGCAGATAAAGCAGCGGAGATACTGCTCCAGGGTTTGATTGGTTCGTTCGGTCTGTCCATTAGTCTGGGGATGAAAAGCAGAAGAAAGGTTTACTTTAATGTCCAATGCTGCACAGAAATTTTGCCAAAATCTAGAAGTGAATTGCACCCCTCGATCCGAAATAACCTCATCTGGTACTCCATGTAAGCGAAACACATCTTTAATCATCAAATCTGATGTCTGTTTTGCATGGGTAAGCCGACACAAGGGATAAAATGAGCTGCCTTTGTTAGACGGTCAACCACCACTAGAATGGTGTTCTTCCCCTGAGAGGTTGGTAACTCCACAATGAAGTCCATAGAAATGGATCCCCACGGGCGGGACGGGTGGGGAAGAGGCTGTAACAGACCAGTTGGTGAGGAGCGAGGTGTTTTGCATCTTGCACAGACCTCACATGAAGTGACATAATTCAAAACATCCTTCCTGCAAGTGGGCCACCAAAAGAAACGAGAAAGAAATTCCTGTGTCTTTAGAATTCCTCTATGCCCAGCTATCTTGGAATCGTGAATGAGTTGCAATACTCTTAATCTGACTGTTTCAGGAATATACAGACGTTGTCCCTGAATCCACACACCATTCTTAAAGACAAGACTTACGTCCCTTGGGGGTTGTGCCAAAAAGGAATCCGCATGGTATGCTTCCTTGATGTCCTTAAGTAGGTCTTGATTATGAATTACTCCTAGGAATCTAGAGTCAGGAAGAATAGTCTTAGGAGGAGTAATTGGACGTGTCTCTGCTGAGTAAATCCTAGAGAGTGCATCAGCCTTTCCATTGCGCGATCCTGGTCTATAAGAGATGATAAAATTAAATTGGTTTAAGAAAAGATTCCAGCGAGCCTGGCGAGGAGTCAGGCACTTAGCCGACCTGATAAACTCAAGGTTACGATGGTCTGTCAGGACGACTATTTGCTGTGCAGCTCCCTGAAGAAGGTGTCTCCATTCTTTGAAGGCGGCAATAATGGCCAACAACTCTCTATTGCCCACATCGTAGTTCCTCTCAGCCGAAGACAACTGCTGGGAAAAGAAGGCACAGGGATGCAAGACATTCTTCTCACCTGTTCTCTGAGAGAGTATAGCTCCAACGGCACAGTCTGAAGCATCCACCTCTATTATGAAGGCAAGCTCGGGGTTGGGATGTACTAGGATAGGTGCAGTGGTAAATTTATCTTTTAGACGGGAAAATGCTTCCTGGGCTTGGGGAGTCCAGGAAAACCTAGACTCTTTCCGGGTAAGTTGAGTGATAGGTGACACTACCTCAGAGAAATTTCTAATGAAACGTCTATAGAAGTTGGCAAACCCGATGAAGCGCTGTACCTCCTTCACATTTCTAGGACTTGGCCAATCCTTGATGGCTAGGGTTTTGCTTCCATCCATACTAATTCCTTGTGTAGACAGTACATACCCCAGAAATTGAATTTCGGTCCTATGGAATTCACACTTTTCAAGTTTGATGTAAAGATGATTTTGTCTTAGACGTTCCAAGACCATTCTCACATGTCCATGATGTTCCTCTGTGGAGTTAGAAAAAATTAGAATATCATCCAAATAAATTACCACGAATGTATCTAGGAGATCCCTGAAGATGTCATTCACCAAGTGTTGGAAAGTTCCTGGGGCGGTACTCAGACCAAAAGGCATAACTAGATATTCAAAGTGTCCATAGCGTGACCTGAATGCAGTCTTCCATTCATCCCCAGGTCTAATACGGACTAAGTTATAGGCCCCATGAAGATCTAGTTTAGAAAAAATTTTGGCATGTCGCACTCTCTCCAATAACTCAGGGATTAAAGGCAATGGATAACGGTTTCTAATAGTAACCTTATTGAGTTCCCTATAGTCTACGCATGGTCTCAGAGATCCATCTTTCTTCTTTACAAAGAAGATGGGTGCACCTGCAGGAGATGAAGAGGGGCGTATGAAGCCCTTGGCTAGATTTTCATCTATGTAATCCTTTAAAGCCTTTAGCTCGGGCCCCGCCAGGGGGTAGATCTTACCAAAAGGTATCTCTGCTCCAGGCAATAATTCAATTGGACAATCATATGGACGGTGAGGAGGAAGCTGGTCAGCGTTCTTCTTGTCACATAAATCCACATAGTCCTGGTATACAGCTGGTAGTTCAGGGACTGACATGATTCCTTTAGGAACAGAGCAGGCTGAAACTTTTGGACTCATCTGTTTCTCTGGAAAGTGTAATTCCTTGGTCTCCCAGTTAATGGTAGATTCTGAGCCTGCAGCCATGGTAGCCCTAGAATAATGGGAAAGTGGGGAGAAGAGATAAGCATAAAGGACAGTTTCTCTTGATGATCTTTACCCATAAGAACCCTCAAAGGCTCTGTTTCCTGATCCACTGGTCCAGAGGTCAGCAGGGAGCCATCCACAGTTTCCATCTGTACTGGAGTAGCCTTCTTCACTGAACGTATTCCCTGTTTCAGAGCAAAGGAGACATCCATAAAATTTCCACTTGCCCCTGAGTCGATCATAGCAGAGCTAGACACCCAAGCTGAGTCAACCCAGAGTTTGATGGAAAGAAAGCAATGAGAATTGTTTTTCTTACAACTCAGCTGGGACACCGCTGAGGAAACTTGAAAAATGGCAGCGTTTACACAGTCAACGTCCTCAGAGGTAACGGAGTTTAAGTCCGAGAAATCAAGATCTGTTGCTGCAGATCTCTCTGGAGCCTGAGGCTCGGACCTGACAGATCCCCTCTCGCAACACTCACAATGAATGAGTGCTGCAGTAGTCTTACGAGAACGGCTGGGGCAGTTTATAATGAAGTGCCCTGACTTACCACAATAGAAACATAGATTCTCCTTAAAACGATGTTCCTTGCGTGCATCACTAACCCGTCGTTGTAAAGAGTCTACCTGCATGGGTTCAGGTTCAGGTTCCCGTGTAATCCTACTCAAAGGTTCCTTAGCTGGAGAGGAAGGTAGGAAAAGGTTAGTACGATTGCTTTCGAACCATCTCTCTTGCCTGCGTTCAGTCAGACGAGTATCAATACGGATGCAGTAGTTAATAAAGTCACCTAACGCAGTGGGAGGGTCGGCACGAGCAAGTTCATCCTTAATCAGTGGAGATAACCCCTTTCGAAAAATAGATTTTTTGGCGGAACTGTCCCAGGTGGTATCAAGGGCCCATCTCCTGAAATCCAAGGCATATTCAGCTACCGAGTGCTTACCTTGGCGCAAAGCTAACATGGCTGCTTCAGCTGTTGCACCTCGATTGGGGTCATCAAACACCTGCCCCATGGCTGAAATAAAATCATCAAGGTGATTCAAACAATCATCCTCAGTCTCAATCAGAGGGTTTGCCCACATTAAAGCCTTGTTGGTAAGCAACATAATTATAGTAAGCACCTTAGATCGTTCAGTGGGAAATTGTGAAGCATGTGCAGAAAAAAAAAGATTGCATTGATTAATAAATCCCCTGAATTTCTCACGTTCACCGCCAAAACGAAAAGGGGGCAACTTGGGAATCCCAGCACTCGGGCTATGGCAGGAGCCTGGACTCGCTCCTCTAGAACCTCAATCCTGGCTCGCAAATCCTGGGTAGTCTGTCCAACCACTTGCAAATTGTGATTATTGAGGTCCTGTAGATTTGTAAAACGGGTCTTTATATTCTGCAAATCTGCAAGGATATTATCAGTCACTCCGCAAAGTTCCTTTATGCGGGCCTCCATTTTCCAGATCTTTTAAGACAGGATTACTGGAAGAAGAGGAGAGAAAAAAAAACAATAGTGTTCACCTGTGGCAACACTGCAAAAAGAAAAAAAAATTAAGGGAACTGCTCACCTGGAATGGTTGTGAGAAGTCACAACCACTATCATCACAGAAAGTTTCAACCAGACATCTGATATCCAGAGTTACAGCAGACAAAAAAGAGAAAAGAAAGGAAAAAAAAAAAAAAAAAACAATAGTGTTTACCTGTGGTAACACTGCAAAAAGAAAAAACTTAAGGGAATTGCTCACCTGGAATGGTTGTGAGAAGTCACAACCACTGTCATCACAGAAAGTACAACCGGACGTCTGATATCCACAGTACAGCAGACACAGCCTTCCAGACCCAGCAGACACTAACGTTTTGGCTTCAGAATCTTGTAATGTATGTAGTACAGTTCATATAGCGTCTTGTGCTTGGGTGCGATGAAAACACAGGAGTCACAGGTTTGATATAGAAAAGTCCTGTATTACTTCATACAAGTTGGCAGAAATAGTCACACAGTTTGCAGACACAGAAACAGGAGACACAGCAGGCCAGAGTAATCTAAGCTCAGCAATCACTCTCCACAACAGGTTCAGGATCTTCTTCTCTGTTACCGTAAGTCCATGCAAACGTGGGTCTTTCAAAGAGCAGGGTTCAGAGTCCACAAGTGCTTCAGAGTTCCTCAGTAGAAATAGCTGGAGTACAAGGTCCAAGGCTTACAGGAGTCAAGTCACAGGTTCACTGCAGGCTAGATTCTGAAGCACTGATTGCTCAGCTGTGGCTGCTTAAGAAGCAAAGGAGAGAATCAGGGCGGGAACATGCAAGCTGGAAACTCCATTTTGACTGAGGGCAAGATAGCTGCAGCAAGACAGAAAGTAAAATGGCTGACGAACAAACTGAGTTTCAGGAATATATACATAGAACCTTACAAGGAGATGCAGACACGACACAGCAGGCTACAAGGGAAACTGGAAAGAAGGATTCAGACCAGAACAATTGATCACCGGCAACCCTGATGGGAAAATGACTCCCTTATATAAGACCAGTCAGTAACACCTGATTCCCAGTCCTCACAATCTTCACTAGTACCGCTTGTAACCACCAGAGGGAGCCTCTGCTCAGAACTCATCTCAAACCCATTCACAACAGTACCCCCCCCTTGAGGAGGAGTCACCGAACCCTCATTTGAGCAACCAGGTCGGTCAGGATGAGTTCTATGATACGCACGGATAAGTCTCCTAGCATGGATGTCCGAAGCAAACACCCAAGAATTGTCTTCCTGACCATAACCTCTCCATTTAACCAAATACTGGAGTCTTCGTCTAGAAAAACGAGAATCCAATATTTTCTCAACCACATACTCCAGATTGCCCTCAACCAAAACAGGGTCAGGAGGCACAGCAGCAGGAACCACTGGCTCAACAAACCTCTTCAACAAGGACTTGTGGAACACGTTATGGATCTTAAATGTCCCTGGAAGAAGCAAACGAAAAGAAACAGGATTAATAATCTCCATGATCTTATAAGGTCCAATGAACCTAGGCTTAAATTTAGGAGATGCTACTCTCATAGGAATATTCTTTGAGGACAACCAGACCAAGTCCCCCAACTTTAAACCGAGGACCATCAGTCCTATGCCGGTTAGCAAACCGCTGGGCCTTCTCCTGAGAGAGGGACAACCTCTCCACTACCTGGTCCCAAATCTGTTGCATACGCTCAACAACAGAGTCAACACCTGGACAGACAGAAGCTTCAGTCTGTCCTGAAGAAAATCGAGGTGAAACCCAGAATTACAGAAAAACGGAGACATCAAAGTGGCAGAGCTAGCCCTATTATTAAGAGCAAACTCAGCCAAAGGCAAAAAAGAGACCCAGTCATCCTGATCAGCAGACACAAAGCATCTTAGATAAGTCTCCAATGTCTGGTTTGTTCTCTCAGTTTGACCATTGGTCTGAGGATGAAATGCCGAGGAGAAAGACAATTGAACACCCAGTTTAGAACAAAAAGTCCTCCAAAATCTGGAAACAAACTGGACTCCTCTGTCAGACACAATGTTCTCAGGAATGCCGTGCAAACGAACCACGTGCTGAAGGAACAACGGCACCAATTCAGAGGAGGAAGGCAACTTAGGTAATGGCACAAGATGTATCATTTTGGAAAACCTATCACAAATTACCCAGATGGTGGTCATTCTCTGAGAAACAGGAAGATCGGAAATTAAATCCATAGAGATATGGGTCCATGGTCTCTTGGGCACAGGCAATGGCATCAACAAACCACTAGAGCGAGAGCAAGGCTTGGAGCGAGAGCAAGTCCCGCAGGACTGCACAAATTCCCTGACATCGCGAGACAAGGTAGGCCACCAAAAGGACCGACTAACCAAGTCTCTGGTACCAAAAATTCCGGGATGCCCAGCCAATGCGGAACAATGAATCTCAGACATCACAATCTTCCTCCATTGGTCCGGGACAAACAATTTTCCAACAGGGCAGCGCTCGGGCCTATCCTCCTGACACCCCTCCAGAGCAAGTCTCAAATTGAGCGAGATGGCGGAAAGACCTACACCCTCTTTCAAAATAACAGAAGGATCAGATAACTCAGGAGAGTCCGCAAGGAAACTCCTCGAGAGGGCATCTGCCTTAACATTCTTAGTGCCAGGAAGAAAGGAAACCACAAAATTAAAACGTGTGAAAAACAAGGCCCACCTGGCCTGTCTAGGATTGAGTCGCTTGGCAGATTCCAGATAGACCAGATTCTTATGGTCCGTAAGGACCACCACCTGATGTTTGGCTCCCTCCAGCCAATGTCTCCACTCTTCAAAAGCCCACTTCATGGCCAATAACTCCCGATTACCCACATCATAATTACGTTCAGTAGGAGAAAATTTTCGAGAGAAAAAGGCACAAGGGTTACTTTTAGAGGTCTCTGGATCTTTTTGGGACAAAACGGCACCTGCCCCAATTTCAGAGGCATCAACCTCCACCTGAAATGGCAGAGAAACATCAGGCTGCCGTAGAACAGGAGCAGAAGTGAATCTCTGCTTAAGTTCCTGAAATGCAGAGACTGCCTCAGGAGGCCAATTCACCGCATCAGAACCCTTTCTGGTCAAATCAGTTAATGGTTTAACAATAACCGAGAAATTACCAATAAATTTACGATAAAAATTGGCAAAACCTAAAAATCTCTGAAGAGCCTTTAATGAAGTAGGTTGGACCCAATCACAGATGGCCTGAACCTTGACCGGGTCCATTTCAATAACAGATGGGGACAAAATGAATCCCAGAAATGAGATCTTCTGTACGCCAAAAAGACACTTTGATCCCTTCACATACAGAGCATTCTCTCTCAAAATCTGGAATACAGTTCGAACATGTTTCACATGAGAGTCCCAGTCATTAGAAAAAATCAAGATATCATCCAAATAAACAATCAGAAATTTATCCACAAAATCCCTGAAAATGTCATTCATGAAGGACTGGAAGACGGAAGGAGCATTAGTGAGCCCAAAGGGCATCACTAGGTACTCAAAATGCCCTTCAGGGGTATTGAATGCCGTCTTCCATTCATCCCCGTGCTTAATGCGAATAAGGTTATACGCTCCCCTGAGGTCAAGCTTGGTAAACCAAGTAGCGTTTTTCACCCTGGAAAACAGGTCAGAAATCAAGGGTAACGGGTATTGATATTTCACAGTAATATTGTTCAAGAGACGATAATCAATACACGGCCTTAATGAACCATCTTTTTTGGCCACAAAGAAAAAACCGGCACCTAAGGGTGAAGAGGATGGTCTGATATGACCCTTCTCCAATGATTCCTTGATATAAGACCGCATAGCATCATGTTCAGGTACAGACAAGTTAAAAAGGCGACCTTTAGGGAATTTACTACCCGGCACTAATTCAATAGCGCAGTCATAGCTCCTATGGGGAGGTAAGGATGCAGATTTACTTTCGCTAAACACATCAGAAAAATCAAACAAAAAGTCAGGAACATCCTGAGCCTGGGGGGAGGCAGAAAAAACAGGAGTGTTGGTATTAACACATTGGCAGCCCCAACTGGTTACAGACACAGATTTCCAATCCAAAACAGGATTATGAGACTGTAACCAAGGGAAACCCAGCACGATAATGTCATGCAGATTATATAGAACCAAAAATTTGCAGCACTCCTGGTGATCAGGTTCAACCCTCATTATCACCTGAGTAGAAAACTGGGGTTTATTCTCAGCCAAAGGGGTAGAATCGATCCCCAGTAGGGGAATAGACTTCTGTAGGGGTATCAAGGGAAACCCACAACGTTTAGCAAAATCATAATCCATCAGGTTAATAGCTGCTCCAGAATCAACGAAAGCCTGAGCAGAAAATGAGGACAGAGAGCATATCAGAGTGACAGTTAATAAAAACTTAGTCTGAACACTACCCAAGACAACTGAGCGTGCAAAACGTCTTCCCCGCTTAGGGCAGACTGAAATAGCATGAGAGGCATCACCACAGTAGAAACATAACCCATTGCGCTTTCGAAACTCATGACGCTGTGCCCCAGACACCACTCCATCACACTGCATGGGCTCAGAAGCTGGCTCACAAGGCAACACCACTCCACGCATACTTCTCCGCTCACGCAAACGTCTGTCAATTTGAATCGCTAATGACATAGAATCATTGAGACCAGAGGGGACAGGGAATCCCACCATAACATCCTTTACATTATCCGACAGACCCTTCCGGAAAAGGGCCGCCAAAGCGTCGTCATTCCATTTGGTCAGGACTGCCCACCTACGGAATCTCTGACAGTATAACTCAGCATCATCAAGCCTCTGATTTAATGCCAACAAGGCTTTTTCAGCTTGATCAGTGACATTAGGCTCATCGTACAATAACCCCAAAGCCTGAAAAAATGCATCAACATCACTCAAAACAGGATCCCCAGGTATCAGGGAAAAAGCCCAATCCTGAGGATCGCCGCGCAGGAGAGAGATGATAATTTGAACCTGCTGCGCTGCGTTTCCTGAGGACTTAGATTTTAAGGCAAAAAACAATTTACAATTATTTTTGAAATTCTGAAACTTAGCTCGATCCCCTAAAAACAAATCTGGCATGGGGATCCTAGGTTCCACAACAGGCAACCTAGCAAGATATGCAGCAATACTCCGAACCTCAGTGGCAAGCTGATCCACACGGCCAGACAACTGTGCAAACTCCATTGGGAGAAAAGATCCTCCCCAGCACCCAGAGATACAGAGGGAAAAAAATGCAACAAACAGAAAAATATCTCTGACAACTCTGACAAAGTTATTCTTTCACAATATTTTTTCCCTTCTGTGAGTACCATACAATTTTCAATTTTTGGCCGGTGATACTGTTATGTTACGGTACCTGAGGAGTGCAGGTAAAAAAGGAAATACACCAGAGCAGTTGGAATCTATGAGATTGCAGTACCCTGACTAACCACCGCAACTAGAGGCAGCCGTGGAGCGTTCCTACGTTGGTCCTAGACGCCTCGTCACAGCCTGAGAAACTAACTACACCTAAAGATAGAAATAGGAAAGCTATCTGCCCCGGAGCAGAACCCCAAAGATAATAGAAAGCCCCCAAACATGTAATGGCGGTTAGACAAGAGGAAATACTGACACAGAAAGAAAATAGTATGAGCAAACGCTGGGGCCCAAACTATCTAAATAGAAAAGGACAGGAAGGGTACTTACTGCAATCTCAGAAAACCCTTAAAAACACCAACTCTACTAATTTCAAAATCACCTGAGATCACACGACCTCTACCACCTAAATTAGTTCTCTGGTGTAACAAAATCAAAACAGCAGCCACTGAAAAAACTGGAAAAAGCAAAAGTACAAAACTCAGTGGCTGAACTAAACTGAGGGGCAAAAGCCCCCGGAGGGGACCCTGAAGGCCCCCACAGAAGTGCAGGACAAAATGCAAAAATATAGCACAAACACAAAAGAAAAAAATGTCTTATCTGATAACAGGAGATGCAGACACGACACAGCAGGCTACAAGGGAAACTGGAAAGAAGGATTCAGACCAGAACAATTGATCACCGGCAACCCTGATGGGAAAATGACTCCCTTATATAAGACCAGTCAGTAACACCTGATTCCCAGTCCTCACAATCTTCACTAGTACCGCTTGTAACCACCAGAGGGAGCCTCTGCTCAGAACTCATCTCAAACCCATTCACAACAGTCCTGGTATACAGCTGGTAGTTCAGGGACTGACATGGTTCCTTTAGGAACAGAGCAAGCTGAAACTTCTGGACTCATCTGTTTCTCTGGAAAGTGTAATTCCTTGGTCTCCCAGTTAATGGTAGGGTTCTGAGCCTGCAGCCATGGTAGCCCTAGAATAATGGGAAAGTGGGGAGAAGAGATAAGCATAAAGGACAGTTTCTCTTGATGATCTTTACCCATAAGGACCCTTAAAGGCTCCGTTTCCTGATCCACTGGTCCAGAGGTCAGCAGGGAGCCATCCACAGTTTCCATCTGTAATGGAGTAGCCTTCTTCACTGAACGTATTCCCTGTTTCAGAGCAAAGGAGACATCCATAAAATTCCCACTTGCCCCTGAGTCGATCATAGCAGAGCTAGACACCCAGACTGAGTTAACCCAGAGTTTGATGGAAAGGAAGCAATGAGAATTGTTTTTCCTACAACTCAGCTGGGACACCGCTGAGGAAACTTGAAAAATTGCAGCGTTTACACAGTCATCGTCCTCAGAAGTAACGGAGTTTAAGTCCGAGAAATCAAGATCTGTTGCTGCAGATCTCTCTGGAGCCTGAGGCTCGGACCTGACAGATCTCCTCTCGCAACACTCACAGTGAATGAGTGCTGCAGTAGTCTTACGAGAACGGCTGGGGCAGTTTATAATGAAGTGCCCTGACTTACCACAATAGAAACATAGATTTTCCTTAAAACGATGTTCCTTGCGTGCATCACTAACCCGTCTTTGTAAAGAGTCTACCTGCATGGGTTCAAGTTCAGGTTCCCGTGTAATCCTACTCAAAGGTTCCTTAGCTGGGGAGGAAGGTAGGAAAAGGTTAGTGCGATTGCTTTCGAACCATCTCTCTTGCCTGCGTTCAGTCAGGCGAGCATCAATACGGATGCAGTAGTTAATAAAGTCACCTAACGCAGTGGGAGGGTCGGCACGAGCAAGTTCATCCTTAATTAGTGGAGACAACCCCTTTCGAAAAATAGATTTTTTGGCGGAACTGTCCCAGGTGGTATCAAGGGCCCATCTCCTGAAATCCAAGGCATATTCGGCTACCGAGTGCTTACCTTGGCGCAAAGTTAACATGGCTGCTTCAGCTGTTGCACCTCGATTGGGGTCATCAAACACCTGCCCCATGGCTGAAATGAAAGCATCAAGATGATCCAAACATTCATCCTCAGTCTCAATCAGAGGGTTTGCCCACATCAAAGCCTTGTTGGTAAGTAACATAATTATAGTAAGCACTTTAGATCGTTCAGTGGGAAATTGTGAAGCATGTGCAGAAAAAAACAGATTGCATTGGTTAATAAATCCCCTGAATTTTTCACGTTCACCGCCAAAACGAAAAGGGGGCAACTTGGGAATCCCAGAACTTGGGGCTACGGCAGGAGCCTGGACTCGCTCCTCTAGAACCTCAATCCTGGCTCGCAAATCCTGGGCAGTCTGTCCAAACACTTGCAAATTGTGATTAGTGAGGTCCTGTAGGTTTGTAAAACGGGTTTTTATAGTCTGTAAATCTGCAAGGATATTATCAGTCACTCCGCAAAGTTCCTTTATGCGGACCTCCATTTTCCAGATCTTTTAAGACAGGAGTACTGGAAGGAGAGGAGAAAAGAAAAAAAAAACAATAGTGTTTACCTGTGGTAACACTGCAAAGAGAAAAAAAATTAAGGGAACTGCTCACCTGGAATGGTTGTGAGAAGTCACAACCACTATCATCACAGAAAGTTCAACCGGACATCTGATATCCACAGTTACAGCAGACACAAAAGAGGGAAGAGAAAAAAAAAAAAAAACAATAGTGTTTACCCGTGGTAACACTGCAGAAAAAAAAAAACTTAAGGGAATTGCTCACCTGGAATGATTGTGAGAAGTCACAACCACTGTCATCACAGAAAGTACAACTGGACGTTTGATATCCACAGTTACAGCAGACACAGCCTTCCCAGACCCAGCAGACACTAACGTTTTGGCTTCTGAATCTTGTAATGTATGTAGTACAGTTCATACAGCGTCTTGTGCTTGGGTGCGATGAAAATACATGAGACACAGGTTTGATATAGAAGGTCTTGTATTACTTCATACAAGTGGCAAAATAGTCACACAGTTTGCAGATACAGAAGCAGGAGACACAGCAGGCCAGAGTAACTTAAGCTCAGCAATCACTCTCCACAACAGGTTCAGGATCTTCTTCTCTGTTACCGTAAGTCCATGCAAACGTGGATCTTTCAAAGAGCAGGGTTCCAGAGTCCACAAGTGTTCAGAGTTCCTCAGTAGGAATAGCTGGAGTACATAGTCCAAGGCTTCCAGAAGTCAGGTCACAGGTTCACTGCAGGCTAGATTCAGAAGCACTGATTGCTCAGCTGTGGCTGCTTAAGAAGCAAGAGGGAGAGAATCAGGGCGGGAACATGAAAGCTGAAAACTCCATATTGACTGAGGGCAAGATAGCTGCAGCAAGACAGAAAGCAAAATGGCTGACGGAAAAACTGAGTTTCAAGAACATATACAAAGAACCTTACATCCTTTGTTATTTCAGCACGTGGTTCGGTTACATGGCATTCCGGAGAACATTGTGCCTGACAGAGGAGTCCAGTTTGTTTCCAGATTTTGGAGGACATTTTGTTCTAAACTTGGTGTTCAGTTATCTTTCTCCTCTGCATTTCACCCTCAGACCAATGGACAAACTGAGAGAACAAACCAGACCTTGGAGACTTATTTGAGATGTTTTGTGTCTGCTGATCAAGATGATTGGGTCTCTTTTTTGCCTTTGGCTGAGTTTGCTCTTAATAATAGGGCTAGCTCTGCCACCTTGATGTCTCCATTTTTCTGCAATTCTAGGTTTCACCCTCGATTTTCTTCAGGACAGGCGGAGGCTTCTGTCTGTCCGGGGGTTGACTCTATTGTGGAGCGTATGCAGCAGATTTGGGACCAGTAGTGGAGAGGTTGTCTCTCTCTCAAGAGAAGGCCCAGCGGTTTGCCAACCGGCATAGGACTGATGGTCCTCGTTTTAAAGTGGGGGACTTGGTTTGGTTGTCCTCAAGAAATATCCCTATGAAGGTTACATCTCCAAAATTTAAGCCAAGGTTCATTGGACCTTATAAGATCATGGAAATTATTAATCCGGTTTCCTTCCGTTTACTTCTTCCAGGGACATTTAAGTTCCATAACGTGTTCCACAAGTCCTTATTGAAGAGGTTTGTCGAGCCAGTGGTTCCTATGGCTGCGCCTCCCGACCCTGTTTTGGTTGAGGGCAATTTGGAGTATGTGGTTGAGAAAATATTGGATTCTCGTTTTGCTAGACGGAAACTCCAGTATTTGGTTAAGTGGAGAGGTTATGGTCAGGAGGACAATTCTTGGGCGTTTGCTTCGAACATCCATGCTGGAAGACTGATCCGTGCCTATCATCGAGCTCATCCTGATCGGCCTGGTTGCGCAGGTGAGGGTTCGGTGACCTCCTCCTCAAGGGGGGGTACTGTTGTGAATACTCTGGAGGCGACTTCTGAGCTGGGGCTCCCTCCGGTGGTTGCTGAGGGTATTGAACTAATTGCTGAATGGCCTTCAGCTGGCTCTGAATGATCTGATATAAGTGACCTGAACTCCCTTCAGCCTTGCCGGTAATCAATTGTTCTTCCACGTCTTGCTTGGAGCTCAGCTTGCATTCCTGCTCTCATTCAGATAAGTGATTTGCTGTTTTTTTTTTCCTCTGGTTGGATTTTCTTGCTGGTTTGCTGCTTAGCAGTAGACTTCAGCCTGGTCCCCTTTTGGGGCCTGCCTCTGCAATTGTGCTCAGTTTGTGTTTGCACTTTTGCTCTGTTCCTATCTCACTTTTTATTTGCTGAATTGCTGTGTGTTACACCAGAGATCTGATTTAGGTGATAGAGATTGTGTGATCTCAATTTTTTTTGTTAATCAGACGTGTTGGTATTTTTGTCAGGGTTTTTTTTGGGTTGCAGTCAGAATTCTTTCCTATACTTTTCTATCTAGACAGATTGGGCCCCAGCGTTTGCTCATTCTACTTTCTGTCTGTGTTCGTATTTTCTTCTGGTCTTACCGCCATTACATGTTTGGGGGCTTCCTATTTCTTTGGGGATTCTACTACGGGGCAGATAGCATTCATCTTTCTGCCTTTAGGTGTAGCTATCTATCCGGCTGTGACGAGGCGTCTAGGATCACCGTAGGTATGCTACATGGCTACTTCTAGTGTGGTGGTTAGTTTAGGGTCCTGCAATCCAATAGTTTCCAGCCTCTCTGGTGTATTGCTTTTTTGGCTATTTTTGCAATCTCTCCTCAGCTACCGAAACATAACACTTCCCCACACCATTAATGACCCACTGCCAAACCCGTCATGCAGGAGGATGTTGCAGGCAGCAGAACGTTGTCCACAGCATCTCCAGACTCTGTCACGTCTGTCACATGTGCTCAGTGTGAACCTGCTCTCTTCCGTGAAGAGAACAGGGTGCCAATGTCAAATCTGCCAATCTTGGTGTACTCTGGCAAACACCAATTGCCCTGCACGGTGTTAGGCTGTAAGCACAAAACCCACTTTTAGACGTCGGGCACTCATACCACCATCATGGATGTTAGTGGACTGGTGGAGGTAATTTTGCAGAGCTCTGGCACTGCTCCTCCTGTTCATCCTTGCACAAAGGAGGAGGTAGCGGTCCTGGTGCTGGGTTGTTGCCCTCCTACGGCCCCTCCACGTCTCCTGGTGTACTGGCCTGTCTCCTGATAGCACCTCCAGTCTCTGGACACTACGCTGACAAACACAGCTACCCTTATTGCCACAGCTCGCATTGATGTGCCATCCTGGATGAGCTGCACTACCTGAGCAACTTCTGTGGATTGCTACTGTACCTCAAGGGGTGAGAGATGACAAAATGAAAAAGTGACCAAAACACAGCCAAAAATTATGAGAACAGTGGAATGGTCTGAATGGTCTGTTGTCACCACCTGCAGAACCTTTATAGGGGATGTCTTGCTAATTGCCAATCATTTGTACCTGTTGTCTGTTCCATTTGCACAACAGCAGGAGAAATTAATTCATAATTGGTGTTTCTTTGTTACTGGAGAGGTAGATTTCACAGAAGTGTGATTGAATTGGCGTTACATTATGTTGTGTTAATGTTCCCTTTATTTTCTTGAGCAGTCTATTAAAAAAACACTTCCGGAAAAAGCCAGTGAAGAGTCTCAAAAAGCAAGAAAATATTGCTAAAATGATGTTTCCAGTTTAAAATACAAGAAAGAAAAGGAGCGATTCCTGAAGTGTCTTCTGCTAGAAAAATAAACGCTTTTGACTCCTAGAAAATGACGCAATGTAAACACACCCATAGACAGCAAGGGAACAGGTCTAGTCTTGAAGTTGATAATATTTTGCAAAAAAAAAAAAGATATGTAGAAAAAACTGATAAATTTTGAATTTCAACAAAATGGATGGATGACTGGGTAGGAGAATCTTCAAAACAGCTAGTGATGAGCGAGCATTAAAATGCTCAGGTGCACGTTGCTCGGGTCGAGCAAATTGGAATGCTCTGGTGCTCGACCCAAGCTCCGAGCCCAATGTAAGTCTATGGAAAACCCGAGCTTTTTTGCCGTGACCCCTCTTGAAGTCTTTCTAGGGTATTAAAACATCGAAAATCTATGGGAACAGTGCACAAATGACATGGGAACATCATGGGGAAGACCCCTGGAAGCATTTCTGACTCCTAGGTCACTAGGTCACTGCTGTGAACAATGTTGTCAGAGTGTTACACCACTTTTACAGGTGCACACTAAAATGAAACCAAAATGGATTTTCCTGTAAAATATGTTAACCCCTTTCTGCCATCGGATGTACTATCCCGTCCATGATACCTGGGCCCGTATGACCATGGACGGGATAGTACATCACATGCGATCGGGCGCGCTCCTAGGAGCGCGGCCGATCGTGGCCGGGTGTCAGCTGATTATCACAGCTGACACCCGGCACTAAGTGCCAGGAGCGGTCACGTACTGCTCCCGGAACATTAACCCCTGGCACATTAACCCCTGATCATCAAACATGATCGCAGTGTACCAGGGGCACAAGGAAGCATCGCGCAGGGATGGGGCTCCCTGTGTGCTTCCCGGAGACCTTCAGAACAGAGCAATGTGACCGCGCTGTTCTGAGGCCTTCCTCCCTGCAGGACCCCGGATCCAAGATGGCAGCGGGTTCCTTCCGGGTCCTGCAGAAAGGCGGCTTCTTCAGTGCCAGCTGAGAGCAGGCGCTGAGAAAGCCTGTAGCAGTGCCTGTCAGATCACTGGTCTGATAGAGTGCTGTGCACACTGTCAGACCAGTGATCTGACCTTATACAGTGATGTCCCACCCTGGGACAAAGTAAAAAAGTTAAAAAAAATAAAAATCACTTGTAAAAAAAATTCCCAAATAAAGAAAAAAAAATATTCCCCAATAAATTCATTTCTTCATGTAAATAAAAAAACAAACAATAAAAGTACACATATTTGGTATCACCGCATCCATAACTACCCGCCCTATAAAACTGTCCCACTAGTTAACCCCTTTAGTGAACCTTTTAAAAAAAAAAAACAAAGCAAAAAACAATGCTTTATCATCAAACCACCGAACAAAAAGTGGAATAACACGCGATTAAAAAGACAGATATAAATAAACATGGTACTGTTAAAAACGCCATCTTGTCCAGCAAAAAACAAGCTGCCATACAGCATCATCAGCGAAAAAATAAAAAAGTTATAGCTCACAGAATAAAGCGATGCAAAAATAATTATTTTTTACATAAAATTGTTTTTATTGTATAAAAGAGCCAAAACATAAAAAAATGATATAAATGAGGTATCGCGGTAATCGTACGGACCCGAAGAATAAAACCGCTTTATCAATTTTACCACACGCAGAACGGTATAAATGCCCCCCCAAAAGAAATTCATGAATTGCTGATTTTTGTTCATTCTAACCTCCCAAAAATAGAAATAAAAAGCGATCAAAAAATGTCACGTGCCCAAATATGGTACCAATAAAAGCGACAACTCGTTCCGCAAAAAATAAGACCTTACTTGACTCTGTGGGCCAAAATATGCAAAAATTATAGCTCTCAAAATGTGGTGATGCAAAAACTATTTTTTGCAATAAAAAGCATCTTAGTGTGTAACAGCTGCCAAAAATAAAAACCCGCTATAAATAGTAAATCCAATCCCCCTTTATCACTCCCTTAGTTAGGGAAAAATAATAAAATTTAAAAAATGTATTTATTTCAATTTTCCCATTAAGGTTAGGGTTAGGGTTAGGATTGGGGCTAAAGTTAGGGTTAGGGTTGGGGCTAAAGTTGGGGTTAGGGTTGGGATTAGGGTTAGGGGTGTGTTAGGGTTAGGTTTGTGGTTAGGGTTATGATTAGGGTTGGGATTAGTTGGGGTTAGGGTTGGAGTTAGAATTGAGGGTTTTCCACTGTTTAGGCACATTACGGGGTCTCCAAATGTGACATGGCGTCTGATCTCAATTCCAGCCAATTCTGCGTTGAAAAAGTCAAACGGTGATTCTTCCCTTCTGAGCTCTGCCATACGCCCTAACAGTAGTTTACCCCCACATATGGGGTATCAGTGTACTCAAGACAAATTGCACAATAACTCTTGGGGTCTAATTTCTTCTGTTAACCTTGGGAAAATAAAAAATTGGGGCGAAAATATCATTTTTGTGGAAAAAAATTATGATTTTTTATTTTTATGGCTTTACGTTATAAACTTCTGTAAAGCACTTGGGGGTTCATAGCGCTCACCACACATCTAGAGAAGTTCCTTTGGGGGTCTAGTTTCCAAAATGGGGTCATTTTGGGGGGGTTTCCACTGTTCAGGCACATCAGGGGCTCTCCAAAAGCGACATGACGTCCGCAGACCATTCCATCAAAGTCTGCAATCCAAAAAGTCACTACTTCCCTTCCGAGCCCCAACGTGTGCCCATACAGTAGTAGTTTTCTCCCATATATAGGGTATCAGCGTACTCAGGACAAATTGGACAACAACTTTTTGGGTGCCTCTTCAGGTTCTGCTATTGTAGCCAGTACTGGTCAGCGGCAAGCAGACGTCTTTAGGACTAAGTCCTTTGTTGCTTCGTCTGAGCATGCCCAGGGCAAGATCTCCCATTGGAGATCAGGGGTCACATGCTCAGATACAGCTGCCACTCCTATTGGTCCTTCAGGAAGGTCCTGTGGCTGTTGATGTTCTGAAGCAGCTTCCCATTGGTCCTTCCTGGAAGGTCTTTTTCTCGTGGCTGCTATAAAAGGCTGTCCTTACCGCACGTGCGCTAGTATCAAATCTGTTACGTGCTTGCACCAGTGTGGTCATGTATGTATGTGGTTAGGTCTGGCTGAAATAAGCTCCTAGAATACCGGCACCTCCGGTGAGGAGATTGTATGCACGTGTTCAGGGCTCGGCTGAAAACGCCATTAGAATACCGGCTACTCCGGTGAGGAGATTACTGCTTGGGTTCTGTTTGCATGACCACAGACTGCAATCTGCTTAGCAGTCATCTGTGTTCCCTGTGAGTCTAACAGGACACAGTCTTTGTTACAGCAGCTCTGTGAATTAACAGAGTCCGCTTATATCGCCATATAGTGCTACAGCGTTTACATCTGGGACTCTGCGGGATAACAGAGTTCGCTCATACTGCCTATTTATGCCATCTTACTAAAAGCAGGCTCTGCCTGCACGGTGGACCCCGGGCTGCGAACGCACCTCTCCTTAATATCTATTAGGTGCGTTCCGCAGGCCCTTAACATAATACTAGCGCCAGGGTCTGGCTAGTAAAATGGCGGATGACCAGCGTCTACCGCAGTACATCCAGCAGCTGGAGGGTAGGTTGGCGACTCTTGAGCGCACAACCTCAGCTGTGGATGTTACCGCAGTCGCTGTTCAGGCTGCTTTTCACTAACAATTACATGAGTGTATGTGTACAAAATTTCAGACATCTAGGGGTTAATTAAAGGTGTAAATTCGTTGAATTTTTTTCAACGAATTTACACCTTTAATTAACCCCTACATGTCTGAAATTTTGCACACATATACTCATGTAATTGTTAGTCAAAACCATATATCAAAGTACATGAAATGACATGGTTAACTGTATGTAAACCATGAGTCATTTCATGTCGGGTCTGTAATTTCACAAAAGCCGGCAATTGAATTAGCGGCTATTATACTATGTAGAAGTGTATGAACTATGAAAAATATATATATATATTTATTGTCAGCTTTTGGACACCTTTGAAGTGTTTTTTATGTGTTTTCTATGAGTTTCTATGTGTTTTTGTTTGCCTGCCATTGGTTTTAACGGTGTTCGACCTGTTCGACGAATAGTTCGACAAACAGTTATTTGAACATACTGCTGTTCGGCTAACCGAACCGAACTCGAACACTTCAGGGGTGGCTCATCACTAGTAACAACTGAAATTATGTGTTATATTTTAGGTTCTTCAAAGTAGCCAACTTTTGCTTTGGTGACTGCTTTTCACACTCTTGGCATTCTCTTGATGAGCTTCAAGAAGTTGTCACCGGAAATGGTCTTCCAACAATATTGAAGGAGTTCCCAGAGATGCTTAGCACTTGTTGGCCCTTTTGCCTACACTCTGCAGTCCAGCTCACCCCAAACCATCTCGATTGGGTTCAGGTCTGGTGACTGTGGATGCCAGGTCATTTGGCGTAGCACCCCATCACTCTCCTTCTTGGTCACATAGCCCTTACACAGCCTGGAGGTGTGTTTAGGGTCATTGTCCTGTTGAAAAATAAATGATGGTTCAACTAAACGCAAACTGGATGGAATAGCATGCAGCTGCAAGATGCTGTGGTAGCCATGCTGGTTCAGTATGCCTTCAATTTTGAATAGATCCCCAACAGTGTCACCATCAAAGCACCCCCACACCATCACACCTCCTCCGCCATGCTTCACGGTGGGAACCAGGCATGTAGAGGCCATCCGTTCACCTTTTCTGCGTCGCACAAAGACATGGTGGTTGGAACCAAAGATCTCAAATTTGGACTCATCAGACCAAAGCACAGATTTCCACTGGTCTAATGTCCATTCCTTGTGTTCTTTAGCCTAAACAAGTCTCTTCTGCTTGTTGCCTGTCCTTAGCAGTGGTTTCCTAGCAGCTATTTTACCATGAAGGCCTGCTGCACAAAGTTTCCTCTTAACAGTTGTTGTAGAGATGTGTCTGCTGCTAGAACTCTGTGTGGCATTGACCTGGTCTCTAATCTGAGCTGCTGTAAACCTGCGATTTCTGAGGCTGGTAACTCGGATAAACTAATCCTCAGAAGAAGAGGTGACTCTTGGTCTTCCTTTCCTGGGGCGGACCTCATGTGAGCCAGTTTCTTTGTAGCGCTTGATGGTTTTTGCAACTGCACTTGGGGACACATTCAAAGTTTTCCCAATTTTTCGGACTGACTGACCTTCATTTCTTAAAGTAATGATGGCCACTCGTTTTTCTTTACTTAGCTGCTTTTTTTCTTGCCATAATACAAATCAAATTCTAACAGTCTATTCAGTAGGACTATCAGCTGTGTATCCACCAGACTTCTGCATAACACAACTGATGGTCCCAACCCCATTTATAAGGCCAGAAATCCCACTTATTAAACCTGACAGGGCACACCTGTGAAGTGAAAACCATTTCCAGTGACTACCTCTTGAAGCTCATCAAGAGAATGCCAAGAGTGTGCAAAGCAGTCATCAAAGCAAAAGGTGGCTACTTTGAAGAACCTAGAATATAAAACATAATTTCTGTTGTTACACACTTTTTTGTTAAGAATATAATTCCACATGTGTTAATTCATAGTTTTGATGCCTTCAGTGTGAATTTACAATTTTCATAGTCATGAAAATACAGAAAATTCTTTAAATGAGAAGGTGTGTCCAAACTTTTGGTCTGTACTGTATGTCAGAGCTGCTGCTAAAAGTGCGGGGAGATTGTTCTCACTCTGCTGCTGCTCACCATCTCATATGCAACGTACCAACAAGGTGGAACTCCACCTTCCATGTGCTGGAGAGACTGTGCGAGCAGCTGCAACAAGTAGTGGAGTTCTGTGGACAACACTCCTTCACCACAAATGAGTAGGCCTTCACGTGGGTTGTGTTTGCTATGTTGTGCTGCTTCAAATACTCAACCAACATGGTCAGGCCTGTTCACGCCATCATGGGAGTTAATATACCTGAGTCGCACTTACTTAGTACCAGGGCAATGGGGTACTCGGAGCCGAGCCCATGGAAATCTATGGGAGTTGTCACTGGCAGCGGTGGCTCGGTCCGTGGCCCTGGGCGCTCATCCAATGGGGGAATATTTACAGGGGATTATTAGGATAGGTAGTTCGTGACGCCACCTGTGGTATCTGGTTAATTGAACCAGCGCTGCTATAAGGACTTTCACAGGGGATGTTATGGGGCAGCTGGGTGGTAAGTCTCCCACAGGCGAGACGGGTCCCTGGAAGTCTATGGTGGAGATGATGCAGGGTGTAGTAATAATTCAGTCACACACAAGGTAGCTCCTTTTCATACCTTTTACTGACGATGGTTCAAGCAGATCCCGGGGAGCTGGTCGGGGTGGAGAGTGCACATTCCGGTAACAGCTGAGCAGGTTAGAGGCCTCCTTAACTTCAATGTACATGCGAGTCCAACTTGCCTGAAGCGAAGTTAACTCTGAAACTCCAGCTTTCTCAATAGCTGTACTGCCCGGCCAACGTTGTGGTGGAGCCTTCTAAGTGATGAAACTAAGTCCTTACTTTTGTCGTGCACTTGACTCAAGTCCCTGTTCCACCTGACTCCGGTTACGTATTGACACTTAGGGCTGCTCTCTGCGACCTGTAGTCCAGATGCCTCCGGTAATCTTGTCACTAAGCTTGAAACTGTAGCAACGCCTCGGACTCCGGTGTCCGGCAATTTAGTGCAGGCAATCCAATACCTGAAGCACTTCTCTAACTTCTCCACTGCCCTTCGCCCTGCTCTCGCTCTTAGCACAAGCAGTTGTAACTTCGATGGTAATGTCAGCTTTCTTCTAGAGCTCGCCGAGCAGCTCTCAGTATCCTCCTCCCTCCAGCTTCTGTTGAGGTACTGATTAAGGGTAGCTCTGACTAGGCTAGGATGATCCACTTCACCCGTACTAGCCTCCACTTGCTTGTCAGGTGAGCTACGTTAGCTCTGCGAGGATTCAGTCCTCCCTTCTCTCTCTCCAAGTCCAGACTCCACTGGACTGAACTGCACTGTCCGAAGACAGGAAACTGACTGCACTACACTGTCCTGAGACAGGAAGCTTGACTGAGCTCTGCTACATGTCACCACCTCCTATACCCCTGGTGGGTGTGTCTAGAAGTGTGAGTGAAGTGCATATCAAGCTTTGCTGTTACCTTCCTGTGCACTCTCCTGGATTTTTATGTGTGCCTGCGTAGCTGGGCTACACATCCCCCCTTGGTAAAACACAGCACTCCCGGGCTGTAAAAGACAAAAAGAACATTTTGTTTTGCATTAACATCAACATATTAACACTTCCCATGCGGGAGGTACGAATTCTTGAACGTTACATTTTGTACAATGAAGAATACAAAAGTATCAAAATATCAAAATATCAAACATGTTCATAAATACAAGATACTTGTGGAGGACCCGCACCAAAAACCTCCCACGTGGGTCCTGGGTGGGCTGCAGGACTTTATTGCAGACCTCACTCTGGGCCCCACCATACGGGTTTTTCTTCTGAGGTAGTTAGCAATGGTTTCATGTAAAACCAAGATAATGCACCGTAGCGCAACTATTTACAAGTGAAAGTTTTTGGGCTGGCATAGTCCACAGCCACGCAGTCCATTGGCATGGTTAAAACACATTTCAAATAATTACATTAATACTTTTTTTTTAAACTTTATACAATTTTTCAGATGCAATAAACCCTATCTGGGTCTTGCTAACTAGTCTACTAGGACTACTCCTGATAGCGAATAGGTAGTTTACCTTTAGTGATACGTTCTGACCTACGTGGGGTAGCATCAGGTATGGTATTCTCTAACCTTTCTGTTCTGCGTAACGGCAAACTATAATACTGTCTCAACCATTCTATGGATCTGGCAAGCGTGCTAGTGACTGGACGAGGCGGTACTGCTTCACCAGCTTCACCAAGGGATTCCACTTCTTGTGGCGCTGCTTCCTGCGGGTCCGCTTCTTGGGGTTCTAACGGTTGAGGGTCTGCCGGAACAGGTTCTGCTGGAACTGGCTCTACTGGCACAATTGGTATGACCGGTTGTAGAGACTCCTCTTGCGGTTGATAAAACTGCAGCACAGGAATAATTACAGCGTCTCCTAATCTGGGCCAATCTGCAGGTAAATCTCCCAAATCCGTGTGTATGACCGCTTCATCATTTTCTTTCTGAAGGACAACAGGGTTTTCTTCACGGAGCTTTAATGGGCCAGGACACAACTTCAAATGATCTCTAGACACAGTTGCCGTCGTTTTTCCTCCATCCTTGCTGATGGTACAGACCTTGCTGTTATCGAAATTGGAATTTTGCACGACGTAAGGCTCCTGTTCCCACTGATCATCCAAGTTGTGTGTTCTTCTTTTCCTTTTGAGCACCATTTCTCCAGGCATTAAAGGCTTAGTGGGAGCATTTTTGGTATAGTTCTTCTCTTGCTTTTCTCTTACTTTGTTGAGACTGTCTTCCACGCAGGCTTGTACTCTCTTGTACTGTTCTTGTCGATTTTTGTCCCAATCTTCAGCGTTGTTATCAGCCTCTGGTTCTACCACACCGAGTTCTAAGTCCATTGGCAGCCTTCCCGGTCTTGCTCTCATAAGGTAGGCTGGAGTGCAGTTGGTGGAACTTACTGGAATATGATTGTACAAGTCAACCAGGTCAGGTAACAAGTCTGGCCACCGATTTCTTTCTTCCAGTGGTACAGTTTTCAGTAAGTCGAGGACAATGTGATTCATTTTTTCACAAAGGCCGTTGGTCTGAGGGTGGTATGGTGTTGTTCTGATCTTTTTACATCCATACAATTGACAAAATTCCTGAAACAGTTCAGCTTCAAAGGCTGGACCTCGATCAGTCAGAACCTGCTCTGGATATCCGTGTGGTCTGCAGAAACTTGCTTGGAAGGTTCTTGCTGCTGTCTCTGCTGTCATATCTTTGACAGGGGCGACCACCAGAAACCGGGAATAGTGATCCACCATGGTCAGGGCATATGTGTATCCTGACCTGCTTGGGGACAACTTGACGTGATCCAATGCCACGATCTCCAAGGGACGAGTCGTCCGGATAGGCTGCAAGGGTGCCTTCTGGCTACTGTAGTTTTTTCGCCTGAGGCCACAGGGTCCACAGTTCCGGCACCACTTCTCGATGGAGCTGCGCATACCTACCCAGTAGAACCGGCACCTCAACAGGGTCTCCAGCTTTCTCCAGCCAAAGTGTCCTGCTTGATCGTGGTAGGCTTCCAGCACCATTTGGATGTCTGCTTTCGGGACCACTATTTGCCAAACCATCTCATGGGTCCTTGGGTCGACGTATCTCCTGCACAACTTCTCACGGTATATGAACAACCGGCTTCTCTCGTTCCACAGGAGCTTTGCTGGCATGGATGCATCTTTCTCCAAGGAGGAACCTTCCTGTTTTATCAACTCCTTGATACGGCTGACCACGGGATCGCTGTCCTGAGTCTCCTTCCAGCTGTGATGAGGTAAAGGGTTCAACATCTCCCCACACCGCTTCCTGTAGACTCGTTGCTCTTGGACCATCCCATTTCGGTGGAACGCAGGTAGCTCGATTTCTTCCAGATCGTCTGACTCTTCCTCCGTGTCAGATTCATGCGGCATTCTAGACAAGGCGTCCGCGTTAGCATTTTTACGGCCCGCTCTGTATTTGATGGTAAACTGGTAGTTTGATAACCGAGCCATCCAACATTGCTCCATGGCCCCCAGCTTGGCTGTTTCCAGATGCGTCAAGGGGTTGTTGTCTGTAAACGCAGTGAACCGGTTGGAGGCAAGGTAATGTTTAAATCTTTCGGTAATGGCCCAGACCAGCGCCAGGAACTCCAGTTTGAAGCTGCTATAGTTTTCCGGATTCCTCTCAGTTGGCCTGAGTTTTCTGCTGGCATATGCGATGACTTTTTCTTGGCCGTTCTGCTTCTGACTGAGGACCGCTCCTAATCCTTCGTTACTGGCATCTGTGTATAGCAGGATCGGTTGGCTGTAATCTGGGTAGGCTAAGATTTCATCGCCGGTAAGGATCTCTTTCATCTCTTTGAATGCCTCAGCTTGTTCTTTTCCCCAATTGAATGGAAGGTTTCTGCTCTTAAGAGGTTGTCCTACCAGGAGGTCCTGCAAAGGTGCCGCTTTCTTAGTGTAATCTTTTACAAACCTCCTGTAGTAACCTGTTAATCCCAGGAACTGACGCACCTCTTTTAAGTTCTTCGGCTCTGGCCATTTCTGAATAGCTGTGACCTTCTCTGGGTCCGGCGCTACTCCTTCGGAACTGACAATGTGTCCCAAGTACTGTACCTTCCGTTTGAGCAGGTGGCATTTAGAGGGCTTTAGTTTCATCCCAAACTTGGACAATGACTCAAATACCTCCGCCAGGTGCTTCAGATGATCTTCATATGTCTTAGAGTACACAATTACGTCGTCCAAGTACAGCAGCACAGTTTCGAAGTTGAGATGTCCCAGACAGCTCTCCATCACCCTTTGGAATGTTCCTGGGGAACTGCTGAGACCAAACGGCATCCTATCGAACTCGCAGAGTCCCATTGGGGTGGTGAAAGCAGTTTTCTCCCGGTCCTCCTCAGCCACAGCCACTTGCCAGTACCCACTAGTAAGGTCGAGGGTAGAAAAGTAGTTAGCCGTTTTCAGAGCAGCTAAGGATTCCTCTATACGTGGTAATGGGTATGCATCTTTATGTGTTATACGATTTACTTGCCTATAGTCTACACACATTCGCATGCTACCATCCTTTTTCTTCACTAGAACCAGAGGTGCTGCCCAGGGGCTACAACTATCCCTTATCACCCCGGCTTTCTTCATGTCATGCAGCATTTCCTTAGCTTTCTGATAATGGGCTGGAGGTATGGGCCTGTACCGCTCTTTGATGGGAGGATGACTGCCTGTAGGGATATGATGCTGTACTCCCTTAATGGTCCCAAAATCAAGTGGGTGCTTGCTAAATACTTGTGCGTACTCTTGTACCACCCGTAGTACCCCCTGTTTCTGGTGGACGGAAGTGGTGTCTGTCCCAATATGAAGCTGCTGACACCAGTCCGCTACCGGGGTTGCCGGATCATTATCCTCCGCTGGCTGGCGGGAGGCTAAGGACTCGGTTGTGAGGATAGAATTATTATCTACGGCATGTAATTTAGCAACTGTAGCATAACGGGGCAAATTTACTTCATCGTCCCCCCAGTTGAGAAGTCGTACTGGTACTCTCCCATTTACTACTTCCACTACCCCTCTAGCAATCATGAGTGTAGGTCTGTGTTCTGAGCGATGGGGTTCTACTACTGCTTGGTAGTTCTGTCCTCTCAGACCCATGGCTGCTCTACACCATATTAACATTTCACTCATTGGGGGTATTACAATGGGGTTCGAGTCTGTGACCCGTACATTACCGATTTCACCATCTGTAAGCTTCGCTTGCTGCTGGCACATCAGGGCCCGGATCTCCCTCTGGATCACTCCCTTCTGCTTTGGCTTGGCAACTTCAGCGAGCTGTTGGAGCAAAAACACAACTTCTCCCAGACAGTTACTGATAATGTTAGTACCTAGTATCACATTTAGACCATTTTCCTCATTTACAGTCCTGACTACTAGGAGTCCCTGATCCTTCAGCTCCACCCTGCCCACTTTTACGTTTACGTTTTTGGCTCCAATTACTTCAACAGGGAGACCATTGGTAGCGTACACTGTCAAGTCAGGGCTTGGGGGCTGGAGACTGTCCATGGACCAAAATTTATTGTAAAGGACGTCAGGTATAATGGTCACCTGAGATCCCGTGTCCAGCAGTGCAGGGATTGCAATCCCGTCCAGAATCATGGACAGGTAGGGCCGTCCACCCACGAACCTGCGGTTCCAGTCTAAGGGGCCTGATGAGTCTACTCCTGGATGTTGGCCCTCTGACCCAGGATCGGCTCGTTTAAAGGACATTGCTGAGCCATATGACCTTTTTGATTGCAGCGGTAGCAGACGATCTCCCGGCGAGGATGGTGTTGCTCCGGAGTCGCTCCTGGGGGTGGCGTGGTCCTCCTCTGGTGTGGCGACGTCCTCCATTTCCTCCGGTTCATCCAAGGGACATCCTCCGGACAGTCGGCTAGTTGGATCTTCCCTCCTTCCTCTTTCCGCAGTTGCAGGGCCTCCATTACAGTGGCCAAGTTCTTAGTCAGCTGGCGCACTTCTGAGCGCAGACATTCCAACTCACTAGGGGGCGCCACCTGCATTTTAGCTTCCGCCACCTGTGGAGAAAAGGTGGGTACTGCCGACTTAAGAGTGGCTTCACCCGGGTGATACTGATTTGCCACCTCAGGCTTTTCCAGGGGTCGCAGTCCCTTTATTGCCATGTCCTTTAGAGCATCAAAAGTGGCATCTGGATGATCCAAGGACCACCAGTTTACAGTCCTCCTTTCCTCTGGAGACCTCAGTCCCCGCACGAATTGCTCTTTTAACATTTGGCTCTCATCAATGGGACTTGTGGGGTTAGCCTGTTTGAGAGCTCGCAGGGCCCCCTGTAGTCGGCAGGCGTAGTCCCTAATACTGTCACCTGGTCCCTGGAAGCACTGATAAAATGCCATCCGGAGATCCGTTTCTGTGCGGTCCTCGAAGATGGCCTGTAGCTTTAAGAGAATCGCAGGTACCGACTCCTGGGCTGCAATGGGCCAAGTCTCTACTTCTCTCTCAGCCGCACCAGCTAACTGCCCTATTACCACAGCAGCTTTTTGCTTTTCAGTCATTGAATACATATCCAAAATACTACATATTTTCCGTTTAAATCCTGGCAGGGTGCCTGGCTCGCCGCTGTACTGGGGGAGCCACTTCGCTCCAGGCATGTATGGGAGGGTTAGCGGCATTAGCGGGACCACCGGGCCAGGTGAGGGGCCTGCACCCCCATCCTGCGGTACGACGCCAAGCGGTGGGCTATTGGGGCCTCCGGCGGGAGCCGCTCCGTCTGCCGGTTGCTGCGACATATTGGTGCCCCCTTGGTTAATCTGAGCCTACCTCTTTCACAGGCTGCAGCGTCGCAGGCACAGCGGTGGAGACAGGACCTTCGTAGCAGGCACAGCGGTGGAGACAGGACCTTCGTCGCTGGACTGTGATGCCAGAGCATTCACTTCCTGTTTCACAGGACCTGTCGCCGCGTCAGAGCTGGGGGCGGAGCCAGGCAACAGCGCGCTTTTACAGGTACGCCCCCCTTCTTCACCAGCGCCTGAGGGCGCGAATATTGCGCCAAAGATGGCGGTATTATGGCGTCAACACAGCAAACAGTCTTTTCCGCACAGTCAATATAGGCACACAGGACTCACAATTGCAAGTTTCGGATCCTGTTCGTGACGCCAAAGATTGAGTCGCACTTACTTAGTACCAGGGCAATGGGGTACTCGGAGCCGAGCCCATGGAAATCTATGGGAGTTGTCACTGGCAGCGGTGGCTCGGTCCGTGGCCCTGGGCGCTCATCCAATGGGGGAATATTTACAGGGGATTATTAGGATAGGTAGTTCGTGACGCCACCTGTGGTATCTGGTTAATTGAACCAGCGCTGCTATAAGGACTTTCACAGGGGATGTTATGGGGCAGCTGGGTGGTAAGTCTCCCACAGGCGAGACGGGTCCCTGGAAGTCTATGGTGGAGATGATGCAGGGTGTAGTAATAATTCAGTCACACACAAGGTAGCTCCTTTTCATACCTTTTACTGACGATGGTTCAAGCAGATCCCGGGGAGCTGGTCGGGGTGGAGAGTGCACATTCCGGTAACAGCTGAGCAGGTTAGAGGCCTCCTTAACTTCAATGTACATGCGAGTCCAACTTGCCTGAAGCGAAGTTAACTCTGAAACTCCAGCTTTCTCAATAGCTGTACTGCCCGGCCAACGTTGTGGTGGAGCCTTCTAAGTGATGAAACTAAGTCCTTACTTTTGTCGTGCACTTGACTCAAGTCCCTGTTCCACCTGACTCCGGTTACGTATTGACACTTAGGGCTGCTCTCTGCGACCTGTAGTCCAGATGCCTCCGGTAATCTTGTCACTAAGCTTGAAACTGTAGCAACGCCTCGGACTCCGGTGTCCGGCAATTTAGTGCAGGCAATCCAATACCTGAAGCACTTCTCTAACTTCTCCACTGCCCTTCGCCCTGCTCTCGCTCTTAGCACAAGCAGTTGTAACTTCGATGGTAATGTCAGCTTTCTTCTAGAGCTCGCCGAGCAGCTCTCAGTATCCTCCTCCCTCCAGCTTCTGTTGAGGTACTGATTAAGGGTAGCTCTGACTAGGCTAGGATGATCCACTTCACCCGTACTAGCCTCCACTTGCTTGTCAGGTGAGCTACGTTAGCTCTGCGAGGATTCAGTCCTCCCTTCTCTCTCTCCAAGTCCAGACTCCACTGGACTGAACTGCACTGTCCGAAGACAGGAAACTGACTGCACTACACTGTCCTGAGACAGGAAGCTTGACTGAGCTCTGCTACATGTCACCACCTCCTATACCCCTGGTGGGTGTGTCTAGAAGTGTGAGTGAAGTGCATATCAAGCTTTGCTGTTACCTTCCTGTGCACTCTCCTGGATTTTTATGTGTGCCTGCGTAGCTGGGCTACACATACCCCTTCTATGTCTGCTGGAAATAACACTACAGCCAATGATGGATGGTGGCACAGGAGGAATAGGAGTAGGTGGAATGGAAGGTGGCTGAGAGGATAGAGAGGACCCAGACCATACACCTCCCTCTGAGAATAGTTTGTCGTTGCCTCTGGACAGCCTGGCACACATGAGCCAATACATGCTGCTGTGACTGTGAAATGACCATCAAGTTTCCCAGATTTGTAAGACTGCTGATTACTGACCACCAAGGTGTGACCAACCTGCTGGATCCGTGCTACAAGGACAACATACCAATATTTACTTCCATAACTGGAGCCACACTGCTAAATGCATGAATTCAAGCGCATGCTGTTAGAGGCACTTCTGATGGCATTCCCACCTGACAGCAGGGAGCTGACTGGAAGAACAAGGCAGAGGAAGAGGAAGTCACCAGTGTAGCTGGGGCACAGCCACCACCTCGGAAGGCAGAACTAGCATGGAGAAAATGTGGCAAAACTTCCTCAGCATGCCCCAACATCCTGCACCACCATTTAATATGGTCCATATTAGAAGGAGGCAGCATTACAAAAACATGATGGAAGAGTAAGTGTCCACACATCTTCATGTACTAACTGATGGGTCTGCTGTATTTAACTTCTGGGTCTCCAAGTTAGACACATGGCCTGGGCTTGCCCTTTATGCCTTGGAGTTGTTGGCCTGCCCTGCAGCAAGTATACTGTTGAACATGTTTTTAGCACAGCAGGGGGTGTAATCACAGACAGGCGCATCTGCCTGTCCACAGCCATCATGGGGAAGTTAACATTCATTAAAATGAACCAAGTGTGTATACCATAGTGCTTGTACGTACCTTTGGCTGACTAGACAATTATACTAGCCGCACCCTGCCATTGTTCAACTCTATTTGCCATTCGTTTAATTAAAACACAAAAAAAAAAGTTACATAATGTAGTGCAGTGGTGTCCTCACTGTGCAGTGAAGAGGCAGTGACCCAGGAGAGTTGAAAGTAAACACAGGTTTAATATCCAAAAACTTGAAAACAAACCAAACGGTATCCTCCGGATCACAGCCGGGAAACAAGACAGTCTGTAATTCGTCCGGTTGCCGAGGGTGACTGCACCACTGTATAATGATGTGGAGTGCCAGCAGTTCACTTTGCTTAGTGCTGTGTTCCCTTACACAGGCTGAGTTTTGCAGAGCCGTCTGCTCTGCAACTTGCAAACTCCACACTGACACACCCAACCCTTTGCTGCAGGGGTTTATACAAAGAACCTGTGGCTGTAGCCAACATGGAAAACCCGGGCTGGGGAAGGGAACGGACCACCCCGCTACCTTACTGTAGTCAATTTAAAAAATTAAAGCCCATAGTAGGTTTTTCTAATCTTCCTTGGACAAATAGCATGTCCAAGACCAATACTCACTATTATTCTGCATTGCAACCACAGCTATGCCTGTGACTGCAATGCACTCCCACGGCCTCAATATGCTTCTTTGCGCATCCTGGAGGACACATAGTGACCCTTGCATGTGACCCCGGACCCCGGTCACTGCCTCACATATCCCCCCCTCTGTTTACACTTGTGTGGTTGAATATTTGTCACCATATAGGGGGCCCGTAACAGGACATCCGCATTTCCCTGTGACTTCCCAGCCTGACGGTAAAATTGAAATTTTGCAAAGACAGGAATCATCGGGTGACCCAAGTATTCCTTTCCTTGGCATTCCTCATCCAGACCAAGGGCGAATGATGTGTCACCAATAGAGTTGAGCGATACTTTCCGATATGCTAAAGTATCGGAATCGGAATGGTATCGCCGATATCACTAAAATATCGGCGATACCGATACCGATACCGGAAGTCCCATGTAAGTCTATGGGAACAAAATATCGCAACTAAAAAAAACCCCATTCTTGCCTTGTAAACACTAAATATACACACATAGAATACATATATATATATATACATGTCATTGTGACATATATATATACATATATGTATAGTTTATACACTTCTACATAGTAAAATATCCTTTGATTCAATTGCCGGGTAAAGCCGGCTTCAGTGAAAAGACAGAAGCACCCGACATGAAATGACACTTGGTGTACATAGGGTTAAACATTTCTTTTCATGTCCTTTGCTATCTAATTTGCACAAACAATTAAATCAGACTATGTGTGCAAAATTTCACACCTCTAGGGGTTAATTAAAGGTGTAAATTCGTTGTAAAAAAAACGGACTTTTTTGCTACGAATTTACACCTTTAATTAACCCCTAGAAGTGTGAAATTTTGCACACATAGTCTGATTTAATTGTTTGTGCAAATTAGATAGCAAAGGACATGAAAAGACATGGTTAACACTATGTACACCAAGTGTCATTTCATGTCGGGTCACCCGACATGAAATGACACTTGGTGTACATAGGGTTAAACATTTCTTTTCATGTCCTTTGCTATCTAATTTGCACAAACAATTAAATCAGACTATGTGTGCAAAATTTCACACCTCTAGGGGTTAATTAAAGGTGTAAATTCGTTGTAAAAAAAACGGACTTTTTTGCTACGAATTTACACCTTTAATTAACCCCTAGAGGTGTGAAATTTTGCACACATAGTCTGATTTAATTGTTTGTGCAAATTAGATAGCAAAGGACATGAAAAGACATGGTTAACCCTATGTACACCAAGTGTCATTTCATGTAGGGTTCTGCATTTTCACAAAAGCCGGCAATTGAATTAGCGGCTATTATACTATGTAGAAGTGTATGAACTACAAATATAAATATATATATATATGTGTCACAAATTCAATGACATGTATATATATATATGAGGTGTAAAATTGCTGAAAAAAAATGCGTGGGCTCCCGCCCTATTTTCGCAACCAGACAGACAAAGCCAGTGAGTGGGGGCAGATAATAATAGCCCAGAGAGGGACCATTATTTTTGCCCCCCCCCGGCTACTAACATCTGCCCCCAGACACCCCAGGAAAGACAAATCTATAATTAGATTCGCCCTTTCTGGCACTTTGCCCGTCTATTCCCATTGCCCTGTAGCGGTGGCGAATGGGTTAATATGGGGTTAAAGCCACCTTGCTATTGAAAGGTGACCTTAAGCCAGGTTAATAATTGAGAGCTGTCAATTAGACAACTATCAATTATTAATCCTATTGCATGAAATAAAAATAAAAACACACACACTTTAATTAAAAATCATTTTAATGAAATAAAGACACATGTTTTTGACCATCTTTTATTTTACTGCAAAAACCATTTCCTGTAATAAAAATAAAATAAAAAAGCAAAATTATTCTTACCTATCCCATGCACAGTCAGGTCCCACGGTGTAATCCTTCAGAAAGGGTTAATGTTTACTGCAGGGACCGCAGCTAATGCTGCAGCCTCACAGTAAACCCCAAATGAATGAGTTCCTCTCCTGCCTGACAGGAGAGTAAAGGCTGGGTGTCACATAACGATACACCAGCGATCCCGACAACGATATGCACTTGTCAGGATCGCTGGTGTATCGCTACATGATCGCTGCTGAGCTGCCAAACAGGCAGCTCAGGCAGCGATCTGGGACAGCGACACTGCGGGTAACATCGCTTAAGGGCCCGTCTCACATAGCGATATCGCTACCGAGATCGCTGCTGAGTCACTAGTTTTGTGACGCAGCAGCGAGCTCACCAGCGATATCGCTGTGTGTGACATTCAGCGACGATCAGCCCCCCTGCCGGGTATCGCTGATCGTCGCAGAAATGTCAGGACCTTTTTTTGATCGCTGGTTTCCCTCTGACAGGCACGCATCGCTGCGTGTGACAGGCGGGAAACCAGCGATCAAAGGTCCTGACATTTCAGCGACGATCAGCGATACCCGGCAGGGGGGCTGATCGTCGCTGAATGTCACACACAGCGATATCGCTGGTGAGCTCGCTGCTGCGTCACAAAACTAGTGACTCAGCAGCGATCTCGGTAGCGATATCGCTATGTGAGACGGGCCCTTAAGTGGAAAGCTTAATTGATTGCTTTCCACTTTCACTTCAGGTCAGCCAGGGACACAATCAGTGACGTCAGAGGGAACTGATTAACAAAAATAGGGGTTCCCTTCGAAAAAAAATGGCGTGGGGTCCCCCCTATTTTTGTTAACCAGCCAGATGAAGCAGACCGCTGAGGCCTGGATTTTCAGGCTGTTAAGGAGCCAAGATCCATGGACCTTGCCAGCCTGATAATACCAGGCCACAGCAGTCTGCATATCTTGGCTGATTAACAAAAATAGGGGATCCCCTCGAAAAAAATTAGCGTGGGGTCCCCCCTATTTTTGTTAACCAGCCAGATGAAGCAGACCGCTGAGGCCTGGTTTTTCAGGCTGGTAAGGATCCAATATCCATGGACCTTGCAAGCCTGATAATACCAGGCCACAGCAGTCTGCTTAGCTTGGCTGGTTAACAAAAATAGGGGATCCCCTCGAAAAAAAAAACGGCGTGGGGATCCCCCCTATTTTTGTTAACCAGCCAAGTAAAATGCAGACTGCTGCGGCCTGGTATTAAAAGACTGTCAAGGCCCATGGATTTTGGCCCTCAACAGCCTGATAATACCAGGCTACAGCAGCCCCACATTTGGCGCATCAAAAGATGTGCCAATTGTGGCACTTTACCCGGCTCTTCCCACTTGCCCTGTAGCGGTGGCAAGCGGGGTAATAAGGGGTTATTGTCACCGTTGATTGCACGGTGACAATAAGCCCGGTTAATAATGGAGAGGTGTCAATAAGACACCGATCCATTATTAATCCCAAAGTTATTAAATGTATAAAAAAAAGACAAAGCAAGAAAAAAGTATTTTAATGAAATAAAAGAGACAACACAGTTTTCATTTCTTTTATTATACACTCATTCCTGCGACGCCATCGATCTCCTGTAAAAAAAGAAAAAAAACAAACCAACAGTATACCACCTGTCCGACGCAGTCCATAACGATAGTCCCACGACGATCCAGCTCTGCTACATCGCAATGACAGGCAGAGCCTGTCATTGCAACGCAGCACAGCTGATTACCTGCTTCCCCGGCGGTGACGTCATCGGACTGACTGCTTTACGGCCGGGATTACCCAGCAGTCACTGCAGTTATCGCGAGAAACTGCATGTGACCGCCGGGGAGAAGAGGATGGCGGCCATGAAGCAATCCAGGACGTGACCGCCGGAGATCTTCTGCCAGGTAAGTGCCGCTGACTCCTGACAGACCCGACAGACGGACACTGACAGTGACAGTGACATCCCGATTCCGGTATCCGATAAGACGAAAATATCGGAACTCGGAATCGGAATTCCGATACAGCTAATATCGGCCGATACCCGATATTTGCAGTATCGGAATGCTCAACACTAGTCACCAATATTGTTGAGCATTCCGATACTGCAAATATCAGGTATCGGCCGATATTCGCTGTATCGGAATTCCGATTCTGAGATCCGATATTTTTGTCATATCGGATACCGGAATCTGAGTTTTCCTGTAAAGTCTATGGGGAGTTCCTGTGTCACAGAATGAAGTACGTGACACAAGAACTTCCCGAAAGAGTCACTGTCAGTGTCGGTCGGGTCTGTCAGGTGTCAGCAGCACTTACCTGGCAGAAGATCCCCGGCGGTCACGTCCATCCATCCATCCATCCAGGCCGGCCATTACCCTCTCCCTGGCGGTCACGTGCAGCATCTCGCGATAACTGCATGGGCTGCCGGGTACTGGGTAATCTCGGCCAGCTGTACTCTCACGACAGCTGGCTGTAAACCAGTCCGATGACGTCACCGCCGGGGAATCTCCTCAGGTAAGCAGCTCTGCTCTATGTGGATGTCAGGCTCAGCCTGGCATGCAGATGTAGCAGAGCTGGACTCGTCGTGGGACACTCGTGATTTTGGACTGCGTCGGACAGGGAGTATTTGTGTTGGTTTGTTATTTTTGTTTTTTTTACAGGAGAACGATGGCGTCGCAGGATGAGCGTGCAATAAAAATAATGAAAACTGTGTTGTGTTTTATTTCATTAAAAGACTTTATTCTGGCTGTGTCTTTTTTTTACAAATTTTCAACCTTTATGATTAATAATGGATCGGTCTCTTATTGACACCTCTCCATTATTAACCGGGCTTATTGTCACCATTCAATCAAAGGTGACATTGACCCCTTATTACCCCGCTTGCCACCGCTACAAGGCAAGTGGGAAGAGCCGGGTAAAGTGCCACAATTGGCGCATCTTTGGATGCGCCAATTGTGGGGCTGCTGCAGCCTGGTATTTTTAGGCTGTTGAGGGACCAAAATCCATGGGCCTTGACAGTCTTTTAATACCAGGCCGCAGCAGTCTGCTTTTTACTTGGCTGGTTAACAAAAATAGGGGGACCCCCACGCCATTTTTTTTTTGAGGGGATCCCCTATTTTTGTTAACCAGCCAAGCTAAGCAGACTGCTGTGGCCTGGCATTATCAGGCTTGCAAGGTTCATGGATATTGGATCCTTACCAGCCTGAAAAACCAGGCCTCAGCAGTCTGCTTCATCTGGCTGGTTAACAAAAATAGGGGGGGACCCCACGCCATTTTTTTTCGAGGGGATCCCCTATTTTTGTTAACCAGCCAAGATAAGCAGACTGCTGTGGCCTGGTATTATCAGGCTTGCAAGGTCCATGGATATTGGCTCCTTAACAGCCTGAAAAACCAGGCCTCAGTAGTCTGCTTTATTAGGCTGGTTAACAAAAATAGGGGGGACCCCACGCCATTTTTTTTTCGACGGGATCCCCTATTTTTGATAATCAGTTCACTTCAGGTCAGCCGGGATTCCCTCTGACGTCACTGATGCTGTGCGGTGGCCCTGGCTGACCTGAAGTGAAAGTGGGAAGCAATCAATTATGCTAACCACTTCCTCTCCTGTCAGCCAGGAGAGGAGATGATTCAGTCAGGAGTTTACTGTGAGGCTGTCAGCATTAGCTGAAGTCTCTGCAGTAAACATTAACCCTTTCAGAAGGATTACATCAGGGACCTAACTGAACATCGGATAGGTAAGAATAATGTTGCTTTATTATTTTATTTTTATTACAGGTGAACAAGGGCTTCACAAGGAATGGCAGTAAAATTAAATATGGTCAAAAACTGTGTTTATTTCATTAAAATTATTTTTAATTAAAGTGTGTGTTTTATTTTTATTTCATACAATAGGATTAATAATTGATAGTTGTCTAATTGACAGCTCTCAATTATTAACCTGGCTTAAAGTCACCTTTCAATAGCAAGGTGGCTTTAACCCCTTATTAACCCATTCGCCACCGCTACAGGGCAATGGGAATAGACGGGCAAAGTGCCAGAAAGGGCGAATCTAATTATAGATTTGCCTTTTCTAGGGTGTCTGGGGGCAGATGTTAGTAGCCAGGGGTGGCCAAAAATAATGGTTCCTCTCTGGGCCATTATTATCTGCCCCCACTCGCTGGCTTTGTCTGTCTGGTTGAGAAAATAGGGCGGGAGTCCACGCATTTTTTTTTCAACTGTTTTACACCATATATATATACATGTCATTGAATTTGTGACACATATATATATATATATATATATATATATTTATAGTACATACACTTCTACATAGTATAATAGCCGCTAATTCAATTGCCGGCTTTTGTGAAAATACAGAACCTGACATGAAATGACACATGGTTTACATAGAGTTAACCATGTCATTTCATGTAGTTTGATATATGGTTTTCACTAACAATTACATGAGTGTATGTGTGCAAAATTTGACACATGTAGGGGTTAATTAAAGGTGTAAATTTGTAGCAAAAAAATGCGGGTTTTTTACAACAAATTTACACCTTTAATTAACTCCTATATGTGTCAAATTTTGCACACATATACTCATCTAATTGTTCGTGAAAACCATATATCAAACTGCATGAAATGACATGGTTAACTCTATATAAACCATGTGTCATTTCATGTCGGGTGGTTCTGTGTTTTCACAAAAGCCGGCATTGCCCGGCAATTAAATCAGAGGCTATTTTACTATGTAGAAGTGTATGAACTATAAATATATGTATATATATATATGTCACAATGACATGTATGTATATATATATATATATATATATATATATATGTGTGTATTCTATGTGTGTATATCTAGTGTTTACAAGGAAAGAAAGAGGTTTTTTTAGTTCCGATATTTCTGTCCCATTGACTTGCATTGGGTTTCCGGTATTGGATCGGCGATACCCGATACTTTTTGAGTATCGGGCCGATCCAATCCGATCCGATATTTCGGGATATTGGGCGGTATCGCTCAACACTAGTCACCAAGCAAAACGATCAACCGAACAAATAATAGCGTAGGGACTCCAAGGCCCACTTAATGGGCAGGCACCCCACTACGCTAGAATTTTTCTCAGCCAGGGTAAGTTTCCTACTTAGGTAGGTGACCGATTGCTCCTCTCCGTTCACTTCCTGCGACAGGACCACTTCTAGGCCCACGTTAGAGGCATCTGTCTGCACAATGAAGCGTTTCTGAAAGTCGGGGCTAATGAGGATGGGCTGTCTGCACAGCGCCACCTTTATGGATTAGTACGCTTCCTCTGCCTCAGGGTTCCACCGAACCATAACTAACTTCTTTCCCTTGAGGAGATCAGTAAGGGGGGTTGTTCACCCTGAAAAATTAGGTATAAACCTACAGTGATACCCAACGATTCCAAAAAACGCTCTCACCTGTTTGGTGGTAACCGGTCTGGGCCAGTTCTGAATGGCCTCGATTTTATTGATTTGGGGTTTGATAACCCCATGGCCGTAACCCAAGTACTGGGTTTCCTCAAGCCCTATCGCACATTTCTTGGGATTTGTCATCTGAGCGAATCTACTACGATTTGTACCTGGGACAAGTGGGTATGCCAGTCAGTACTAAAGATGATGATGTCATCTAAGTACGCTGATGCATACTTTCGATGGGGTTCTAGAACTATGTCCATCAACTTCTGAAATGTGGCAGGGGCTCCATGTAGTCCAAATGGCAAGATTACATAGTGGTAAAGACCCTCCGGTGTTATCAAGGCGGTCTTTTCCTTTGACGACTCTGTAAGAGGCACCTGTCAATAACTCTTGGTCAGATCGAGTATGATGAAGTACTGGGCCTGACCCAGGCACTCAATCAGCTTCTCCTCCCGGGGGAATTGGATACAGGTCGAACTTCGACACCTCATTTAATTTACGGAAGTTTTTACAGAACCGAAATGGTCTGTCCGGCTTCGGGACTGGCACAATCGGGCTAATCACATCGCCCAGTCACGTCGGGATTCCTCAATTACTCCCAGTTGGAGCATTTGTCTTACCTCACTCATGATGGCTTGTCTCCAGGCTACGGGCACCTGGTATGGTTTTATTCGTACCATTACATGAGGCTCGGTGACAATGTCATGCTGGATGTCGGAGGTGCGACCCGGTTATTCCGAGAATACATCTGCATTCTCTTGGACTAATTTCTGAACTTCTCAATGCTGCTGTTTCGAGGGAGTGCGTCCTATTTTTACCTCTCTCTCGGCCTCGTCCTTGGGTGGTGGCAGAGGGTTCCCTATGTGTACCACCAGGGTCGCCTCCGCAGCCAAACATTCCCAGTCCTTCCACGCTTTCAACAGGTTGACGTGATATAGCTGTTCTGGTTTTCTTTTCCCGGGCTGGTAAACTATATAATTTACTTCTCACATCTTCCCCTATTTCTCATATGGCCCTTGCCACTTGGCCATGCGCTTACTTTCTGTGGTGGGCACTAGTACCAATACCTAGTTGTTAGAACTCTCCTGTTAGGTTTTTTCTATCTTGCTGGTCACATGACCTTTTTTGCCTATTTAATCCTGCTCCGCCCTTCTGGCTTTGCTGGACTTCATTGTAATTTCTACTCTTAAGCTAGCCAGGTGCTTTGTTACGTTACTCAATTAGTTTAGCTTGGTCTTCGGACCTCTATGTTCTATGTTGTTTGTTTGTCTTCTGTTAGGAGGTGTCCATCTTTCTCCTAGTCCCTAGTTCTTGTAGGGATCCCTCCCTCGCATCTATAGGTCTTCGTACAGACTAGCTGAGGACTTTAGCGGGTCTGATCGCAGGATCAGGTTCCCCGTTACATTGTAGGGATCTAGCTTAGTTCTATTGTAGGGACAGATTTCCCTTCTTTCCTTAGTACTTGTAGCAGAACATAACAGTAAGTCCAGCCCAAAAAAAAAATATCTCTAAGGAAATATTTCCCGTTTCCATCATGGTGTCGGTTCAGGACTTGGCTCAACGCCTGCAGGGACTCTCTCTGGAGGTGTCCGAGCTCCAGCAACACGTGAGTAGCTGTTCTGGAGCACATTTAGTGGAGCCAAAGGTACATTTGCCTGATTTATTTTTTGGTGAACAAAAAGATTTTTTTTCTTTTAAAAATGCTTGCTTGTTTCGTTTGAGACCCAGATCCTCTGGTGATGAATCGCAGCGCATAGGGTTCATAATGTCACTTTTGCGCAAAGAACCTCAGGAATGGGCCTTTTCTCTGCAACCTAGTGATCCATGCTTTAGATCAGTGGATAGTTTTATTTCTGCTTTGGGGTTATTGTATGATGATCCTGAATTGAGACGTTTGAGGCAGGGATCAGGTAATGTGGAAAAATATTGTACTCACTTCCGTCGGTGGTCAACTCAGGTGGGGTGGAACGATTCAGCTTTGAAAAGTTTATTTCTTGCAGGGCTAGGTGAAAGAGTTAAAGATTTGCTGATTGCTTATCCCATACCTGGTAACTTGCAGAAGGCTATGCAATTAGCTATACGGGTGGATAGGAGACTGCGTGCAAGGGTTAATGAGAGTAAATCCTCTGCCATGTCAGCTCCAAGTTTTGAGAGGGTCTGTACTGACATTGGAGACCGATGGAGATTGGAGCGATGGCACCCCGCTCTCAGGAAAAAGACCGCAGGTTTTCTGAAGGTTTGTGCTTTTATTGCGCCAAATCTGACCATTTCATTAAGAACTGTGTGCTTCGTATGAACAAAGAAAAAAAAAAGAGGTCAGTTCCACCCGTATAGCCTGTTTAAACACTAAGGGTGTCTTTCTTTCTGCCTCTATTGCTGTCAGGAAGAATTAATGGAATTTCGGGTATTTGTCGATTGTGGTTCTACTCTGAATGTGATTGATGGGGGATTCTTGGAAAAACTTAAATTAAAACCCAAACCTTTGTCATCCCCTATTGCCGTGGTTTCTGTTGATGGCTCTCCCTTGAAGAATGTTACTCACAAGGTCTGTGAATTTCCCCTCACTATTAATGGTGTTCACCAAGAGAATTTGGATTTGGTAGTATTGAATAATTTGCCTTCTCTGGTGGTTTTGGGGTTACCCTGGTTAAAATTACACAATCCTGTACTGGATTGGTCTACCAATGAAATTAAGTCCTGGAGCCCTAAGTGTTATTATTATTATTATTATTATTATACATTTATATAGCGCCATTTATTCCATGGCGCTTTACATATGAAAAGGGAAAAATATAGACAGGTACAATAAACATGTGCTGGACAAGGGACACACAAGTACAGAAGGAGAGAGGACCCTGCCCGCGAGGGCTCACAGACTGCAGGGATGGGTGAGAATACACTAGGAAAGGGTAGAGCTGGTCGTACGATGGTTCAGTACACTGAGGATCATTGCAGGTTGTAGGCTTGTCGGAACAGGTGGGTCTTCAGGTTTTGTTATGTGTTATGACAAGTGTTGTAACGGGCGTATTGCTGCTGTGGATAAAGGGGAATTACCTGTACCTATTCAGGATTTTTGGAAAGTTTTTCATGAAAAGGAATCGCAGATTTTACCTCCCCATAGAGACTATGATTGTACTATTGAATTTGTTCCTTGAGCGACTCTTCCTAAAAGTCGTCTAGTCAATCTTACTATTCCTGAGAGAAAGGCTTTGGAGGAATACATACAGACAAGCTTGGCCGCCGGTCACATTAGGCCTTCCAAGTCTCCTGTGGCTGTTGGATTTTTTTTTGTTAAAAAAAAGGACGGCGGTTTACGTCCTTGTTTGGACTTTCGTGAGATTAATAAAATTACTGTACGCAATCCTTACCCACTGCCATTGATTCCTGATTTGTTTAACCAGTTAGCGGGGGCCAAGTGGTTCTCTAAAATTGATCTTCGGGGGGCATACAATTTGTTGCGCATGAAGGAGGGTGACGAATGGAAGACTGCTTTTAACACTCCTGTGGGTCATTTTGAGAATCTGGTTATGCCTTTTGGTCTTACCAATGCTCCTGCATTTTTTCAGAATCTTATTAATGACATCCTTAGACCTTTGATCGGCAAAACTGTGGTTGTGTATTTGGATGACATTTTGATTTATTCGCCGGATCTGGAGTCTCATTGGCGGAGCGTTCGTGAGGTATTACAGTTATTAATTGACAATTCGCTTTTTGCTAAGCTGGAGAAATGTGAGTTTGCTGTACAGAGAATTAGTTTTTTGGGCTACATTATCTCCAGCGAAGGTTTTGAGATGGACCCGGTGAAAGTTCAAGCTGTGCAGGAATGGCCTAGGCCTATTGGTTTGAAATCGTTACAGAGGTTTTTGGGTTTCGCCAATTATTATAGAAAATTCATTAAAAATGTTTCTATTATTGTCAAACCACTGACCGATCTCACCAGGAAAGGTGCTAATGCGGTTCAGTGGACTACTGAGGCCATTGAAGCTTTTGTGTTTCTAAAGGAGAGGTTCAGCTCTGCTCCCATCCTTATGCAGCCTGATGTGACTAAACCGTTTTTGGTTGAGATTGATGCTTCTTCCGTGGGGGTTGGAGCGGTGTTGTCTCAGGAAAACAAGGATGGAGTACATCCCTGTGCCTTTTTTTCAAAAAAATTTTCTGAGACTGAACTGAATTACGATATTGGTAATCGGGAATTGTTGGCTATTAAACTCGCATTTGAACACTGGCGTCATCTCTTGGAAGGTGCTGAATTTCCGTTCAGGTTTTCACTGATCATAAAAATCTGATCTATCTTGATGCTGCCAAATGCTTGAATGCCGTCAGGCTAGGTGGGCACTGTTTTTCTCGCGGTTTAATTTTTCCATTACTTACATCCCAGGTACTAAGTATGTTAAAGCCGATGCTTTGTCTCGCAGCTTTTCTCCCATGGTTGGTGCTGAGGAGGAGGAGAACATTTTACAAGAAGGGGTTGTGATTGCTGCTTTGAACTCTGTGTTGGAAGATGAGATTCTTAAAGCACAGGAGAATGCCCCATCTAACACTCCCCATGGGAGGTTGTTTGTGCCTGGGACCTTTAGGAGAGATTTGTTTGTTGAGTGTCATGAGTCTCGGTTGGCAGGTCATTCTGGAATCTCTGAGACCAAGAGACTTGTGGGTCACAGTTTTTGGTGGCCTGGATGGCAGAAGGAAGTCATTAAGTGGGTGCGTCAATGCACTGTGTGTGCTAGATCTAAGTCTTCACATACTCCTGCTGCGGGTTGCTTTGCCCTCTGGAGATCCCTAGTGCACCTTGGACACATTTGTCTATGGACTTTATTACTGACCTTCCCCCTCTGAGGGTTTCACTGTCATCTGGGTGGTCGTGGACCGTTTTAGCAAGATGTGTCACTTGGTTCCTTTCATCAAACAGCCCTGCGCTAAGACTCTCGCTAAGGCCTTTGTCAAGGAAATTGTCAGACTACATGGCGTTCCTACTGACATTGTTTCTGATAGGGGACCTCAGTTCGTGGCTCGTTTTTGGCGCGCCTTTTGTGACAGGTTGGGAGTTCATTTGTCGTTTTCATCCGGATATCATCCTGAGTCTAATGGCCAGACAAAAAGGAAAAACCAGGATGTTGAGCAGTTCGTGCGTTGTTTTGTGGCAGACAATCAAGAGGGGTGGTCTGAGTTTCTGCCACTTGCTGAATTTGCTCTTAACAACCATACATCCTCTTCTGCTGGTTGTTCGCCTTTTTTTTGTTGTACTGGGAGACATCCAGGGCAGCACGGTGGCTCAGTGGATAGCACAGCCTTGCAGCGCTGGAGTCCTAGGTTCGAATCCCACCAAGGACAACATCTGCAAGGAGTTTGTATGTTCTCCCCGTGTTTGCGCGGGTTTCCTCCGGGTACTCCGGTTTCCTCCCACATTCCAAAAACATACAGATAGGGAATCTAGATTGTGAGCTCCTTCGGGGACAGCGACGATAATGTGTGCAAACTGTAAAGCGCTGCAGAAAATGTTAGCGCTATATAAAAATAAAGATTATTATTATTACATCCGTCGTTTGGGTCATTCTCCAAACTGGTATTGGCCGTGCCTGAAGAGGAGAATTTTTCCGGTGATTTGGAGAGAGTTTGGACGGATGTGCGTGGTAATCTTCAGGAGGCTAACAGAAAATCTAAAAGGTACTTTGATAGGAAACGGCAAGAGGTTTTGTTTGCTATTGGTGACATGGTTTGGTTGTCCTCTAAGAATCTGAGTTTGAGGATTCCTTCAGGTTGTTAACCAATCGGCTGTTAGATTGGAGGTTCCTACCTCCTGGAAGATTAATCCGGTGTTTCATGTTTCTCTGTTGAAAAGAGCTGATGTGTCGGATGGAGACGCCTCTGCCACTGTTCCCCCGGTGGTGGAGGACGGGGAATATGAAATTTCCCGCATCCTAAATTCTAGACGGTACAGAGGGAGTTTGCAGTATCTCGTCGCTTGGAAGGGCTTTGGACCCGAGGATAACTCATGGGTGAGGGCGAATGATGTTTCTGCGTCCAGACTTGTCAGAGCGTTTCACAAGAGGTTTCCGGGTAAGCCTGGTTCTAGGGATCTGGAGGATCCTCTTAGAAGGGGGGGTTACTGTTAGAACTATGCTGTTAGGTTTCTTCTAACTTGCTGGTCACATGACCTTTTTTGCCTATTTAATCCTGCTCCGCCCTTCTGTCTTTGCTGGACTTCATTGTAATTTCTACTCTTAAGCTAGCCAGGTGCTTTGTTACCTTACTCAATTAGTTTTGCTTGGTCTTCGGACTTCTATGTTCTATGTTGTTTGTTTGTCTTTTACTGCTACAACTTCTGTTAGGTGGTGTCCATCTTTCTCCCAGTCCCTAGTTCTTGTAGGGATCCCTCCCTCGCATCTATAGGTCTACGTTCAGACTAGCTGAGGACTTTAGCGGGTCTGATCGCAGGATCAGGTTCCCCATTACATCGTAGGGATCTAGCTTAGTTCTATCGTAGGGACAGATTTCCCTTCTTTCCTTAGTACTTGTAGCAGAACATAACACTAGTCCCCTTCTTTAAAGGTCCTGACCATGGCTCTTTTATTATACAAATGGCTCTTCGCGGCCTGGGCATCCATCAGATGCCCCTTTACTATGGGCCGTACTGCCGCAATCCGGTAATGCATGCTTGCCACATGCTCGATGACACTCTTATGCGGAGTGTGCTCCTGTTCCCACATCTGCTTGGCTAAATCCAGAAGTCCCCTTGGGTGCCTGCCATATAATAGCTCAAATGGGGAGAACTTCGTGGATGCCTGAGGTACCTCATGGAGAGGGAACATTAGATAGGGCAGTAACATGTCCCAATTCCTCGCGTGTTTGGCAACCACTCTATTTAGCATGGATTTGAGAGTCTTGTTAAACCTCTTCACCAACCCGTCGGTTTGTGGGTGGTACACTGACGTACATAGCTGTTTAATTTGGAGCAGCTTACATAGCTCCCTGGTCACCTTGGATATAAAAGGAGTCCCCTAATCTGTGAGGATCTGCTTTGGTAACCCAAGGCGACAAAACATGGCAAATAGCTTGCGGGCTATTTGCTTGGCCGATGTGTGGCGGAGAGGTATCACTTCTGGGTACCGTGTTGCGTAGTCCACTATGACCAAAATATGTTAATGGCCATGGGTGGATTTCACTATGGGGCCTACCAGATCCATCGCTATCCGCTCAAATGGTACCTCTATGATGGGCAGAGGTACCAATGGACTCTGGTAATTCTCAGTGAGTGAGGACAGGTGGCACTCCGGACATTTTTCACAGTACCTCTGGACCTCCGCATAGACCCCGGGCCAAAAAAAGAGCTGCAGAATGCTCTCCTGCGTCTTTTTGGCCCCAAGTGCCCTCCCAGCACGTGGGTGTGATCCATGTTGAGCACTGCCCGATGGTAGGATTGAGGCACCATCAGCTGTTACACCACCTCATCCTGGACTTTATCCATCCAGTATAACAACTCCCAGTGGATAGCCATTCGAGGAAAAATTGTCTCATCACCTGGTTTCTGAGCTACTCCATTAATTTCAATCACCCTTTTTCATGCCCAGGGCCAGGGTGGGATCCTGGAACTGAGCTGTCCTGAACTTACCAGGGGACACTACCAGCTCAGGGATCGGTGGGGTCTCCTTGACTTCTCCTGCCAATACCTCTAGGGGAAGCCTATCGGTGTTACACTCTGTCCCTAGTTTGTTGACCCCTATGGCAGGTATCCCTTACTCGGATCTTCAGGTTCCACACCTGGAATAGCCTTTACCTTGGGAGAGTTAACCCTGGTCTCCCACAGGGACCAGAACAGAGGCAAGTCTCTTCACAATACAGTCCCATACGGAAGAGTCTTTACTAGTGTTGAGCATTCCGATACTGCAAATATCGGGTATCGGCTGATATTGGCTGTATCGGAATTCCGATACCGAGTACCAATATTTTCGTCATATCGGATACCGGAATCGGAATGTCACTGTCACTGTCAGTGTCCGTCGGTCGGGTCTGTCAGGAGTCAGCGGCACTTACCCGGCAGAAGATCTCCGGCGGTCACATCCCGGACTGCTTAATGGCCGCCATCCTCTTCTCCCTGGCGGTCACATGCAGTTTCTCGCGATAACTGCAGTGACTGCTGGGTAATCGCGGCCGTAAAGCAGTCCGATGACGTCACCGCCGGGGAAGCTGGTAAGCAGCTGTGCTGCGCCGGGATGTCAGGCTCTGCCTGTCATTCCGATGTAGCAGAGATGGATCGTCGTGGGACAGTCGTTACTATGGACTGCGTCGGACAGGTGGTATACTGTTGGTTTGTTTTTTTTATTTTTTTTACAGGAGATCGATGGCGTCGCAGGAATGAGAGAGTAATAAAAGAAATGAAAACTGTGTTGTCTCTTTTATTTCATTAAAAGACTTTTTTCTTGCTGTGTCTTTTTTTAAAACATTTAAAAACTTTGGGATTAATAATGGATCGGTGTCTTATTGACGCCTCTCCATTATTAACCGGGCTTATTGTCACCGTGCAATCAACGATGACATTAACCCCTTATTACCCCGCTTGCCACCGCTACAGGGCAAGTGGGAAGAGCCGGGTAAAGTGCCACAATTGGCACATCTTTTGATGCGCCAAATGTGGGGCTGCTGTAGCCTGGTATTATCAGGCTGTTGAGGGCCAAAATCCATGGGCCTTGACAATCTTTTAATACCAGGCCGCAGCAGTCTGCATTTTACTTGGCTGGTTAACAAAAATAGGGGGACCCCTACGCCGTTTTTTTATCGAGGGGATCCCCTATTTTTGTTAACCAGCCAAGCTAAGCAGACTGCTGTGGTCTGGTATTATCAGGCTGGCAAGGTCCATGGATATTGGATCCTTACCAGCCTGAAAAACCAGGCCTCAGTGGTCTGCTTCATCTGGCTGGTTAACAAAAATAGGGGGGACCCCACGCCAATTTTTTTCGAGGGGATCCCCTATTTTTGTTAATCAGCCAAGATATGCAGACTGCTGTGGCCTGGTATTATCAGGCTGGCAAGGTCCATGGATCTTGGCTCCTTAACAGCCTGAAAATCCAGGCCTCAGTGGTCTCCTTCATCTGGCTGGTTAACAAAAATAGGGGGGACCCCACGCCATTTTTTTTTCGAAGGGAACCCCTATTTTTGTTAATCAGTTCCCTCTGACGTCACTGATTGTGTCCCTGGCTGACCTGAAGTGAAAGTGGAAAGCAATCAATTAAGCTTTCCACTTAAGGGCCCGTCTCACATAGCGATATCGCTACCGAGATCGCTGCTGAGTCACTAGTTTTGTGACGCAGCAGCGAGCTCACCAGCGATATCGCTGTCTGTGACATTCAGCGACGATCAGCCCCCCTGCCGGGTATCGCTGATCGTCGCTGAAATGTCAGGACCTTTTTTTGATCGCTGGTTTCCCGCTGACAGGCACGCATCGCTGCGTGTGACAGGCGGGAGACCAGCGATCCGCTGGTAACCAAGGTACACAGCGGGTTTCCAGGCGCGGGGCTGTGCCTAGAAACCCGCTGTGTACCTTGGATACCAGCGCCCTGATGCAGGGAGCTGGTATCCAAGGTACACAGCGGGTTTTCAGGCACCGCGCAGCGCTTGGAAACCTGCTGTGTACCTTGGTTACCAGCTCCCTGCATCAGGGCGCTGGTATCCAATGTACACTGCGGGTAACTAAAGGCTGGGTCTCACATAACGATACACCAGCGATCCCGACAACGGTATGCACTTGTCAGGATCGCTGGTGTATCGCTACATGATCGCTGCTGAGCTGCCAAACAGGCAGCTCAGGCAGCGATCTGGGACAGCGACACTGCAGGTAACATCGCTTAGTTACCCGCAGTGTACCTTGGATACCAGCGCCCTGATGCAGGAAGCTGGTATCCAAGGTACACAGTGGGTTTCCAAGCGCTGCGCGGTGCCTGGAAACCCGCTGTGTACCTTGGATACCAGCTCCCCTGCATCAGGGCGCTAGTATCCAAGGTACACTGCGGGTTTCTAGGCACAGCCCCGCGCCTGGAAACCCGCTGTGTACCTTGGTTACCAGCGGATCGCTGGTCTCCCGCCTGTCACACGCAGCGATGCGTGCCTGTCAGCGGGAAACCAGCGATCAAAAAAAGGTCCTGACATTTCAGCGACGATCAGCGATACCCGGCAGGGGGGCTGATCGTCGCTGAATGTCACACACAGCGATATCGCTGGTGAGCTCGCTGCTGCGTCACAAAACTAGTGACTCAGCAGCGATCTCGGTAGCGATATCGCTATGTGAGACGGGCCCTTAAGCGATGTTACCCGCAGTGTTGCTGTCCCAGATCGCTGCCTGAGCTGCCTGTTTGGCAGCTCAGCAGCGATCATGTAGCGATACACCAGCGATCCTGACAAGTGCATATCGTTGTCGGGATCGCTGGTGTATCGTTATGTGAGACCCAGCCTTTACTCTCCTGTCAGCCAGGAGAGGAACTCATTCATTTGGGGGTTTACTGTGAGGCTGCAGCATTAGCTGCGGTCCCTGCAGTAAACATTAACCCTTTCTGAAGGATTACACCGTGGGACCTGACTGTGCATGGGATAGGTAAGAATAATTTTGCTTTTTTATTTTATTTTTATTACAGGAAATGGTTTTTGCAGTAAAATAAAAGATGGTCAAAAACATGTGTCTTTATTTCATTAAAATGATTTTTAATTAAAGTGTGTGTGTTTTATTTTTATTTCATGCAATAGGATTAATAATTAATAGTTGTCTAATTGACAGCTCTCAATTATTAACCTGGCTTAAGGTCACCTTTCAATAGCAAGGTGGCTTTAACCCCATATTAACCCATTCGCCACCGCTACAGGGCAATGGGAATAGACGGGCAAAGTGCCAGAAAGGGCGAATCTAATTATAGATTTGTCTTTCCTGAGGTGTCTGGGGGCAGATGTTAGTAGCCAGGGGGGGCCAAAAATAATGGTCCCTCTCTGGGCTATTATTATCTGCCCCCACTCACTGGCTTTGTCTGTCTGGTTGCGAAAATAGGGCGGGAGCCCACGCATTTTTTTTCAGCAATTTTACACCTCATATATATATATACATGTCATTGAATTTGTGACACATATATATATATATATATTTATAGTTCATACACTTCTACATAGTATAATAGCCGCTAATTCAATTGCCGGCTTTTGTGAAAATGCAGAACCCGACATGAAATGACACTTGGTTTACATAGAGTTAACCATGTCTTTTCATGTAGTTTGATATCTGATTTGCACAAACAATTACATGAGTGTAAGTGTGCAAAATTTCACACCTGTAGGGGTTAATTAAAGGTGTAAATTCGTAGCAAAAAAGTCCGTTTTTTTTACAACGAATTTACACCTTTAATTAACCCCTACAGGTGTGAAATTTTGCACACAGCCACTCATGTAATTGTTTGTGCAAATCAGATATCAAACTACATGAAAAGACATGGTTAACTCTATGTAAAGCAAGTGTCATTTCATGTCGGGTGCTTCTGTCTTTTCACAAAAGCCGGCTTTACCCGGCAATTGAATCAGAGGCTATTTTACTATGTAGAAGTGTATAAACTATAAATATATGTATATATATATGTCACAATGACATGTATATATATATATATATATGTATTCTATGTGTGTATATTTAGTGTTTACAAGGAAAGAATGGGGGTTTTTTTTGTTACAATATTTTGTTCCCATAGACTTACATTGGATTTCCGGTATCGGGTATCGCCGATATTTTAATGGTATCGGCGATACCATTCCGATTCCGATACTTTTGGATATCGGAAAGTATCGCTCAACTCTAGTCTTTACCACTAACACCACGTTTGTTATTTCTCCACACGGGGTGGAAAACGTAACTTCCAAGTTCGGGTACTCTCGGAGTTCCCTATGTATGCATACCACCCCCACTTTCCATTCATTGGGGTTGTCCCTGGCAAAAAGGGACCCATGAACCAAAGTAACTAAGCTCCCTGAGTCCAAGAGAGCGTCCATTTGGTACTCGTTGACGAGTACCCGGCACAGTTGTGGTTCGCTGCCGGCAGTGCCTATAGTGGCAGTGAAGACTGACAGAGCATACATAGACACACGATGAGTATACCCGCAGTCCATGGGTTCAGCTGTCAGGGGGCAGTTGGCAACCACATGTCCAGGGCCCTGGCACTGCCAACACTTGATAGCTGCGGCGCGACTGGACCTTGGGACAGACTTAAGGAACACGAGTCTGCTGTCACTCTCCCTCTGGGATGTCCCCTCTGTACGGGCTTGGTCCTGATTGGCCTCAGTAGAGGGTTGTGGACTTTTCCCAGGCTCCTGGGTTGGTGGGGCAGGCTGGACCTCCACAAAAGTCTATGAAAACCACCGTTAGGCTCTCATGTAGGTAATAACCCCCAGTCTGGCAAGGATCTCACCTTTTACCTTGGCATAGTCCTGGGCATCCTCCCTACTGAGGTCAAAGTAGGTCTTTAGCGTGTCACCCCTCAGGAATGGAGCCACCACTTCTTCCCACTGGGAAGCTGGCAGGTTCTCCCGCTCTGCCATGCGCCCATAGACTGTGAGGAACGCTTTCACGTTGTCTTCCAATCTCAGTTTCCTCAAAGCGGAGAGAAACTTGTCTCCGGCCTGCCAACGTTCCGTGGTCACCACTGGAGGTACCTCCCACAGGGCTGCAATTTGCTGCAGCAACAGGATATTGGTATGTGGCTGTTGTTGCTGCGTGAGGACCAGCTGCTTCAGGATTTCCTCCATTTTGTCCACAGGCCTGGGTTGCAGTGTGGCAGGCCTATTGACAGACATGCAGCTGGTGTTGGGGTATGCCTCGATTCACACTGCCCGCATTCTCTAACCAAATGTAGTGACCCAGGAGAGTTCAAAGTAAACACAGGTTTAATGTCCAAAAACTTGCAAACAAAACAAACGGCATCCTCCAGATCATAGCCGGGAACAAGACAGTCCGTAATTCGGCCGGTTGCCGAGGGCAACTGCACTACCATATAATGCTGCGGGGTGCCAAGAGTTTGCTCTGTTTGGTGCTGTGTTCTCTCATACAGGCTGAGCTTTTGCAGAGCTGTCTGCTCTGCACCTTGCAATTTCCACACTAACACACCCAACCTTCTGCTGCAGGGGTTTTTACAAAGAACCTGCGGCCGCAGGCCACATGGAAAACCTGGGCCGGGGGAGGAAATGGACGCCCCTCTACTTTCCTGTAGTCCATTTAAAAAATAAAAGCCCATGGCAGGTTTTTCTAATCTGCCTTGGAAAAATAGCTTGTCCAAGACCAACACTCACTGTTATTCTGCAATACAACCACAGCTATGCCTGTGACTGCAATGCACTCCCGCGGCCTCAATATGCTTCTTTGCGCATCCTGGGAGGCACATAGTGACCCTCGCATATGACATGCCTTACAATGGTTACATGGATGCATAGGTTGAAAAAAGACCTAGGTACATCAAGTTGAACCTTTCTCCACCAATTGTACATTTCATCACTAATTTAACTATAACCCGCAATGTTATGTGTATCAAGGAACTCGTCCAGCCCTTTTTCAAAACCTGCTATGGTGTCTGCCATTACTGCCACTTGTGATAAGGCATTCCATAGTCTGACTGCTCTAACTGTAAAGAACACTTTCCTATTTAGCTGACGGAATTGCCTTTCTTCCACCCGTAATGAGTGCCCCTTAGTCCTGAGTATGATCTTTGGATGGAGTAAGTCATGTGCCAGTGTTTTGTACTGGCCACACATATATTCATACATTAAAACAAGCTCTGTTTGGACTACAATAAAATTATTAATATACCCCTAATAATACAAAGATATTTATCAAAAAATAAAATAGTCCCACAAAACCTGGAAATTGGATGGCAGACCACCCGGAGAAATGTAAAACACACCGTGCACCGGATGTGAATGCAGGAGGAAGACCCAGATTGGTGAAGAAATAAAATTAATATATGTGATAAAATAAAATGATTCAAAAAAATCAATTTATACAAAAGTATATAATCTTTATTCAGCAATAGTGCACAATAACAAAAATTCAATTAAACACCAAATACATCTGATAATCAACCCAGATATATACAGGCTCTAATTAATCAACCAGGAGAAAATATGGTATATATAACACAGCTCAATATCCCAAATAATATGTGCCAAAAATTGTATAAAAAACATATAAATGAATATAAATGTGAAAAAGTGCCAGAGAAATACGTATAGTGGTCAATAGACCAGCATGTAATGCTAAGACATGTGAAACATGCAATATACTAGTGCATAAAATAACAACACTGAGTGCTAGTGAAAAGAAATAACCCTAGTACAACGAGGAAATGAGCAGAAAAGAAAACCAACTACCTGGGAGCCACTGGGCGGTACAGATGATCTGGGAAAACTAGATCCCATATTTTGATGTGGCCTCACCAGTGATTTATAAAGGGGTAATAATAAGTTGGGATCGCTGGATTTTATCACTCTTTTATACATCCTGAAATCTTGTTTGCTTTTGCGGCTGCTGCTTGACATTGAGTGCTGCTGCTCAGCTTACTTGTAACCAGAATACCCAAGTCCTTCTCCTGTTCTGTAGTCCCGAGTATGGTCCCATTTAATGTATATACAGCAATAGGATTACTCCAACCTATAGTGCTATACTTTACATTTATCTACATTAAATTTCATTTGCCAAGTGTTTGCCCATTCGGTCATCTTATTCACCTTGTCAGCAGATACTGACCCTTTACTCTTAATCCCATCCACAAGGTCATTAATAAAGAGATTAAAAAGAATCGGTCCTAGCACAGATTCCTGAGGTACCTCACTGCTGACTATATCCCATTTAGAGAACCATTGATGATAACTCTTTGTTTCCTCTCATTTAGCCAATTCCTTACCCATATACACATAATTTCCCCCAGTCCTTGCTTCTGTAGCTTCAGTATAAGACTTATGTGGAACAGTATCAAATGCCTTTGCAAAGTCCAGATAAATCACATCAGCCGCTTTACCAATACCCCGATTTGCACTCACCTCCTCATAGAAACCCAACATGTTAGTTAGACACGACTTATTCTTCATGAATCCATGTTAGTTGTCAGTTATTATATTATTATCGACAATATATTTCTGCAGGTCATCTCTTATAATGCACTTATATATTTTGCACACTACTGATGTCAGGCTTATCGGTTGGTAGTTGCCTGGATCCACCTTATTACCTTCCTTAAATATTGGTACCATGTGAGCCATCCTCCAATCCTGTGGCACCACCTCTGTTACAAGAGAGTCTAAGAATATGAGAGACAGTGGTCTGTCAATTATTGAGCTCAGTTCCTTCAGTATCCGTGAATGAATGCCATCTTGGCAGGGGGATTTGTCAATGGCTACCTCCTCCTCTGCCTCTTAGGCCGGTGTCACACTTGTATGTGTGATGTGAGAAACTCGCGCGAGTCTCTCTCATCAACAATCGGCACTACCGGAGCGTGGGGCTCATGTATTTCTATGCAAATATATGAAATTTGAATTGCATTACTGCTGTGTACAAATGAATAAGCCAATTTATGCACTAATTGTTCTCAATTTTTCATATTTTCTAGATGCAATTTAAGTTTCATATATTTGTTGTTTGCATGCTATGACACTACGGAGTGCTACTTTATTTGTTAGTTATATATGGAGATGCCTACACTTAATAAGAACCTGTACACACCTGATTTCTGTTTGGAAGTGATGGTCAGTCTTTTGATATTTGTATGCATAGGCTCTCTGATTGAGCGTTCAGCCCATCAGCCTGTTGCGGTTTTAATTACAGCAGGATTCTACCTTCCCATATAAATGTAGGCTATTAGACCATGAGAGGAATCACATTAGGATAGTTCCCAGCAGAGAGAATCACCTTATCATGGCTGATGGGTACACATCAATTGATCAATTTATGCGCTAAGTATTCTCAATTTTCCTATTTTCTAAAGCAGTAATGCAATTCGAATTTCATATATTTCATGTTTCTTCTTCATATATTTCTTCAGTTTTCTTTGTCTTCCAGTCCATTGTGCCTTTCGACAATATGTGTCAGTAGTGATGTCATGAATTATATAATAGGACTTATTACCTTCTTTTTCCACACTATTGGTAAACTATACCAGTGTAAGAGGGCCCAGGGTGGTAGTCATGGACGAGGGGCTATTGTTATTTCAGCACACCCTGACGCTCCACTACATAATTAAAATGTCCATTCTGAGGTGCGGTGTATGTGCGGTGCAATTCACCCACCTGTGGATCAGAGTCTTCTTCAGGCCTCTAAATTCTTGCATTCTTTGACAGCGCACAAAGTTCCTCATAGTCCAAGTTCATTTTCAGTAACATTTTACTTAACTCGTTCAACTTCACAACAGTTACAGTCCAGCAATCCTCAGATGACATAAGAACTTCCCCTCCTGAGCTCTCCCTGACTTTTCTTGTCAACATGGCCCTCGGCAACGTGGCATCCAGTCCCGCAGTTCCCTGGTCAGTCCATCTAGCTGATGCTAGGTGCTCCCGGTTCACTTTTCCCATCTTGGGCTAAAATTCTGGTTGCCACTGCAAATCCTGGTCTGACCGTAGAACCAGGACATCACGGAAGTTAACCCACAGCCTAGCCACCGATCCATTCAGGCTGCCTAGATCCACCTGTGCCCCACAGTCTTTCATTCTGGAGAACGCTCATTTCCAGTTCTTCTTGTCTCTCTCTCTTAACAACTCTCTCTACCTCTCACAGAACTTTCTCTAACCTCTAGCTAGCTCATCCCATACTCTCTTCCTATTGGACTTACATTATCTTATCTAAATCTAATCTACATCTAACTCTATAGTGCCCCCCTTGATACTAACCCAAAGCTACACTGACCTAACACTAACTGTCCCTATTCCTGTCCCTAACACACATACGGTATATAAAAGACATTAGAACCTGACATATTACTGCTCACAAACATATTTACTTTACACAGTATAAGCAGTAATCAAACCCATTGGAAAGATGATAATCGTATCCATATCTAAAACAAAAATGGGTCAATAAAATTTTTACCATCTTTACAGAATGATTTTTTGAAGGGGACATGTTCTTTAAAGGTAGCCAGTAAAACATATCTGAATGTCCTATAAATTGTATTGGTTGGTTTGAACAGCACTGTGTTCTAGCATTTTGCTTTTATACAATCTGTAAAAAAAAGTTAAAGTATTATACGAAAATTTGGCTAAGTTTCTCCATGCACGTTTTTATTAAATTCAGAATATGTTGTTTAAATTTTCATTGTGTTCAACCCTATGATAAAAACAATAAAATGTGAAGTGCTTTTCTCAGAGCGGCTCTGCTCCGATTGTTAGAATAAAGTACATCTTTCATCATCTGTAGGAGGTTCGCTATCTTCAGTCTCAGTCACTTTCACCGGGCAGGAAACCTTTGGTGCAATGAAGTTAAGAAGTAAGGTTATTTAAGGCCCTTTGGTCAATGTTTCCTATGATATTCTTATGTTTAGACAATGTATGACACCTTTAATTTGTAACATAACCTAGGTATGCTATTCAATGTATTAACACCGTATAATCTAATGCACTGCATGTACATTCATCCGGATGCTCGCCTTCTCATAATGTGTCACTGCACCATCTTGGTGCTAGCATCTCTTATGCAGTCCTCTATTATGCAGAGAGAAGAATTAAGCTGTGGGATCCATTGTATTGTATAGTCCTGAGGGCCAACCCTTGGCCTGTATTCCTGCTTTGTGTTTCTTCATTTACAATGTATATCTGTTCTTCTATAAAAGCATGGAACGACAGTCTCTTTAAATAGGTATCTTCACATCAGACATCAGAATGGGGTAGAGTTTCCAAAGAGAAGCTGTCTTTCTGCTGTAAAAGATGACTTTTCATTTATGGACACCATATAACCCATAGAAAGGTCGGACGGCACTAAATATCTTTTAAGGTGCTTCTTTTTTCTTTATGCATTGTAAAAAAGAAAGTTTCAGCTATTGAAAGCAACAAAAAAAATAAATCCCTAATTATTAATCTCTCCCCATGACCCTAGAGATTATTCTTTTGTCCACCATGAGGTTCTCTTAGAAGAGGTCTTTTCGTGAGAGATGCATTGTCTGGGTGGATGTTGAAATGCATACTGCCATCCTTGTAGATTCATATTCACAAGCTCTTTTTGAAACTTGATATTTGCAGTCATCCTCAATCCACCTTGTCATTTATGGTCATGTTACTGTATTTTTGTTCCTCTGGGACTATATTATACTTGATATTTCACATTTATGTGCTGATGGGGGACATTTTACAATATTATGCAAGGTTCTGATCACCTATATGGCATGAAAAATGTCATAGAAAATATGAAACACATCAAATGGTGCACAGCCAGGATGTATCAGAGCTAGTAATTCAAAAATTAAGAAACTGCTCATTTAGTTGAGTTGTTCTTGAAAAGGCACAACTCTGAGCAACATCTAAAGGGCCATCGTGACCACAAAGAGTTCCAACTTCCAAGAGTCTCAAGTCAATACCTTGGCAATGGCAGATCCTCTGATATTTCTATCATGTTAGGTACATCTGATGGTGTAAGGAGACAACTATTTTAGTAGGGGGCATTTTTAGTTCAGCTTAGAACTTTAGAAACAATCCAACAGAGTTCATTGTTTAGCTGAAAGAATCCAATGACAGTAGTCAGCATTGGCACTCTGGTCAGTCTTTTGTTTTGCAGCCTCATATGCGATAAGCTATGATTTGGGTTGTAACATTTTTTCTATCATAGCTAACATTAACATTATAGGTAATATGTGCTAAAATAACTCCTTTGTGAGATCCAACTAGACAGGCCAGCCTTCTCAGAGAGCCTTGGGTACCCACAATCCATACCCCAATTCACTGGGCGCTCTTCCTTGGATCACTTTAGGTAAGTCCGCTAGTAGTAACCACTGCCTACCAGGACTATCTCACAATATCAGCTGTTTTGGGACATGCTCTAACACAGTAATGATAACTTTGACATTATTGAAGTGGCTTAGATCTTTACTCTTGCCCAGTTTATAAAATAATATTCAAAACTCCATGTGAATGGACACTATATTGAATACTATGCTGTAAATATCTATCTTAATTTAGTGACATACACAATGAATCAATATATACTGTCAAGAAACAAAAGTGAAACTTGAATTCCAACCTACGTCTGCAATCAAAATGATTTAACTCCCAATAGCACTGGAAAATTGCAACATGTTTAGGGCAAGATGGATTCAATCAAGTGTGAAGAAGTTCGGCTACAGGTACAAAATGAAATATTATTCTCCCTGCAACCGCTCACTTCCTGTCATTGCCCTGGTGCAGAGACTGTAACACTTACTGCTCACTACTGTACACTTTGAGTGCATTGTGATTATTCCCTGGCACTTTGGCTGATAGCTTACTGCACAAACACTGCAGATCAGGTAATCAATTAATGTGTTGGGGAGTGATCACAGTGTGCTCATTGTGTAGTGAGTGATGGCTATAACAGGATTTTATAAATCGAGACAGATAAAGGTGGACTCATGAAATGCTCAACAAAATATCAGGGGATGGGAAACTTTTAAAAGGAATTATATAGCCATTCTGACATGGATTAAAAAATAAGTATGATAGGATCATCAGATCTAAAATATCTATTTAATAATCTGTTGTGAAAATTGCTTTCATTTAGAGCTTTGCTATGAGAAATCACATGGGCAGTGGAGTACCATTAAGGCTACTTTCACACATCAGGCTTTTTGTGTCAGACGCGATACGGCGTGTTTTTAAAAAAACGCATCCGGTACCGGATGCGTTTTTTTTACCATTGACTTACATTAGCGCCGGATTGCGCCTGATGTCACTGCGTTGCATCCGTTTTTGTCCGGATCCGTCGGAAATGTACATTCCGGCGGCCGGACAAGACGCTGGCTGCAACGTTTTTTTTCTTTCTTCCGGAGCCGCCTGATAGTGCCTGAATCGGCACTTCAGGCGGCCGGAAACAATGCAAATCTATGGAGCCAGACCAGTGTTTTGACAAATCCATCAGAAAACTGATCCGGAATCCAAGGTCTCTCTCTCTCTCTCTCTCTCTCTCTCTCTGGTCCGGGCATTGATAACTGCATTTTCATGGAAATTTTATATTTCCGGGTTGAAAAGGTCAGGACGGATCCGGCAAAAAACCTGATCAGTTGCATCAGTTTTTTTAAAATCAGCGCCGGATCCGTCCTGTCAGGCATAGGACGGATTATGCCTGACACAAAAAGCCTGAAGTGTGAAAGTAGCCTAACAGCAGCAGACCACATGGCTGCTATGGGGCCCCTCTTTCCACCTAGTGCCTTGCTTTTAACAGTATTGTCACGTGTGTGTCAGATGTGAAAAGCAAAGTAAAAGTAGAAATGTACGGTCAGGAGGAGCGCTAAGAACACACGGACCATGCAAAAGTTTCTTAGCCCACAAGGCGATGTGAAAAGCAGTCATTCTGGATCTGTCCATAGAAGGTCATTGCGATTAGCTCTACAAGCACCTTCTTGATTTTTGCATCTCTGTTGTGGAGAGGTATTCTTCTCCCTCTAGGACCCAACAGTTACCGCCACCTGCTGCTGCTAATTAGAACACCTTTGCTGAAAGTTAAAATACATTCAGTATCTTCAGCAGGATGCTGGTGTTAGCTCAATTTTCCTCTGTCTTGTTGGAAGTACTAGCAGTCGGCTCGTGTCTTCTCGGAGTACTCTTAGAGGATTACTGGCGTGATATTTTGGTGGTCTTCTCAAGCAAAGTGTATCCCTTCATTTGTCCACCCTCTCTGTCTTTAGTTGTAGTGGGAGATAAGTAGCTCTTACCCCATCCCCTCCCTATCCAGAGCCTATCACTATGGTCTTCTGGGATTAGGTTCCTGCTCATCGATAGGTGCGGAAACTATTTAGTGACATTTAGGGCAGACAGGGTGTTATTAGATTTGCCTAGGGGTCTCCACTTCTCCCTTCCTTAGTGTTTGGGCTTCCCCTTCCCTCTCCCCATTGTTGTGCACCTTAATTCTCCCTCATCCAGCATGACAAGTATATCCATTTGGATGCAGATACATCTGTAAGCAATGATTGAAAAGTGAGCCATCAGCTCCTTGATCCATCATTTATTCTACGTCTGAGCCATGAATCTCAGCACAATGGGCGCAATGACGTTGCGTGTGGCAATTGAGAACACATTCTACAGAGACTGTAGCAGTGGAAGTTGGGAGAAGTGAGTAGTCTTTTATTTTATCAAATGAATACTTGTGTTGGGATATGCTGTGAGCGGATAGGATACAATAAGGCTATCATACTGTGTGTAGGGGGATGTGAGGCCTTCATTATGTGTTGGGAGCTTTGTGGGCCATCAACTATATATGTAAGGAATGTAGCTGTGATTAAACTGAGTGGCTCCATGTTGTGTGATCACTGTGGTACTATGTGAGGGGGCTGTTATTCTTTGCGTAGAGTTGTGTGGGCCATTGTTTTGTGTAGAGTGCTGTGTGGGT
>JARQOD010000004.1:497546989-497577900 GCA_033576555.1 Oophaga sylvatica | reverse complement strand
TTAGCCTTCAGTGTTCTTGGCTTTTAAATAAAAGCATATTAGTAAATTTAATAATCTATTGTTGATTAAGGGACGTGATGTACACCTGTAATATTGTGGAAACAATGGATGTAGGACTAGTCCTCTTGAACATTACTTATATTTGTGTCATTTGAAAAAATACATATTTAAATACAAATTTAACAACCCATATCATAAAGGTCCATCATGTAAAAATGAGAATCGGTAACAAAAATCATGCATTACCTTGTTAAACTCAATAGTGCATAGTGACAATAGCTAAATATATACCTGCAAGTGGTGCTGAAACAACGACAACTGATAGAAAAGGTGAATGATATCTAGTTATCAGACTGAATAGCGACACCTGTACAATGTCGATATAATACTGTACCTTAACAAAAAGGCTGTTTGCAACCAATGTATTGTATACGGATGGAAGCGCGCACACTAATAGATTTGAGTTATTTGAAATAGAATGGAGCAGCACCAATTAGAGAAGAATGTCAAGGATGAGGCAGTGAGACACGCTCAGCAGAGTACAAGCAGCAGTGTTTGAATAACTAACTGGAGCGGGATCTGCTCTCCAAAAATTAGAACCTCTGACTACAGTAAACAATGCACACAACTGTTCAGTAGCTGTGAAAGGCCCATTTGTGTACTTCTATATTGTTTGCAACCAATGTATTGGATAATGATGGAAGCAAGTCACACTAATAGATTTGAATTATTTGAAATATAATGTAGCAGCAACAATTAGAGAAAAATGTAAAGGATGAGGCAGTGAGACACGCTCAGCAGAGTACAAGCAGCGGTGGTTGAAGAAATAACTTGAGCGGGATCAGAATTCAAAAATTTAAACCCTCTGACTACAGTAAACAATGCACACAACTGTTCAGCAGCTGTGAAAGACCCGTTTGTGTACTTCTATATTGTTTGCAACCAATGTATTGGATAGTGATGGAAGCACGTCACACTAATAGATTTGAATTATTTGAAATATAATGTAGCAGCAACAATTACAGAAAACTGTCAAGGATGAGGCAGTGAGACACGCTCAGCAGAGTACAAGCAGCAGTGGTTGAAGAACTAAATGGAGCGGGATCTGCACTCAAAAAAAAAAACCTCACAGACTACAGTGAACACTGCACACAACTGTTCACTATCTCTGAAAGGCTCCTTTGTGGACTTCTATACTGTTTGCAGCCAATGTATTGGATATGGATGGAAGCACGTCACACTAATAGATTTGATTTTTTTTAAATAGAATGTAGCAGCAACAATTTGAGAAAAATGTAAAGGATGAGGCAGTGAGACACGCTCAGCAGAGTACAAGCAGCAGTGGTTGAAGAACTAAATGGAGCGGGATCTGCACTCAAAAAAAAAAACCTCACAGACTACAGTGAACACTGCACACAACTGTTCACTATCTCTGAAAGGCTCCTTTGTGGACTTCTATACTGTTTGCAACCAATGTATTGGATACGGATGGAAGCACGTCACTAGTGTTGAGCGATACGATACCGCAAGTATCGGGTATCGGCCGATATTAGCTCTATCGGCCTTTCGATACTTAGTTCCGATATTTTCGTCTTATCGGATACCGGAATCGGGATTGTCACTGTCACTGTCAGTGTCCGTCGGTCGGGACTGTCAGTGTCCGTCGGTCGGGTCTGTCAGGAGTCAGCGGCACTTACCTGGCAGAAGATCTCCGGCGGTCACGGGCTGGACTGCTTCATGGCCGCCATCATCTTTCCCCGGCGGTCACATGCAGTTTCTCGCGATAACTGCAGTGACTGCTGGGTAATCCCGGCCGTAAAGCAGTCAGTCCGATGACGTCACCGCCGGGGAAGCAGGTAATCAGCTGTGCTGCGTTGCGATGACAGGCTCTGCCTGTCATTGCGATGTAGCAGAGCTGGATCGCCGTGGGACAGTCGTTACTATGGACTGCGTCGGACAGGTGGTATACTGTTGGTTTGTTTTTTTTCTTTTTTTACAGGAGATCGATGGCGTCGCAGGAATGAGTGTATAATAAAATTAATGAAAACTGTGTTGTCTCTTTTATTTCATTAAAAGACTTTTTTCTTGCTTTGTCTTTTTTTTATACATTTAATAACTTTGGGATTAATAATGGATCGGTGTCTTATTGACACCTCTCCATTATTAACCGGGCTTATTGTCACCGTGCAATCAACGGTGACATTAACCCCTTATTACCCCACTTGCCACCGCTACAGGGCAGTGGGAAGAGCCGGGTAAAGTGCCACAATTGGCACATCTTTTGATGCGCCAAATGTGGGGCTGCTGTAGCCTGGTATTATCAGGCTGTTGAGGGCCAAAATCCATGGGTCTTGACAGTCTTTTAATACCAGGCCGCAGCAGTCTGCATTTTACTTGGCTGGTTAACAAAAATAGGGGGACCCCTACGCCGTTTTTTTTTCGAGGGGATCCCCTATTTTTGTTAACTAGCCAAGCTAAGCAGACTGCTGTGGCCTGGTATTATCAGGCTTGCAAGGTCCATGGATATTGGATCCTTACCAGCCTGAAAAACCAGGCCTCAGCGGTCTGCTTCATCTGGCTGGTTAACAAAAATAGGGGGGACCCCACGCCAATTTTTTTCGAGGGGATCCCCTATTTTTGTTAATCAGCCAAGATATGCAGACTGCTGTGGCCTGGTATTATCAGGCTGGCAAGGTCCATGGATCTTGGCTCCTTAACAGCCTGAAAATCCAGGCCTCAGCGGTCTGCTTCATCTGGCTGGTTAACAAAAATAGGGGGGACCCGACGCCATTTTTTATTCGAAGGGAACCCCTATTTTTGTTAATCAGTTCCCTCTGACGTCACTGATTGTGTCCCTGGCTGACCTGAAGTGAAAGTGGAAAGCAATCAATTAAGCTTTCCACTTCCTCTCCTGTCAGCCAGGAGAGGAACTCATTCATTTGGGGGTTTACTGTGAGGCTGCAGCATTAGCTGCGGTCCCTGCAGTAAACATTAACCCTTTCTGAAGGATTACACCGTGGGACCTGACTGTGCATGGGATAGGTAAGAATAATTTTGCTTTTTTATTTTATTTTTATTACAGGAAATGGTTTTTGCAGTCAAATAAAAGATGGTCAAAAACATGTGTCTTTATTTCATTAAAATGATTTTTAATTAAAGTGTGTGTGTTTTATTTTTATTTCATGCAATAGGATTAATAAGGGTGAGTTTCCACGATCAGTAAACGCTGCGTGTTTGGCGCTGTGCGCTGGCGCAGCGCCAAACACGCAGCGTCCAGATGTTACAGCATAGTGGAGGGGATTTCAAGAAATCCCGTCTCCACTATGCGTAACAACACGCAGGTGGCAGACCTGCGTAAACGGACATGCGGCGCGTCTTTTCAGACCGCAGCATGTCCTCGCGTGTTGCGGCGACGGTGCGTCGCCGCAACAGAATTTAACACAGGGCTATGTAGCCCCGCGTTTTTTCCGGAGGTGTTCCGGAGGTGTCCTGAACACCTCCGGAAAGAGCGCGCGTCAGAAAGGGGGCGGGGCTTAGACGGAGCAGAATTTCCGCTCTGTCCAAAGCGCTGTGGTTCCGGACCGTGGAACCACAGCCTTATTGATAGTTGTCTAATTGACAGCTCTCAATTATTAACCTGGCTTAAGGTCACCTTTCAATTGCAATGTGGCTTTAACCCCATATTAACCCATTCGCCACCGCTACAGGGCAATGGGAATAGACGGGCAAAGTGCCAGAAAGGGCGAATCTAATTATAGATTTGTCTTTTCTGGGGTGTCTGGGGGCAGATGTTAGTAGCCAGGGGGGGGCAAAAATAATGGTCCCTCTCTGGGCTATTATTATCTGCCCCCACTCGCTGGCTTTGTCTGTCTGGTTGCGAAAATAGGGCGGGAGCCCACGCATTTTTTTTAAACAATTTTACACCTCATATATATATATATATATATACATGTCATTGAATTTGTGACACATATATATATATTTATATTTATAGTTCATACACTTCTACATAGTATAATAGCAGCTAATTCAATTGACGGCTTTTGTGAAAATGCAGAACCCGACATGAAATGACACTTGGTTTACATAGAGTTAACCATGTCTTTTCATGTCCTTTGCTATCTGATTTGCACAAACAATTACATCAGTCTATGTGTGCAAAATTTCACACCTGTAGGGGTTAATTAAAGGTGTAAATTCGTAGCAAAAAAGTCCGTTTTTTTTACAACGAATTTACACCTTTAATTAACCCCTACAGGTGTGAAATTTTGCACACATAGACTGATGTAATTGTTTGTGCAAATCAGATTGCAAACGACATGAAAAGACATGGTTAACCCTATGTACACCAAGTGTCATTTCATGTCGGGTGCTTCTGTCTTTTCACAGAAGCCGGCTTTACCCGGCAATTGAATCAGAGGATATTTTACTATGTAGAAGTGTATAAACTATACATATATGTATATATATATATGTCACAATGACATGTATATATATATGTATTCTATGTGTGTATATTTAGTGTTTACAAGGAAATAAAGGTTTTTTTTAGTTGCGATATTTTGTTCCCATAGACTTACATGGGACTTCCGGTATCGGAATCGGATATCGCCGATATTTAGTGATATCGGCGATACCATTCCGATCCAATATTTTTAGATATCGAGCAGTATCGCTCAACACTACACGTCACACTAATAGATTTGATTTTTTTAAAATAGAATGTAGCAGCAACAATTTGAGAAAAATGTAAAGGATGAGGCAGTAAGACACACTCAGCAGAGTACAAGCAGCAGTGGTTGAAGAACTAAATGGAGCGGGATCTGCACTCAAAAAAAAAAAACCTCACAGACTACAGTGAACACTGCACACAACTGTTGACTATCTCTGAAAGGCTCCTTTGTGGACTTCTATACTGTTTGCAACCAATGTATTGGATACGGATGGAAGCACGTCACACTAATAAATTTGATTTTTTTTAAATAGAATGTAGCAGCAACAATTTGAGAAAAATGTAAAGGATGAGGCAGTGAGACACGCTCAGCAGAGTACAAGCAGCAGTGGTTGAAGAACTAAATGGAGCGGGATCTGCACTCAAAAAAAAAAACCTCACAGACTACAGTGAACACTGCACACAACTGTTCACTATCTCTGAAAGGCTCCTTTGTGGACTTCTATACTGTTTGCAACCAATGTATTGGATACGGATGGAAGCACGTCACACTAATAAATTTGATTTTTTTTTAAATAGAATGTAGCAGCAACAATTTGAGAAAAATGTAAAGGATGAGGCAGTGAGACACGCTCAGCAGAGTACAAGCAGCAGTGGTTGAAGAACTAAATGGAGCGGGATCTGCACTCAAAAAAAAAAAACCTCACAGACTACAGTGAACACTGCACACAACTGTTCACTATCTCTGAAAGGCTCCTTTGTGGACTTCTATACTGCTTGCAACCAATGTATTGGATATGGATGGAAGCACGTCACACTAATAAATTTGATTTTTTTTTAAATAGAATGTAGCAGCAACAATTTGAGAAAAATGTAAAGGATGAGGCAGTGAGACACGCTCAGCAGAGTACAAGCAGCAGGTTGAAGAACTAAATGGAGCGGGATCTGCACTCAAAAAAAAAAAAACTCACAGACTACAGTGAACACTGCACACAACTGTTCACTATCTGTGAAAGGCTCCTTTCTGTACTTCTATAGTGTTTGCAACCAATGTATTGTATACGGATGGAAGCGCGTCACACTATAATTTCAATTGAATGGAGCAGCAAGAATTACACTAAAGAAAAAAAAAGAGTCTATGAGTGACACGTGCAGATGCCTACAAACAGCGTTGGATGCAGAGCAAACTGCAGCGTCACCTGCACTCTCACAACACACCTTGCACAGAGCTGTTAAAACAACACTGCAAGGCAAAAGGAAGCTTTACACAGCGGTTAGTAAACTAGCCTGCCTAGAGCACAGTACACAAAATCGCAATCTCTAACTGTCCCTCAGAGTCAGCACAGCAGCGTTCTGTCCCTTACTGAATTCACAGCACAGTGACGCTAAAATGGCGGCGGCGCCTTTTATAGTGCATTCTGACATCATTTCAGCATCCAATCACAGCCATGCCATTAGTTAACATGACCGCAGCAGTACAGGATGTGCCCACACTTCTTAGGATTCCTCATTGGCTGACTAAAATCACATTGCCTCTCAAAGAATTATGGGAACTTCCGATTCCGGTATACGATATATGGAAAATATCGGAACTAAGTATCGGAATTCCGATACAGCTAATATCGGCCGATACCCGATACTTGCGGTATCGGAATGCTCAACTTTACTCACCACACATCTAGATAAGTTCCTTGTGGGGTCTATTTTCCAAAATGGGGTCACTTGTGGGGGGCTTCCACTGTTTAGGCACATCAGGGGCTCTCCAAATGCGACATGACGCCCGCAGACCATTCCATCAAAGTCTGCAATCCAAAACGTCACTACTTCCCTTCCGAGCCCTGATGTGTGCCCATACAGTAGCTTTCTCCCACATATGGGGTATCAGCGTACTCAGGGCAAATTGGACAACAAATTTGGGGTCCAATTTCTCCTGTTATCCTTGTGAAAATAAAATATTGGGGCGAAAAAATCATTTTGGTAAAAAAAAATAAAGATTTTTTATTTTTATGTCTGTACGTTATACACTTCTGTGAAGCACTTCGGGGTTCAAAGTGCTCACCACAAATCTAGATAAGTTCCTTGGGGGGTCTATTTTCCAAAATGAAGTCACTTGTGGGGGTTTCCACTGTTAGGCACATCAGCGGCTCTCCAAACATGACATGATGCCCGCAGACCATTCCATCAAAGTCTGCAATCCAAAACGTCACTACTTCCCTTCCGAGCCCTGACGTGTGCCCATACAGTAGCTTTCTCCCACATATGGGGTATCAGCGTACTCAGCGCAAATTGGACAACAAATTTGGGGTCCAAGTTCTCCTGTTACCCTTGTGAAAATGTAATATTGGGGCAAAAAGATCATGTTTATGTAAAAAATATGATTTTTTTATTTTCATGCTCGGGCATTATAAACTTTAGTGAAACACCTGGGGGTTCAAAGTTCTCACCACACATCTAGATAAGTTCCTAGAGGGGTCTAGTTTCCAAAATGTTGTCATTTGTGGGGGGTTTCCACTGTTTAGGCACATCAAGAGCTCTCCAAACACGACATGGCATCCAGCCAATTCTGCGTTGAAAAAGTTAAATGGAGCTCCTTCCCTTCCGAGCTCTGCCATGCACCCAAACAGTGGTTTACACCCACATATGGCATAGCAGTGTACTCAGGACAAATTGCACAATAACTTTTGGGGTCTTGTTACCCTTGAGAAAATAAAAATTGGGGTGAAAAGATCATTTTGTGGAAAAAATATGATTTTTTAATTTTACGGCTCTACGTTATAAACTTGTGTGAAGCACTTGAGGATTCAAATTGCTCACCACAGATCTAGATAAGTTCCTTAGGGGTCTTGTTTCCAAAATGGGGGGGTTTCCACTGTTTAGGCACATCAGAGGCTCTCCAAATGCAACATGGCGTCCAATCTCAATTCCAGCCAATTTTGGTTGGAAAAAGTCAAATGGTGCTCCTTCCATTCCGAGCTCTGCCATGCGCCCAAACAGTGGTTCCCCCCCACATATGGGGTATCAACATACTCATGACAAATTGGACAACAACTTTTGTGGTCCAATTTCTACTGTTACCCTTGGGAAAATAAAAAATTGGTGACTAAAAGATAATTTTTGTCGGAAAAAAATAGGATTTTTTATTTTCATGCCCGGGCATTATAAACTTGTGTGAAGCACTTGGGTGTTCAAAGTGCTCACCACAGATCAAGATAAGTTCCTTAGGGGGTCTAGTTTCCAAAATGGGGTCAATTGTGGGGGTTTCCACTGTTTAGGCACACCTGGGGCACTGCAAACGGAACATGACCCCCATCAACATCTGCATTCCAAAACGTTATAACTTCCTTTCCAAGCCCTGCCATGCGCCCAAACACATGGGGTATCAGCGTACTCAGAAAAAATTGGACAACTTTTAGGGTCCAATTTTCTTGGGAAAAATCAAAAATTTGCGACTAAAAAATCATTTTTGTGGAAATTTTTTTTTTTTCACACCCAGGCATTATAAAGTTTTGTGAAACACTTGGGGGTTCAAAGTGCTCACAACAGATCTAGATAAGTTCCATAGGGGGTCTAGTTTACAAAATAGTGTCACTTGTGGGGGGTTTCCACTGTTTAGGCAAATTAGGGGCTCTCCAAACGCAACATGGCGTCCAATCTCAATTCCAGCCAATTTTGGTTTGAAAAAGTCAAACGGCGCTCCTTCCCTTACGAGCTGTGCCTTGTGCCCAAACAGTGGTATCCCCCCACATATGGGGTATTGACGTACTCAGGAGAAATTGCACAAAAACTTTATCTGTCCATTTTCTCCTTTTACCCCTGTGAAAATAAAAAAAAGTTTGTAAAAGATCATTTTTGTGACTAAAAAGTTAAATGTTCATTTTTTCCTTCCACGTTGCTTCAGCTCCTGTGAAGCACCTGAAGGGTTAATAAACTTCTTGAATGTGGTTTTGAGTACCTTGAGGGATGCAGTTTTTAGAAAGGTGTCACTTTGGGGTATTTTCTACCACATAGACCCTTCAAAGTGACTTCAAATGTGAGGTGGTCCCTAAAAAAAATGGCTTTGTAAATTTTGTTGTAAAAATGAGAAATCGCTGGTCAACTTTTAACACTTATAATTTCCTAATAAAAAAAATTTTGGTTCCAAAATTGTGCTGATGTAAAGTAGACATGTGGGAAATGTTATTTATTAACTATTTTGTGTGACATATTTCTCTGTTTTAAGGGAATAAAAATTCAAAGTTTGAAAATTGCAAAATTGTTTAAATTTTCGCCACATTTGCGTTTTTCAAAAATAAAAGCAAGTTATATCGAAGAAATTTTATTACTGGCGTGGAGTACAATATGTCACGAGAAAACATTCTCAGAATCGCGAAGATCCGTTGAAGTGTTCCAGAGTTATAGCCTCATAAAGAGACATGGGTCAGAATTGTAAAAATTGGCTCGGTCATTAACGTGCAAACCACCCTTGGGGTGAAGGGGATAAATATTAGATAGATAGATAGATAGATAGATAGATAGATAGATAGATAGATATAGATAGATAGATAGATAGATAGATAGATAGATAGATAGATAGATAGATAGATAGATAGATGAAAAGCTGGCAATTCATCTGCCGTGTACTTTAACTTCATTGCAGGAGCCGACAGGATAGAAGAGATGGATTACATACAGTAAATACAAATAGAATTGGTAGATATACAGATGTCTGTGACAAATACAATTAGTACAGTGTGTGTGCAGCTTACTGTACCTGTATTTATTTAATAAAAGATTTTTTTTTTTTAAAAATGGCGTTGGCTCCCGTGCAATTTTCATAACCAGCAGAGGGAAAGTTGACAGCTGGGGGCCGAGTTTATAGCTTGGGAAGGGGGTAATACCAATGGAGCTTCCCAGGCTATTAATATCAGCTCACAACTGTATACTTAGCCTTAACTGGCTGTTAAAATAGGGGACCCTAAAAAAAATGATGTTATGTCCCCCTATAATTAATAACCAGCAAAGGCAATGCAGATAGCTGCGGGCTGATATTAATAGCCTAGGAAGGGACCATGGATACTGTGGATACTGACCCCCCAAGGTTAAAAACATCAGCTCTCTAAGATGCGCCAATTCTGGCACTAGGCCTCGCTCTTCTCACTTGCCCTGTAGCGGTTGCAAGTGGGGTGATATTTGGGGGGTTGATGTCACCTTTGTATTGTCAGGCAACATCAAGCCTCCAGGTTAGTAATGGAGACGCATCAATAAGACACCCCCATTACTAATCCCACCCAGACAAATGTCCTTTAATTGAAGGAAATACATGAGTCTTTAATGATCTTGATTAAACAATACTTACTACCTCGCCTAGTCCCCTGATGCCCTCATCATCTGCAAGAGGTTAAAAAAAACAAACAATATTCCTCAACTTTCCATACAGATGCTTTTAATCCATTTGTCCCACGACAGGACTAGCTCTGCTACATCTAGATTCCAGGCTGCATGGTTGCTTCATCCAGCAAAAACTGAGCACCGTGTGCCCAGTGTCTGCCTGCAAACTGCTATTCCCTGTCTGAGGGCACTGCGAGCATGAAAAAGTTATCTTGCTTGCGCTGCCGTCAGACAGGTCCTGTGAGTTCACAGCCAATGAACTCACTTCAAGTATGTGATGTCAGCGCAAGTGCCATGGGAATACCAGCCCCCAACTGCTTTTTGCTTTAGCTTGGCTGATTGTCAAAAATGGGGGAATCCTAAGCTGTTTTTTTTATTATTTACTTAGATAATTAAAAAAATACTGCGTGGGGACCCATTTTGATAACAAGAAAGATGAAGCTGACAGCTGGGGCTGCATCTCGCAGCTGTGAGCTTTACCTGTCCTTAGTGACGAGGGAACTTGCTCACCACTACTCGTTACTCGCCCAAGTATCACGGTACTCGTGTACTCGGCAAGCAGCGAGCATTTTCGGTATTACTCGGTGGGAACTCGGGTCTCCACCCAGCTTTTTTGCCAGACTTTAAAGACCCAATCACGATGCAGGGATTGTCTGCCAGGCAATGAAACGCTGCAGCCATCTTTGTTGTGGTCGTGCAGTGATTGGCTGGCCGCACAGCATTATCAGGGGTATAAGAGACCTGACGCCAAAATTGGGGATTTATTAGTCAGTGTGGGGTCTACCATCGTAAACTACTCAAAATCCAGATAAACCAACAGTCCTCCTAAGGACTAATTCCAGGGTATATAGGTTCCATTGTTAGGTAGGCAGGGTAGTGTACGTCGCACTATACACATCAGTGCAAGGCCTGCAGGCACTGTATGTGTGTATATACATCATTGCATACATCAAGAGGGTCCATTCCCTTCCTGTGTTCTGGTACTGCTGCTGCTACCTGTAGGATATATTGGCCGTATATACCTAGCCCCAGGTGTAATTGGCTTTGAAATTTTTTTTCGCCAGGGCTAATAGAGTTTTTTTATTGCAAAGCAATCCAGAACATTTTTTTTCCTCCATTTGCTTTTTGACAGTGCATAATACAGCCAGATCCTTTTCCTAGCACAGCGTGAAAATCAAGCAATTTTAAAGGGGTCCCAAACATCCCTTTTGAGTGCGCAGAGAAATATTTTATTATTATGTGGTACGGTTAAGTAGATTTTTTTTTGAGTGTCTTACACAATTCCTTGAACTTTTTTGCTGAACTCCTCAAAAAATACATACAGAACCCATATTTTACAGTGTGGTATATCTGTGACACGCCTCATCCATCCGTCTGCTAAAAATTTTGGTCTTTTTAGCCCTAAATTAAATTTTTTGTCGTATTGGTATCTCCGTGCCAGCTCATATCTGTGAGTGCTCAAAGTTTGGCCAGTTTACGGCAGTTTTCCTTTTTTGTCCTGGGAGTCACTGTACTTATATACAGCAGTATTTACACCCCCCAAAAAAATACATATTTGTCATAGTGGTATCTCTGTGCCAGCTGATATCTGTGTGTGCTCAAAGTTTGGCCAGTTTAGGCCGGTTTTTCTTTTTTTCTCCTGGGTGTCACAGTACTGATATACAGCACTAGCTAGCCCAAAAATGAAAAAAAAACAGGGCTCACATTTGTCGTAGTGGAATCGCCAGGGGAAATGTTTGACAGCCCATACACTTAGTGTATGGGCATTCCAAGTCTAGGAGACCCGCTCCTTTAAATTGGGCATAGTTTTAAATCAGGCCTTCCTCCAAGTCTCTTCATCCAATGCCACTAGATCAAAAGGTTTTTGTGTTCTGTGCAGCTATAGCCAGTGTCGCATTATTAACAAGGTTGGGAGGGGAGGCTGTGCGTAAAAGACTTGTTCTGAAAAAGGTTGAGGTGTACCCCACAGGGGAAATGTTTGCCAGCCCATACACTTAGTGTATGGGCATTCCAAGTCTAGAAGACCTGCTTCTATAAATTGTGCCTATTTTTTAATCAGGCCTTCCTCCACGTCTGATCATCCTCCGCCACTAGATCAAAACGGTTTATGTGTTCCGTGCAGCTACAGCCAGTGTCGAATTATTAACAAGGGTGGGTGGTTATGCTGCGCGTAAAAGACTTGTTCTGAAAAAGGTTGAGGTGTACCCCACAGGGGAAAATGTTTGACAGCCCATGCACTTAGTGTATGGGCATTCCAATTCTAGGAGACCCGCTCCTTTTAATGGGATATTTTTGGTAAGAGGCCCTCCTCCCTGTTTCTTCCAAGTTGGAGTTATTGGGGTGCATATGACTTGGTAGCAGGGCAGGCCTTGCAGTCAATGCATAAGAAAACAGAATGGGAGTACAAAATTAATAATGTGAAGTGGATTTTCCATGCCCCAACCAGTACCTGGGTTCAAAGGCTTATTGGGGTTCATATGACTTGGTAAGCAGGGCAGGCTTTGCAGTCAATGCATAAAAAACAGAATGGGAGGACAACATGAATAATGTGAAGTGGATATTCCAGGGCCCATCCAGTACCTGGTTTTAAATGTTTTCAAATGATTTCAAATTTCAACCTGATGTCATCCATGTAGAGAAAGTGGCTGATGGTTATTCCACTCTTGAACTTGTATCCATAGCCAGACTCTGTAATTAACTGACTGAGGGGGGTCAAGCCTATGCAGAACAGCAATGTTGACAGTGCATTACCTTGGTATAGGCCGCATTTGATGGATACTTGTGATGCGCACGTACCAGGTCTCTGGGGTACTCGGCACCGAGCCCATGGAAGTCTATGGGGGATGTCACGGGTAGCCAGCTCGGTCCGTGCCCTGGGCGCTCACCGTAATGTGGGGTATTTACAGGGGATGATGGAAATGTTCATGTAAGTTGTCGTGACGCCACTTGTAGTATCTGGTCAGAGGGACCAGCGCTGCTGTGTACATACTCTGGAAGGGATGATGTTGGGCAGCTAGATGGTAGGTCTTCTACAAGTAAGACGGTGTCCTTCCAGGGCGGATAGAAATATGAGGATGCAGGACAGATGGGGATCCCGCCGTCAGAGACAATAAGTGAGTCACACACAAAAGTCAGTTTGGTACCTTTACTGCAGGAATGGCAGGTACTCCCCGGAGCACGGCAGGGCGAAGGATGTACGTCCGGATTCCTCCACTGGTAGGTGTATGGCCTCCTGTTCTCTGTCGTTATTTAATGAAGTCCTGACCTGCTTGTAGCTAGGTCTAACTCAGTCTCTGTTCTGTACCTGGCTGACTTGGTGGGGGACCTTCTCTATGGCAGAACAGGGTCTTTTTATCGCTGATCAGGCAGACTCTGTTCCCCTGATCCTGTACGTGTCAACTCTGTGGTACTCCTGGGACTTGTAGTCCTCCAGGAACTCCGGTGTTCTCCTAAAAGGTCCTAGAGATCCTTATAGGCTCGGGACCCGGTGTCCGGTATTCGTTGCTGGGGGGGAAAGCTATTAATGCTTACTGGCCCCTCCAATTCCACTTGCTTTCGGCCTACCTGAGTCCTATAAAGATCACACACGCTGGCAGTTAATGTGCTGCCTCTTCGCCGCTCTCTTAAGCGTCGGCACGCTTCCTCCTGAGCTACACTTCAGCTTCAGCTCTGACTAGGATCAATCAATCTCCGTCTGTTTTTAGCTCTGACTGAGCTCTGACAGGAATCCTCTCACTCTCGTGTCCTGAGGAGAACTCATCTGTCCCTCACAGCTTGTCTGAGGTAACTGCTGTTCTGATCTGTCTGAGGTAAAACTGGAACTAACTGTTTTTTTTTATGTGTCTAACACACAGCTCCCTCTACTGGTCTCTTAGGTAAGCTGAGATGTGTGTGTGTATAGTGACCTCTAGTGGGATCTTCCTTTAGAACATCCTTCTGGAAGATATGGATCCAGTCACAGCTGGGCTCCACATTCCCCCTTAGTAGAATTCAGCACTCCGGGGCTGAAATACAAAAACAGGTAACAGAACAATAACATATAAAAACAATTCTTCTTTTACGGAGGTAAGGCACTCTTGAACCGTTGCATAAACAAAACTGATCAATTATGTACAATGAGGGATTGAGGAACTTTGAGCAACCATAAAAGTCCCAGTCTCTTTTGGAAAGGATGCTCAAATAGGGGTGAGAAAACAAGTAGAAAATAATGTCCATTCCTCTTGTTCCAAGATGATAAGGGAAAACAGGTCAATAAATACTGGTATATACATTATAAGCAAACATATGTACATTTATATATAATGACTTTAAACAATTATTTACATTTGCCAGAGGTTAAACTAATCTCTGAACCTAGCAGGGATGTGTCCTTTTGTGCTACGTTCAGATCTGCGTGGTGCAATGACCTGTGGGGTAGCAGTTTCCCTATTTGTGCTATGTGAGAGTGAATTATAGAATTGTCTCAACCTCCCTACTGGGCTGGCAAGCACACTGTAAACTGAGTGAACCGGTGCAACTTCTGCAGGGGATCCTTCTTCCTGAGGCTCAGTTTCTTGGGATTCTGCTTCTTGTGGTGCTGCTTCTCGTGGTTCCACTGGTTGAGGTTCTTCCGGAACAGGTCCTTCTGGAACTGACTCTACTGGCACAATTGGTGCAATTGGATTTAGAGATTTTTCTTGCGGTTGATAAAATTGAAGCACGGGAATGATTACAGCTTCTCCAATTCTGGGCCAATCTGCGGGGAAATCTCCCAAGTCTGTATGTATAACTGCTTCATCACTCTTTTCCTGATTGACAACAGGTTCTTCCTCACGGAGCTTTAATGGGTCCGGACACAACTTTAGATGGTCTCTAGACACAGTTGCAGTTGTTTTTCCTCCATCCTTGCTTATTATGCACATTTTCTTGTTATCAAACCTTGAACTTTGTATGATGTAGGGCTCTCTTTCCCACTGATCATCGAGTTTGTGTAATCTCCTTTTTCTTTTCAGTACCATTTCACCAGGTGCGAAAGGTTCAGCTGGCGCCCTTTTATTGTAGCGATCTGCTTGTTTATCTCTTCCTCGATTAGGACTTTCCTCAACACAGGCCTGTACTTTTCAGTACTGTTCCTGTCTGTTTGTGTTCCAGCCTCCAGTAGTTACATCCGCTTCCGGTTCTACAACTCCAAGCTCTAGATCCATGGGCAGCTTTCCTGGTCTTGCCCGCATGAGATAGGCTGGGGTGCAGTTGGTGGAACTCACCGGTATATGGTTGTACATGTCTACCAGGTCAGGTAACAAGTCTGGCCACCGATTTCTTTCTTCCAGTGGTACAGTTTTCAGTAAGTCAATAACGATGTGATTCATCTTTTCACAAAGTCCATTGGTTTGGGGGTGGTACGGTGTAGTTCTTATCTTTTTACACCCGTACAGGTGACAGAACTCTTTGAATAGTTCGGCCTCAAAGGCTGGGCCTTGATCAGTTAGCACCTGCTCAGGATAACCGTGTGGTCTGCAGAAACTTGCTTGGAAGGTCTTTGCTGCTGTCTCTGCTGTCAGATCTTTAACAGGGGCGACCACCAGGAATTTGGAGTAATGATCCACCATAGTCAGGGCATAGGAATATCCTGACCGGCTGGGTGACAACTTCACATGGTCCAGGGCCACGATTTCCAAAGGGCGAGTCGTCTGGATGGGCTGCAGGGGTGCCTTCTGACTGCTGTAGTCTTTTCGTCTGAGGCCACAGGGTCCACAGTTCCGGCACCACTTCTCGATGGAGCTGCGCATCCCCACCCAGTAGAACCGACACTTCAACAGGGTCTCCAGCTTTTTCCAGCCAAAGTGTCCCGCTTGATCGTGGTAGGCTTCTAACACCATCTGGATGTCTGCTCTGGGAACTACTATCTGCCAAACCTTTTCATGGGTCCTCGGGTTGACGTATCTCCTGCACAACTTCTCATGGTAGATGAACAACCGGCTTCTCTCATTCCACAGCTGCCTTGCTGGTAGAGGTGAGTCTTTCTCCAAGGAGGAACCTTCCTGGGTTATCAGCTCCTTGATACGGCTGACCACTGGATCGCTGTCCTGAGTCTCTTTCCAGCTGTGGTGAGGTAAAGGATTCAACGTCTTACTACACGATCTCCTGCTGGCTTGTTGCTCGTAGATCACCCCATTCTGGTGAAAGGCAGGTAGTTCAATCTCTTCCAGATCATCCACTTCCTCTTCAGTGTCTGATTCATGAGGCATCCTGGACAGGGCATCAGCATTGGCATTCTTGCGGCCCGCCCGGTACTTAATTGTGAATTGATAATTTTGACAGTCGAGCCACCCATCGTTGTTCCATGGCTCCCAGCTTGGCTGTTTCAAGATGCGTCAAGGGGTTGTTGTCAGTGTAGGCAGTGAACTTGTTGGAGGCCAAGTAGTGTTTAAACCTCTCCGTGATGGCCCAGAGCAGTGCCAGGAACTCCAACTTGAAGCTGCTATAGTTCTCTGGGTTCCTTTCGGTCGGGCGGAGCTTCCTGCTAGCATAGGCGATGACTTTCTCCAGGCCATTTTGCTTCTGACTGAGGACTGCTCCCAATCCTTCGTTGCTGGCATCTGTATACAACAGGAACGGCTGGCTGTAGTCAGGGTAAGCTAGGATCTCATCACCTGTCAGGATTCCTTCATTTCCTTGAATGCTTCTGCCTGTTCTTTACCCCAATGGAATTGAGAATTTCTGCCTTTGAGGGACTGTCCCACCAGGAGGTCTTGCAGAGGAGCTGCTTTCTTAATGTAATCTTTTACAAACCTCCGGTAGTATCCTGTCAGTCCTAGGAACTGTCGCACCTCCTTGAGATTTTTCGGCTCCGGCCATTTCTGGATGGCGGTGACCTTCTCAGGATCTGGCGCTACTCCTTCAGAGCTGACGATATGTCCCAGATACTGTACTTTTTGTTTGAGCAGGTGGCACTTAGAAGCTTCAGTTTCATCCCATACTTGGACAGTGACTCAAATACCTCCGCCAGGTGCTTCAAATGGTCTTCATACGTTTTGGAGTACACAATGACGTCGTCCAGGTACAGCAACACAGTTTCGAAGTTGAGATGTCCCAGGCAGCTCTCCATTACTCTCTGGAACGTGCAGGGGCACTGCTGAGTCCAAACGGCATTCTGTCAAACTCACAGAGCCCCATCGGGGTGGTGAAAGCCGTCTTCTCCCGATCCTCCTCAGCCACAGCTACTTGCCAGTACCCACTAGTGAGGTCAAGGGTGGAGAAGTAGTTAGCAGTTTTTAGTGCAGCTAAAGATTCCTCAATGCGTGGTAAAGGGTATGCATCTTTATGTGTAATGCGATTTACTTGTCTGTAATCTACACACATTCGCATGCTTCCATCCTTTTTCCTAACTAAGACTAGAGGTGCTGCCCAGGGACGGCAACATCCCTTATCACCCCTGCTTCTTTCATATCACGCAACATTTCCTTGGCTTTCTGGTAATGTGCTGGTGGTATAGGCCTGTACCGTTCTTTGATGGGAGGATGATTGCCTGTGGGGATGTGATGTTGAACCCCTTTAATTGTCCCAAAGTCGAGTGGGTGTTGCTGAATACCTGAGCATACTCCTGAACTACTCTGTATACTCCTTGTTTCTGGTGGGCTGGAGTGGTGTCTGTCCCAACATGGAGCTGCTGACACCAATCCTCCACCTGGGTGGTCGGCCGTTATCCTCCACTGGTTGTGGGGAGGTTAAGGGCTCCGCCGGGTGAATGGAGTTATTATCCACAGCATGTAACTTAGCAACAGTGGCATAACGCGGTGGTTTGACTCATCTCTCCCCAGTTGAGAAGACGCACTGGCACCCTCCCATTATGTACATCCACTACCCCTCTGGCAGTCAAGAGTGTAGGTCTGTGCTCTGAACAATGTGGCTCTACTACTGCTTGGTAGTTCTGTCCTCTCAGACCTATTGCTGCTCTACACCAAATAAGCATTTCACTCATAGGGGTACACATGGGTTCGGGCGTTACCCGTACATTACCAATCTCACCACCGGTCAGTTTCACTTGCTGCTGGCACATCAGGGTTCGGATCTCCTTCCGGATCTCTCCCTTTTGCTTGGTCTGGCGATTTCAGCAAGCTGTTGAGTAAAAACACAACCTCCTCCAAACAGTTACTAATAATGTTAGTGCCTAAGACCACATTCAACCCATTTTCTTCATTAACAGTCTTTACTACAAGAAGTCCCTGATTCTTCAGCTCCACTCTCCCACTTTCACGTCTACATCTTTAGCCCCCGTAATTCAAGAGGGAGACCATTAGAGGCGTATACGGCAAAGTCAGGGTTTGGGGGTTGTAGACTGTCACTGGACCAGTACTTGTTGTAGAGAACATCGGGTATAATGGTTACCTGGGATCCAGTGTCCAGCAGGGCAGGGATTGCGATCCCGTCCAGTATGAGGACAGGTATGGTCTTCCTCCCACAACCTGCGTTCCAGTCTGAGGGGCCTGAGGAGTCTATTCCTGGGTGTTTGGGCCCTCGACCCAGGATTTGCTCGTTTTAAAGGACACAGACGTGCTGGGTGACCTTCCTTGTGGCAGCGGTAGCAGATGATCTCTCGGCGAGGGTGATGCTGGTCCGGTCCTTCCTGGGGGTGGCGTTTTTCCTCCTCCAGCGGGGCGACGTCCTCCCCTCCTCCCGGCATCCAAGGGACATCCTCCGGGCAGTCAGCCAGCAAGATCTTTCCTTCTTCTTTCGTCGGCAATTGCAGGGCACTCATTACAGTGGCCAGGTTTTTGGTCAGCTGGCGCACTTCTGAGCGCAGACAGTCCACTTAGTGGGGGCGCCTCCTGCGTTTTTGGCTTCTGCAACCACGGGAAAAGGTGGATGCTGCTGGCTTTAGGTGGTTTCACTCGGGTGACACTGGGTTGCCATCTCGGGTGTTTCCCAGAGGTCGCAGTCCTTTTATAGCCATATCCTTAAGGGCGTAAAAGGTAGCATCAGGATGATCCAAGGCCACCAGTGCACAGTCCTGCCTTCCGCTTGGGACCTCAATCCCCGTACAAATTGTTCCTTTAACATTTTATTTTTCGTCGGTGACACTTATAGGGTAACTTGTTTAAGAGCTCGAGGGCCCCTTGTAGCCCGGCAGGCATAGTCCTAATGCTGTCATCTGATTTCTGGGAACATTGATAAAACCTCATCCGGAGATTTGTTTCAGTGCGGTCCTCAAAGATAGTCTGTAGCTTTAAGAAAATTGCAAACACTGACTCCTGGTCTGCAGCTTGTCCAAGTCTCTACTTCTCTCTCTGCATCCATTAACTGCCCCACTACTACTGCAGCTCTTTGCTTTTCTGTCATAGGATACATGTCCATTATGCTGCATATTTTTCGCTTGAACCCTGACAGGGTGTCTGGCTTGCGCTGTACTGAGGGAGCACTTTGCTCCAGGCATGTATGGCAGCGTTAGCGGTACTATTGGGACACAGGACCAGATGAGGGGCCCACATTTCCATCCTGCGCTGCAGCACCAAGTGGTAAGTCATTTGGGTCGTCGGCCTGGGCCGTGCTGTCGGCTTGCTGCTGTGACATATCGTGCCCCCTTAGTTAATCGTGGGCCTACCTTCTCTGAAGGCTGCAGCTCTGCCGGCACAGCGGTGGAGAGAAGACCTGTGTCCCTGGCGCTCTGACTCACGGCGTTCACTGAAGCTTCCACAGGACCTGCCGCCGCGTCAGCGCTGGGGGCGTGTTCAGGACTCAGCGCCTTTTTTTTTTTTTTCAGGTACGCCCACTATTTTCGCGCCACTAGGTGAGTGCACGCCCACCTTCTTCACCAGCGCCTCAGGCGCGAATATGGCAATAAAATGGCGGTTGTTGTTTTACAAAAATGGCAATACAGTCTCTGAAGATTTTTGGCAGTTCTCAAGCAAAAAAAACAGTTCAAGTTAGGCACACAGGACTCGCGTTTCACGAGCTTCAAAATCCTGTTCGTGACGCCAAATTAGATGAGTGCACGTACCAGGGCTCTGGGGTACTCGGCACCGAGCCCATGGAAGTCTATGGGGGATGTCACGGGTAGCCAGCTCGGTCCGTGCCCTGGGCGCTCACCGTAATGTGGGGTATTTACAGGGGATGATGGAAATGTTCAGTAAGTTGTCGTGACGCCACTTGTAGTATCTGGTCAGAGGGACCACGCTGCTGTGTACTACTCTGGAAGGGATGATGTTGGGCAGCTAGTGGTAGGTCTTCTACAAGTAAGACGGTGTCCTTCCAGGGCGGATAGAAATATGAGGATGCAGGACAGATGGGGATCCCGCCGCCCAGAGACAATAAGTGAGTCACACACAAAAGTCAGTTTGGTACCTTTACTGCAGGAATGGCAGGTACTCCCCGGAGCACGGCAGGGAAGGATGTACGTCCGGATTCCTCCACTGGTAGGTGTATGGCCTCCTGTTCTCTGTCGTTATTTAATGAGTCTGACCTGCTTGTAGCTAGGTCTAACTCTTCTCTGTTCTGTACCTGGCTGACTTGGTGGGGGACCTTCTCTAGGCAGAACAGGGTCTTTTTATCGCTGATTCGGCAGACTCTGTTCCCCTGATCCTGTAGTGTCAACTCTGTGGTACTCCTGGGACTTGTAGTCCTCCAGGAACTCCGGTGTTCTCCTAAAAGGTCGTAGAGATCCTTATAGGCTCGGGACCCGGCGTCGGTATTCGTTGCTGGGGGGGAAAGCTATTAATGCTTACTGGCCCCCCAATTCCACTTGCTTTCGGCCTACCTGGGTCCTATAAAGATCACACAAGCTGCAGTTAATGTGCTGCCTCTTCGCCGCTCTCTTAAGCGTCGGCACGCTTCCTCCTGAGCTACACTTCAGCTTCAGCTCTGACTAGGATCAATCAATCTCCGTCTGTTTTTAGCTCTGACTGAGCTCTGACAGGAATCCTCTCAACTCTCGTGTCCTGAGGAGAACTCATCTGTCCCTCACAGCTTGTCTGAGGTAACTGCTGTTCTGATCTGTCTGGGGGAAAACTAGAACTGTTTTTTTTTATGTGCCTAACACACAGCTCCCTCTACTGGTCTCTTAGGTAAGCTGAGATTGTGTGTGTATAGTGACCTCTAGTGGGATCTTCCCTTTTGTACATCCTTCTGGAAGATATGGATCCAGTCACAGCTGGGCTCCACATTGTCTAGTTGTCTTGAGTTGACTAATGTTGTTCTCCATAGCCCAGTTAAGATTCTGAGGAAGGTTCTTAATTTCCCGTTGACATTGTAGAGAGCCAAGCATTCACAGATCCATGTGTGTGGCATTGAGTCATTAGCTTTCCTTTAGTCAATCCAGTCTGTGCTGATTATTGGTTCGTCTGGATCTTGAGTCTTGAGCCACTGCTCTGTTACTAAGTGCTGGTGCTTAGAGCCTCTGGGTGTTGGTCCCAATGCCTTTCTAGTTGGATTCATGTACTGGTTCATATGGTTCTGTAGCTTGGTGGCTTGAAGCCTGACAGGAGTTTCCATGTTGTTGTAAGGCAGGTTATCGGGCAGTAGTTGGATTGAACTGTTCCTTTATGAGGATCCTTCAAGATCAGCACTGTTCTACTTTGTGTTAGCCAAGCTGGGTGGTGGCCTTTTCTAGCAGTTTGTTCATCTGCTTTGCCATGCTTCAAGTACTGCTGTTAATTTCTTTAGCCAGTAGGTGTGGATCATGTCTGGACCAGGTGCTGTCCAGCTCTTCAGATTCTTGACCGCTGTTGGATGTCTGCTTCTGTAATGGTGACTGTTCTTGCTCTAGGTCAGGGTTCCCCAACTCCATCCTCAGGCCCACCAACAGGTCATGTTTTCAGGATTTCCTTAGTATTGACCAGGTGATAAATTGCATCACCTGTGCAATACAAAGGAAATCCTGAAAACATGACCTATTGGTGGGCTTGAGGACTGGAGTTGGGGAACACTGTCTAGTGGTTGCTGTGTTTCATTCTCAGATATTGCAGCCACATTGCATGGGTTGTGTGTTTTTCCTTTCCCCAATGTCCTCCAGTATTGTTCAGTCTCTGCTATTGGTGGAGTTGTGTCTTTGTGCTGTACTCTGTAGTTGGGAGTACACTTTGGATGGTTCTTTGGAGAACAAGGGCATTTATCTTCTTGGCCTAAGCTTTCTAGTGTATCTCCCTAGTCTTGCAGCTAGTGCTGTGAGCCTTTGTTTAGCGTCTTTAGGGCTTCAGCTGTGGTCAGGTCTTGTACTTGTCCAGCTTGGTCTTATTCTTTATCTTTACACCCTTCGGTATTTCTGTTAGTGACTGACTTCCCTTCATGTCACTATGATTTTTGTCTCCACTTTCTTTTCAAGGGGGGCACATACTTCTGTTGTTCTTTTGGTTGTATAGCCAAGCATTTCCAGATTGCTGAGGCAGTAGCATAGATTCAGTGTATTAGTTTGAGTTATGGTGGTGGTAGGTATTACTGCAAGTACTTTTATTGGCATTCTTCTAGCATACTGTCTGGTGCTAGATATTTATATATTATTTTTATGAAGAATATCTTGATTTAAAACGATGTGTACAGTTGTGTAATATAATGCGATTTATTTTAAGATGAGCTTTTACATACAGAAAACTGCTCATGTTAAAATCACATTGCAAACGGATTGCATACGGATCACCGTACGGGAACATTGGTGTGATTCTTGCCGTCGAAATCAGACCGATTTTTTTATACGTTAAGTGTGGACTCTAGCCTTATTGAGCCACTCTGGGGAGATCTCTAGCACGCAGTTCATGCTAGACAGATCCGGAATTGACAGGAACTGGAGGCTTTTTGCCAAGAAGAGTGGGCAGCTTTACCATCTGAGAAAATAAAGACCTCATCCCAACTACAACAAAAAACTTCAAGCTGTCATTGATGTAGAGGGGGCAATACACAGTATTAGAAATGGGGTATGTGAACTTTTGATTGGGGTCATTTGGATGTTTTGTGTTGTCATTATGATTTAAAAGAGAAAAACACAGTAGTTTGACAATAAATGGCTTCACCCCAACCACTAACCATGAGTGGAGAAAAAGTTTTGGTGTTATCATTCATATTCTCTAAAAAATGCAAGAAAGCAAAAATTCTGCTTGGTATGCAAACCTTTGAGCACAACTGTATATTCTAATGTGTATGAGGACTAAACCCTCTATGAGCAAAAGAGGTATCATCACTTCACTTCCTATAGTAGCTGCTATAGTGTGGCATCAATGGCTCTTACTGTTCTGTGGGCATAGAGCAAATTTTGAGGTTGGGGGTGTTAAAGTCCAGGTCTATCTTAGTGTGAAAAAAAACCAAAGACAACTAATTCTGAAGGCAACCGTAAGAGGTGCTCCTGTCTCACTCACACAGTAATACAGAGTATTTGTTTTGAATTTTTTTTAGTACCCAAACAATCACCAGTCTGAAGGAAAACAGACAATGAATATATTAGTCTGGATGTGCTGTCAAGTCATCCGCACCTCTGTTCATCAATATGAATGATTTTACTATAAAGTATCAAGGCCAAACACATTTAGAATAGAGTAGCAAAGTGCACAGTGTTTAATAATTTATATCATTTACCTGGAAGGTATGTGCTGAGACCAGTGATTTGCCCTAAGGGCTGCTTTTCCAAATACATCGTTGCTTATAGAATTTACGTGTCTTTAAGATTTACTTTTTATACTCCGTTGTGTGTTTTTTTTCCACCAAGGAAATGAAATCTAATTAAACACTAAAAGATCGATTGTGCATTTTTGTTATAGGTTCATTGTATTGATTCTTCCAGGCAGTAAATAAAGGTCGCTTTGCATTGCTAAACTTTTGAATAACTCTGCTAGATAGACAGAATTCTTTCAATGGCATTTATAATATTCTATGATATAGAAATCATGACATTTAGTTTTAAGATATAGCTTTACATGAAAATGCTATATGTAAAATACAAACATATGTATAAAAAAATGATGCAAATGTGTTCAAAATAGTGTGCAATCTTCCCAAGTTGTATAGTGCCATAAAACACATTAAATAAAATTTTGGCAGTGGATACAAAGAATACGGGGCCCTTACCACCTGGGGAAATAGTGGGCCCTTGTTTTTCATTGGATTTTGTCACCAGTGCTACACTGTCTCACCTCCGGTTGGGCTAAACTCCCCCTTTCCCTAAGACCACCCCCTTTATCTGTCTAATTTGTTCACAATTTCATTAGCAATTGGCATTCCCTCTGATACATCAACCCAAAGCCTTTAAAAGTAAGCACCAAATCATAAACAACTATTTGAGGCAAAAATAAACATTTTACAAACCGGAGAAAGATTGGCACTAAAATTAATTTATTTATTTATCTAATGCATGAGGTAGTAACCAAAACACCATAAGTAAAATCTACACTAGGCAGTATTAGGGTGTCTGGGATACTAAGTAATTACTGGCGAGATATATAGCCAATGGGTCCTTCCTGGCAGCATAGTTGGCACCCTAATTTGTACCCGTCCCCCCGCTCAACATCGGTGTCCCTATAACCTATTCCACCCTAGCCCCGTGAGGACAAAAAACAGAAAGTGCCAGGAAGGGGAATATTCGGGAGAGGTGGAGACCCTTGTTAATATCTACTTCCAGAATTTTGGGTGCTCGGACACCTCCCCAAAACACCCTAGTGTTGATTTTAATTACGTGTCATTGGTTACTAGCTTTTATGCTTTATATAAATAAATTAATTTTTGGGGACAATTTTTTTCGTGGTTTAATCTTTTAAAGGTCAATCAGACATGCTGGTTGAGATTGTGTAGGTTCAGTTGATGTTATTTTTCTTTGCCACCATCATTCCTCCAGCTGCAATCATCTCTGCAAAACACCCAAGAATTTTCCTTGACCAAACCCTCCACTTAACCAAATATGGAGCCTTGTCTAGAAAAACCGAGAATCAATATTTCTAACCCATACTCCAGATTGCCCTCACCCCCAAACAGGGTCAGGAGGCTCCATAGGAACCATGGCTCCCAAACTCTTCAATAAGGATTTGGGGAAAGTTATGGATTTAAGTCCCTGGAAAGCAAACGGAAGGAAACAGGATTAAATCTCCATGATCTTATAAGGTCCAATGAACTGGTTAAACTTTGGAGATCCAAACCCCTCATTGGGATATTTCTTGGGACCCCCAATACTTTAAACGAGGATCTCAGTCCCTATCCGGTTGCAAAAAAAAGTTTGGGCTTTCCGAAAGAGAGACAACCCTCCACTCCTGGTCCCAAATTGCTGCATTCGCTCCACAAAGAGTACTCCCGGACAGACAGAAGCCTCAGGTGTCCCGAAGAAAATCGAGGGTGAAACCCAGAATTGCGAAAAATGGAGACATCAAGGTGGCAGAGCTACCCTATTATTAAGAGCAAAACTCAGCCAAGGGCAAAAAAAGAGACCCAGTCTCTTGATCACAACACAAAAACATCTCAAATAAGTTCCAAGGTTGGTTTTTTTTCTCCGGTTTGTCCATTGGTTGAGGATGAAAAGCGAGGAGAAAGATAATTGAACACCAAGTTTAGAACAAAATTCCCCAAAATTGGAAACAAACTGGACTCCTTGTCAACACAAGGTTCTCCCCGGAATGCCTTAACCGAAACACGTGCTGAAAAGGACAAAGGCACCAATTGGAGGAGGAAGGAATTTAGGTAAGGCCAAATGACATCTTGGAAAACTTCAAGATTACCCAATAAACGGTATTCTTGAGAAACAGGAGGTGGGAAAAATAAAAATCCATAGGATATGGGTCCTGGCCTCTTGGGCACAGGTTAATGGCTCAAAAACCACTAGAGCGAGAGCAAGGCTTGGAGCGGAGAAGCCTCAGACTGCACAAATTCCCGAGTCACGAGACAAATAGGCCCCCAAAGACCGACACCAGTCTCTGGTACCAAAAATCCCGGGGATGACCAGCCAACCGGAAAATAATTCAACATCACCTTTTTTCCACGGACTGGGACAAACTTTCCAATGGGCACCCCCATTTTCCTCCACCACCCTTCCCCCATTCAATTTCAATCCAAAACTACACCTCTTTTCAAAATAACATTAATCAAAACTCATCCCAAAAAAACCCCCCCCCCCCCCCCCCCCCCCCCAAAACCCCCCCCCCCCCCCCCCAAAACATTTTATGCCAGGAAGAAAAGAAACCACAAAATTAAAACGTGTGAAAAACAAGGCCCACCGACGTCTAGATTAAGTCGCTTGGCTGATTCGGATAAACCAGATTTTTTATGGTCCGTGAGGACCACCACCTGATGTTTGGCTCCTTCCAGCCAAGTTCCACTCTCAAAGGCCCACTTCATGGCAAATCCCGATTCCCCAGCAAATTATTCAGTTGGAGAAAATTTTTGAGAGAAAAAGGCACAAGGTTACCCTAAGGTTTGGATCTCTTTGGGACAAAACGGCCTGCCCCATTTCGAGCATAACCTCCCCTTAACAGTAGAAAAATCAGGTCCGTAAACAGGAGCAGGGAATTCCTGCTTAATTCTGAAACAAGAGACGCCTCAGGGGCCAATTACCATATCTTGGAAATCGCAATGGTTTAACAAACCGGAGAAATTACCAATAAAAATTTTTGATAAAAAATTGGCAAAACCCAAAATCTCGAAGAGCCTTTAATGATGTAGGTGGACCCAATCACAGATGGCCCTGAACCGACCGGGTCCATTTCAATAAAACGGGACAAAATGAATCCCAGAAATGAACCTTCTGTACACCAAAAAGAACTTTGATCCCTTACTACAGGATTCTCTCTCAAAATCTGGAAAACCCGTCCGAAAAAGTTTCACATAGAGTCCCATCATTGGAAAAAAATCAAGATATCATCCAAATAAACAATCAGAAATTTACCACAAAATCCCGAAAATAATTATGAAGGATTGGGGAAACGGAAGGAGATTAGTGAGCCCAAAGGGCATCACAGGTATCAAAATGCCCCTCTGAGGTATTAAACGCCGTCTTTCATTATCCCCTGTTAATGCGAATAATGTTTACGCCCCCTAGGTCAAGCTTGGTAAAAACTAGCCTTTTCACCCTGGAAAAAGGTCAGAAATCAAGGGTAACAGTTTGATACTTCACGTGATTTATTCAAGAGCGATAATCAAACCGGCCTCAAGAACTATCCTTCTTGGCCCAAAAAAAAAACCGGCACCCAGGGTGAAGAGGTGGTCTGATAGGCCCTTCTCCAATGATCCTTGATATAAGATCGCATGCATCGTGTTCAGGTACAGACAAGTTAAAAAGGCACCTTTAGGAAATTTACCACCCGGCATAATTCAAGAGCGCAATCTGGCCCTGTGAGGGGCAAGGATGCAGATTTACTTTCACTAAATACATCCGAAAAATCAGTCAAAAATCGGAATCCTGAGACTGGGGAGGGCAAAAAAACAGGGTGTCGGCATTAACACATTGGCAACCTAACTGGCACAGACCAGATTTCAATCCAAAAAGGTTATGGGAACTGTAAACCAAGGGAAACCAGTACAATAATGTCTGCAGATTATACAGCCCAAAATTTGCAACTCTCCTGAGATTTTCAACCCTCATTATCACTGAGTAGAAAACTGGGTTTATTCTCCGCCAAAGGGGTAGAATCAACGCCCAGTAGGGGATAGACTTCCGCAGGGGGGGGTCATGGGAAACCCAAGTTTGGCAAAGTCAAAATCCATCGGTTAATAGCTCTCCAGAATCAACAAAAGCCTGGCGAAAAATGTGGAAGGGAGCAAATCAGGGTAACAGTCAACAGAAATTTGTTGAACATACCCCAGATAACTGAGCATGCAAAAGCTTCCCTGCTTAGGGCAGACTGAAATGCATGAGAGGCGTCACCACGAAAATAAACCCATTGCGCTTTCGAAACTCATGACCTGTGCCCAGAAGTCCTCTATCAAATGTAGGGCTCAGAAGCGGCTCACAAGGCCCACATCTCACGCATACCTCGCGCTCATGCAAAAATTGCAATTTTGAATAGCCAAAATAGAATCATTGAGACCAGGGAAACAGGTAATCCCACCATAGCATCTTTAAATTTCTCTACAGCCCCTTCCGAAAAAGGGGCCAAAGCATCATAAATCCTTTGGTCAGGACGCCCCTTTTTGGAATTTCTGACAGACAACTCGCGTCTTCAGACCTGATTTATGCCAACAAGTTTTTCAGCTTGATCATGACTTAGGTCATCGTACAATAACCCCAGGCCAGAAAAAATGCTCAATATCATTCAAAACAGGTCCCAGGTGCAGGGAAAAAAGCACAACCTGAGTTCCCGGGGGGAGAGAGATGACAATTTGAACCGCTGTGCTGCGTCCCTGAGGACTAGGTTTTAAAAGGCAAAAAACAACTTCAGTTATTTTTGAAATTCGAAATTTAGCCCAATCCCCCAAAAAACAAATCTGGCATGGGAAACCTGGATCCACAGCGGCAACCCAGCAAGTAGGCACAATACCCGAACCCAGTGGCAAGTGATTACACGCCAGCGATGGCAAGCTCCCATTAGAGAAAAAAAATCCTCCTCAGCACCCAGGAAAAAGAGGAAAAATGCAAAAACAGAAAAAAAAAAAATCTCTGACAACGTGAACCTTTTTTTTTTTTTTTCTTTCCACACATTTTTCCCTCTGTGGTCCATATAATTTTCAGTTTTGGCGGTGATACTGTTGTGTTTTGGTAGCTGAGGAGAAAAGCAAAAACGGCAATACCCGAGAGGGGAACCTATTGGATGCAGTAACCTGAACTAACCACACAACTGAGTAGCCATGGAGGTTCCTACGTTGTGCGGCGCCTCGTTACGCCTGGGCTTACTACACCAAAGGCAGAAAGATGAAAAACTATCGCCACGGGGCAGATCCCCAAAGAAAATAGGAACCCCCCCAAACATGTAAAGGCGGTTTAACAAGAAAACACGGACCCCACAGACGAAAATAGAAATGAGCAAACGCTGGGGCCCCAATTTAGACAGAAAAGTACAGGAAAGGATACTCACGCAATCCAAAAAAAAACCCAAAAAATCCAACCTTCTGTTGCAAAAAACCTTAGATCACACAATCTCTACCCCTACTCAGTCTCTGGGTGTAACAAAAAACTAAGCCGCAGCCACCCGAAAAAAAAAGGAAAAGCAAATGAAAAATAACAGGGCTTTGATAAACTGAGAGGGGGCACAAGCCCCCCGGAGGGGGGCCTGGCTGACCTCCCAGAAAGTGCAGGGAACAATGCAAAAATCAAGCACAAAAAAAAAAGCAAAAATATCTTATTGTAGCAGAAGACAGGCAAGACTCAGCAAAACTCCAAAATAACCAGGAACCACAATTGAGACAAGAACAATTGATCACGGCAACCTCATGGGAGGGAACCTCCCTTATATCAGCATCAGAATCCCAGATTGCCATCCTCACTGAAAGTTCGTATGTCTGTAACCACCAGAGGAGCCTCGCTCAAAACCACTCTAGACATTAAAACAAGATCTTTCCCCATTCCCATCCAGTGTGGAAAAGTCAATAATAAATTGTAGAAAACTTGGAAATATGTAACTGTCAGTACTAAGCCTAAAGGAATGTAATATTAAAGAAAGATAAATTTCGAATAAGGTGGACTGTCGTCCAACTCCCGCATCAGTTTATTAAGTTAATGTCAAGTGATTTTTTGCCACAATGTTATATTTGCATTACGCTCCTTGTTGGCTTTTCCCCCCTTTATTGTAAAGTACAAACCGTTCAGGGAATTAATATGGCGTAAACAGCATGCTCAAGTAAAAGTACAAACTCTCCAAGTAATAAGGATTAGGTGAACTGGCTAGTTCGATCCTGGTTTTATTTTATAGCTCCCATGGGCACACCTCCTAGATGGGAAAGTTGGGATTTGAATGAGCAAATATTTGTGGTTCTTTGCCCTGAATCCGATTTTACATATTCGAGCAATATTGAACACTATTCATGCCGAATGTTGTTTGATGATTGTTTTGAACTATTCGGTATTTCTACTTCCACTGACTCAATGAGTTCGGCTGTGTTCGACGAATTTGCAAAAAAATATTCAATGGCGATGTATTTTGGAACCGAATCCGAACAAATTCGCTCTTCTTAGAAAGGGATGACCTTTGAAAATCAAGTGTTTTTTTTGAAGTGAAAGGGCCTCACTTCTGTGTATTTGGAGTCTGGGATTTTCTCCCAGAGGGGATTCCTCTTACTACCACAAAGGGCTGTGTATGAAGTGTAAGATAGTGGAAAGAAAAATTTGGCTAACAAGGGTACACCAAATAACACGCTAGATGTAACCCCAATTTTTTGGGTGAGTTTCAAAGTTAAAGGGAATCTGTCCCCCCCAAATTGCCATATCAGATAAAGATTGGCTAATACGGTCCATAACAAATTATCTGCTTTTCTATATTCTGAACCCCCTTTTCATAAAAATCCTTTGTAAACTTTGTTTTTCTGGTGTCAAATGGCAGTCAGGTCAGGAAGGGGCGGTTTTCGCTTCCCCAACCCTCCTCCTTTTGGCGTTACGCATTTATTTTTTTCCTTGAGCTTGTTTTTCAGCGCTTTGGCTGGAAAAAGACCCCCCACGCGTGCGCAATGTTGTTTTGCCAACATGGGGCAGCATATTTAATTACTGGCAAGCGCCGTAATTTGAGCCAATTCAATTGAGGAGTGTGAGCATGCGCTGTATTGTTTGATAGTTTGCCCAACTGGGCAAATAAGACTGCGAAGCGCGGGGGCCCTGGCAGAGCGCAGCGCTGAAAAACTTCCTGCCTGTGTATTCACAGGCAGCGTTACGTGACAGAAGTAGAGGGCGGGGATTGGGGGAAGCGACTAACGCCGCCTTCCTGACCTGCGCCATGATTGACACCAAAAAAACAAAAATTTACAAAGGTATTTTATATGAAAAAGGGGGTATCGAACAAGGAAAAACAGA
>JARQOD010000004.1:497343929-497546889 GCA_033576555.1 Oophaga sylvatica | reverse complement strand
AGAAATTTGCAACTTCCCTGAGTCTGGTTCAACCCTCATTATCACCTGAGTAGAAAATGGGGTTTATTCCCCCCAAAGGGGGGTAAAAAAACGCCCAGTGGGGGAATAGACTTCCGCAGGGTGTCAGGGGAAACCCCACAACTTTTGGCAAAGTCAAATCCATGGGTTTAAAGCTGTCCAGAATCAACAAAACCCAGCGAAAAGGGGGACAGGAGCAAATCAGGGAAACAGTCAACGAAATTTAGTTGAACACTACCCCAATAATGAGCAGCAAAAGGGTTTCCCCTGCTTGGGCAGACAAAATAGCATGAGGGGGTCACCAAGTAGAAAAAACCATTGCGCTTTCGAAACCATGACTTGTGCCCCAGAAGTCCTTATCCACTGTAGGGGCTCAAAAGTGGTCAAAAGGCAACACTATCTCCGCTCCTTGGCTATGAAAACATCTGCAATTTAATAGCCAATGACAAGAATCTTTGGACCGAGGGAACAGGTAATCCCCCATAGCATCCTTTATATTCTTGACACCCCCCTTCCGAAAAAAGGGTGCCAAAGCATCTCAATCCTTTTGGGGGACTGCCCCCTTTTTTAATTTTTGACAGACAACTCAGGTCTTAAGACCCCGATTTAATGCCAACAGGGTTTTTTTTCAGCTTGATCATGCATTAGGGCCCTGTACCCCCAAACCCCAACCCCCCCCCCCCCCCCCCCAAAAAAATGCTCAAAATTTTATTCAAAACAGGATCCCAGGTGTCGGGAAAAAAACACAACCCGGGATCGCCGCGCAGGAGAGATTTACAATTTTTAACCCGCTGTGCTGCGTTCCTGAGGAATTTCTTTAAGGGAAAAACAATTACAGTTATTTTTTGAATTCAGAAATTTGCCCAATCCCCCAAAAAAAATCGGCAGGGAATCCTAGGGTCCCCAAGCGGGAACCACAAGATAGGCAGCAATACTCCCAACTCAGTGGGAACTGATCCACACGGCCAGGACTGTGCAAGCTCATTGAGAGAAAAAAAAAAACCTCCTCAGCACCCAGAGAAAAAGAGGGAAAAAATGCAACAAACAGAAAAAAAAAATCTCTGACAACTGTGACACCTTTTTTTTTTTTTTTCTTTCCACACTATTTTTCCCTTCTGTGAGTACCATATAATTTTCAGTTTTGGCCGGTGATACTGTTGTGTTTTGGTAGCTGAGGAGAATAAGCAAAAACGGCAATACACCAGAGAGGCTGGAACCTATTGGACTGCAGTAACCTGAACTAACCACACAACTAGAGGTAGCCATGGAGCGTTCCTACGTTGATGCTAGACGCCTCGTTACAGCCTGGAGCTTACTACACCTAAAGGCAGAAAGATGAAAGCTATCTGCCACGGAGCAGATCCCCAAAGAAAATAGGAAGCCCCCAAACATGTAATGGCGGTTAGACAAGAAGAAGCACGGACACAGACAGAAAATAGAATGAGCAAACGCTGGGGCCCAATCTGTCTAGACAAAAAAGTACAGGAAAGGATACTCACTGCAATCCAAAAAAAAAACCCTAAAAAATACCAACTCTTCTGATTGCAAAAACACCTTAGATCACACAATCTCTACCACCTACATCAGATCTCTGGTGTAACAAAACTAAGCCGCAGCCACTGAAAAAACAGGAAAAAGCAAATGAACAAATAACAGTGGCTTTAGATAAACTGAGAGGAGCACAAGCCCCCCGGAGGGGACCTGGCTGACCTCCACAGAAGTGCAGGGAACAATGCAAAAATCAAGCACAAAAAAAAAAGCAGAAAATATCTTATCTGATAGCAGAAGATGCAGGCAAGACTCAGCAAACTTCCAAATGAACCAGGAACCACAATTGAGACAAGAACAATTGATCACCGGCAACCATCATGGGAGGGAACCTCCCTTATATCAGACCAGTCAGAGATCCCAGATTGCCATTCCTCACTGAAAGGTTCAGTACTGTCTGTAACCACCAGAGGGAGCCTCTGCTCAGAAACCATCTCTGCACATTCAAAACAAGATCCTTTCCCCTATTCTCCATCCAGTAGTGGAAAAATGTCAATAATAAATTGTAGAAATACTTGGAAATACTGTAACTGTCAGTACTAAGCCTAAAGGATATGTAATATTAAAGAAAGATAAATTTCGAACTAAGGTGACTGTACGGTCCAAACTCCCGCTATCAGTTATATGTAGAGTTAATCTGATCAAGATGATTCTTTTGCCACAACTATTATATTTGCTATATAACGCTCCTTGTTGGCTTCCTCCCCCCTTATATCGTAAAGTACAAACCATGTTCAGGGAATTAATATGGCGTAAACAGCATGCTCAAGTAAAAGTACAAACTCTCCAACGTAATAGGATTAGAGTGAACTGGCTAGTTCTGATCCATGGCTATATTTTATAGCATCCCAATGGAGCACACCTCCATAGATGGGAAAGTAGGGATTAGAGATGAGCAAATATTTGTGGTTCTTTGTCCCTGAATCCGATTTTGACATATTCGAGCAATATTCGAACACTATTCATGCCGAATGTATGTTTGATGATTGTTTCTGAACATATTCGGTAATTTCTACTTCCACTGACTCTAATGACGTTCGGCTGTGTTCGACGAATATTGCAAAAACAATATTCAATGGCGATCGTATTTGGAACCGATATCCGAACAAATTCGTTCTTCTCTAGTAGGGATGACCTTTGAAAATCAAGTGCTTTTGTAGAATGTGAAATGGGCCTCACTTCTGTGTATTCTGGAGTCTGGATTTCTCCCAGAGGGAATCCTCTTACTACCACAAAGGAGCTCGTGTATGAAGTGTAAGATAGTGGAAAAAACTTATGGCTAACAAGGGATACACCAAATACACACAGCTAAGATGTAACCCCAATTTGGTGAAGTTTCAAAGTTAAAGGGAATCTGTCACCCCAAAATTGCCATATCAGATAAAGATATGGCTGAATACAGCGTCCCATAACAAATCTATCTGTCTTTTCCTTATATTCTGATACCCCGTTTTCATATATAAATACCTTTGTAAACTTTGTTTTTCTGGTGTCAATCATGGCAGTCAGGTCAGGAAGGCGGCGGTTATTCGCTTCCCCAACCCTCCTCCGTTCTTGGCGTACGCATTTATTTTTTTCCTTGAGCGTTGTTTTTCAGCGCTTGCGCTGTGAAAAAGACCCTCACGCGTGCGCAATGTTGTTTTGCCAACAGTGGGGCAGCATATTTTAATTACTGCGCAAGCGCCAGTAATTTGAGCCAATTCAATTGAGGAAGTGTGACGCATGCGCTGTATTGTTTGACTAGTTTGCCCACAGCTGGGCAAATAAGACTGCGCAAGCGCGGGGGCCCTGCTGCAGAGCGCAAGCGCTGAAAACTTACGCTGCCTGTGATATTCACAGGCAGCGTTACGTGACAGAAGTAGAGGAGCGGGGGATTGGGGGAAGCGACTAACCGCCGCCTTCCTGACCTGACCGCCATGATTGACACCAGAAAAACAAAGTTTACAAAGGTATTTATATATGAAAACGGGGGTATCAGAATACAAGGAAAAGACAGATAGATTTGTTATGGGACGCTGTATTCAGCCATATCTTTTTCTGATATGGCAATTTTGGGGTGACAGATTCCCTTTAAAGGGTTTTTCTGATTGGGAGCAAAAAGGGATCTGGGCAACAGAACAATTATTTTCAAACTCTGTCCTTAAAAGTTTTCAACAGCTCCAAGAGGAATTTAATTTATCGTGTAACACTTTTTACCAATACCTACAAATCTGACATGATCTCTCAGTTCAGTCAGGTCTCCATGGATCTTAGCATAAAACATCATCCCCTATTAGATACCATTGCTTCTATAGGTCAAACAAAGGATTTAATTTCTACCATATATAAGTGCCTATTGTCATCTCAACTGGATATCCACCCTCTGAAAGTTAAAGCTAAATGAGAGGCAGATTTAGGCCCTATATCAATGGAGCAATGGAGAGAGATTCTAGAAACTGTTTCCAAATTATCTCACTGTGAGGCCCAAAAGCTCTCTCAACTATAGCTACAAGCTTTTTGCACAAGATAGGATATCGCCATGATGCAAAATGCCCTTGGCGTGGGATTGATGGGGCACATTTGATGCATATGATGTGGGAATGTAGACAGCTGAAAATATTTTGGAATAAGGTCATCTCTTTGATAGAAAGGGTGTTTAAAGTGAAATTGTTAACAGATCCCTGTATATGTATATTGGAATATGGAGGTGTTAGGCACCAGGATTCTCCTGCTGCACAGGGTAGATCCCGAGCTGTGTCATCTTCTGCGGTCTCCCTTTCAGCTTTGGCCACAGTGGATGCTGCTCAGCAAAGACATCGGTCCCAGTGTCTTTATAGACTCGTGCTGTTTCGCTTGGTTATTGCTGGCTCTCCAGCCAAAGCTATAGTAACTAGCAATAGGCAGCGGCAAACAGACGGTTCTGAGCCTAAGTCCCAAAATCACCTTACTGAGCATGCTCGTGAGGCGACCTCTCATTGGTGGTCGGTCATCAGCTGCTCAGGTGATGTGGCAGTACCGGATTGGTCCTCGAGCAAGGTCCTGTCAGACTGGACTTAAAAAGGTCCTCTGAAGCGTTCTAAGATAACTTATGTTTTGTGTGTTGGTGGAAGCATTACCACCCTGTAGGCACGTGTCCTGCTACTAGCCTTGAGAGCATGTTTAGACAGGCAGTGTAGGGTGGGAATTCCCACTTGAGCTTAGTACCTGCACTGGGCGACTTCATGGCATGTGCTTGTTACACAAACCGTATGACAGGGCAGGCTCAATCACCAGCATAGTGGGGGATGAGTCATAGGGACCCCAACTAGCGTCATTCCCACTATGCCCCTCCTGTGACGTTTAACAGGGCATAACTTAGAGTGCTCTCTGTGTGCTGCTCTGTGGAGTACCAGAGTCAGGTACTTATCACTCTGTTCACACTGAGTGACGTTTAACTCGGTGTGATTACGGTGCTTGCTCGCAGCTACGCTCCGCCATTGTTTCCTAGCTGCAGTTTCTCCATCATCGCACTGTGTACCCCGGGTTGCTAACGCACATTATCATAATTTATATTTGGTGCAATCAGCAAACTCTAACAGGAGGTATCTCTCACATCTTATTTCAAGCACAAAAAACTTTTTGCATTCCATTGGATAGACATATAACCTCCATTTATGGGAGAACTACAATGAAAGATAAATAATATAATCTGGTTGGAAAGAGAAGTCTATCATAAACATAACTCGATTCACCAATTTGAAAAAATATGGAGTGCTTGTTTGGATACTTCCGGGCTGCCCACAAATCTTCTAATTAGAGATAGAATATTTACAATGTTACTTCCGAAATTGTTAGTCTTCTTTTTTCCTCCTTCTCCCCCCTTCAATGAATGTTATACTCTGTTATTCTAGAACTGCTCTGAAAACTAAAATGGTCCTCTCTGGAATGTTGGGATTAGGGATTAGTGTGGGTTAGGGAATTAAAGTTGCTACACTTTATCTATGTTTTATACTATGGAATTATTATGTAATTTATGTTATTTGGAAAAATGGAAAATCTGTATTTGGCGTTTTCAATAAAAATGATTTGATTTGAAAAAAAAACTAATGGTACAGGTCCATAAAGTTTAACCTTTGTCTATTAACTGTACAATATTTTTCTTTAGAAACTATTTATGACCCTCTATTCCATTACTTATGAGTAGTGTTGAGCATTCCGATACCGCAAGTATCGGGTATCGGCCGATATTCGCGTTATCGGAATTCCGATACTTAATTCCGATACTTTTTCCATATCGTATACCGGAATCGGAAGTTCCCATAATTCTTTGAGAGGCAATGTGATTTTAGTCAGCCAATGAGGAATCCTACGAAGTGTGGGCACATCCTGTAATGCTGCGGTCATCTTAACTAATGGCATGGCTGTGATTGGCTGCTGAAATGATGTCAGAATGCACTATAAAAGGCGCCGCCGCCATTTTAGCGTCACTGTGCTGTGAACTCAGTAAGGGACAGAACGCTACTCTGCTAACTCTGAGGGACAGTTAGATATTGCGATTTTGTGTACTACTGTGCTTGAGGCAGGCTAGTTTACCAACCGCTGTGTAAAGCTTCATTTTGCCAGTGTTGTTTTAACAGCTCTGTGCAAGGTGTGTGTGTGACAGTGCAGGTGACGCTGCAGTTTGCTCTGCATCCACCGCTGTTTGTAGGCATCTGCACGTGTCACTTTTTTTTTTTTTTTTTTTATTTTATTTAGTGGAATTGGTGCAGCTCCATTATATTAGAAAAAAATCAAATCTATTAGTGTGACGTGCTTCCATCCGTATACAATACATTGGTTGCAAACACTATAGAACTACACAAAGGAGCTTTTCACAGATAGTGAATAGTTGTGTTTCAGTGTTCACTGCAGTCTGTGAGGTTTTGATTTTTTGAGTGCAGATCACGCTCCAGTTAGTTCTTCAACCACTGCCGGTTGTAGTCTGCTGAGCGTGTGTCACTGCCTCATCCTTCACATTTTTCTCTAATTGGTGCTGCTCCATTTTAGTGGAAAAAAATCTAATCTATTAGTGTGACGCGCTTCCATCCGTATACAATACATTGGTTGCAAACACTATAGAACTACACAAAGGAGCTTTTCACAGATAGTGAATAGTTGTGTTTCAGTGTTCACTGTAGTCTGTGAGCTTTTCATTTTGTGAGTGCAGATTACGCTCCAGTTTGTACTTCAACCACTGCCGGTTGTAGTCTGCTGAGCGTGTGTCACTGCCTCATCCTTCACATTTTTCTCTAATTGGTGCTGCTCCATTTTAGTGGAAAAAAATCTAATCTATTAGTGTGACGCGCTTCCATCCGTATACAATACATTGGTTGCAAACACTATAGAACTACACAAAGGAGCTTTTCACAGATAGTGAATAGTTGTGTTTCAGTGTTCACTGTAGTCTGTGAGCTTTTCATTTTGTGAGTGCAGATTACGCTCCAGTTTGTACTTCAACCACTGCCGGTTGTAGTCTGCTGAGCGTGTGTCACTGCCTCATCCTTCACATTTTTCTCTAATTGGTGCTGCTCCATTTTAGTGGAAAAAAATCTAATCTATTAGTGTGACGCGCTTCCATCCGTATACAATACATTGGTTGCAAACACTATAGAACTACACAAAGGAGCTTTTCACAGATAGTGAATAGTTGTGTTTCAGTGTTCACTGTAGTCTGTGAGCTTTTCATTTTGTGAGTGCAGATTACGCTCCAGTTTGTACTTCAACCACTGCGGTTGTAGTCTGCTGAGCGTGTGTCACTGCCTCATCCTTCACATTTTTCTCTAATTGGTGCTGCTCCATTTTAGTGGAAAAAAATCTAATCTATTAGTGTGACGCGCTTCCATCCGTATACAATACATTGGTTGCAAACACTATAGAACTACACAAAGGAGCTTTTCACAGATAGTGAATAGTTGTGTTTCAGTGTTCACTGTAGTCTGTGAGCTTTTCATTTTGTGAGTGCAGATTACGCTCCAGTTTGTACTTCAACCACTGCCGGTTGTAGTCTGCTGAGCGTGTGTCACTGCCTCATCCTTCACATTTTTCTCTAATTGGTGCTGCTCCATTTTAGTGGAAAAAAATCTAATCTATTAGTGTGACGCGCTTCCATCCGTATACAATACATTGGTTGCAAACACTATAGAACTACACAAAGGAGCTTTTCACAGATAGTGAATAGTTGTGTTTCAGTGTTCACTGTAGTCTGTGAGCTTTTCATTTTGTGAGTGCAGATTACGCTCCAGTTTGTACTTCAACCACTGCCGGTTGTAGTCTGCTGAGCGTGTGTCACTGCCTCATCCTTCACATTTTTCTCTAATTGGTGCTGCTCCATTTTAGTGGAAAAAAATCTAATCTATTAGTGTGACGCGCTTCCATCCGTATACAATACATTGGTTGCAAACACTATAGAACTACACAAAGGGGCCTTTCACAGATACTGAACAGTTGTCTGCAGGGTTCACTGTAGTCTGTGAGGAATAACCACACTTAGGCCTTAACTTTTCTGACTTTCTTTATCAATCTACCAAGATGAAGAAGTCAGTGAGTAAGGCACGTGGTCGTGGTCGAGGCCGTGGATTTGCAGCAGGGAGAGGACGTGGGGATTCTGTGGCTGCTGCCGCACCCAGTGACACAGCATCCACCAGTTTTCCCCGTGAGCGTTCCTTTATGCGCACTTTTGTAGGAGCTCAGCGTACCCCCCTGCTGCGTGAAGAACAAATTGAAGCCGTTGTTGGTTGGATGGCAGCCAATGCATCGACTTCAATAGCTTCCACCTCCTCTCAGGACCACAGCACTGTTGAACAACCATCAGTCTCTTCACCGCCTGCCAAATTGCCCAGGCAGTCAGAGAGCTCTGTACAGGAGCCAGCTGAGTCTCTGCTTCTGTTCTCAGAATCTGTTGGCTTGGAAACAGGGGCCCAGCCAAGCAGCATTCTGGAATGTGAAGAAGAGGCAGTATGCAGTGATGCGCAACAGCTGTGTCTCTCTGAATCTGAAGAGGCGGGTGAGCCAGTGCCGATGGTCAGCACACCGCAGAACGCATCTGATGATGATGAGACTCAGTTGCCAGTTTCTGTTGAGCATGGTGCTGGCCAGACCACCCAACAACAGCAGGTGTTGGAAGAGGGTAGTGGTGGAGATGATGAGGTCCAAGACCCAACATGGCGTGAGGAACAGGAAGGTGGTGGGAGCAGCTCTGAGGAAGAGATTGCACCAACGGTCCAAACAGTAGGGAGAGGTAGGCTGCAGACTCGCTTGCCTGTAGCCTCCAGTTTGGCACCCGTTCGGAGCAGTTCTCTTACAACAGCCAAACCGGGCGCTCCCAGGACTTGCTCTGCGTGGTCCTTTTTTGATACAGTTGCAGATGATATTTGCTATGTCAAATGCAAGCTGTGTAATCAAAAAATTAAAAGAGGTAAAAGTGTCAGTAACCTTAATACAACAAATATGTGGAAACATGTGCGGTCAAAGCACTTTGTTGAGTTACAAAGACACACTGGAGATGTAGGCCAACCTACAGCAGCACCTACATCTTCAGCTCCTGTTGGAGCCTCTTCCTCCAGTTCACACACAGCTGGTAAGGCTTCCTCAAAGGATCGCCATGGAAGAACCTCTGTCACTGTTGTCCAGAGACACAGTGTTATTCCACCCACAGGTGCAAGTTCCCTGTCATCCTCACACACCCAGGCCACAAAACAGCCATCGGTAGCACAGGCATGGGATAAAAGACGGCCATACTCGGCAAACCATCCACGAGCACAGGCTCTGAATGCTGTCATTGCAAAACTCCTGTCCCTTGAAATGCTGTCATTCAGGCTGGTGGAGACTGACAGTTTCCGTGAATTAATGGCATTGGCAGTCCCACAATACAATGTGCCCAGCCGATTTTATTTCAGCAGGCAAGCCGTCCCTGGTCTGCAAAAGCATGTTGAGGCAAAAATTAAACATGCGCTACTAAACGCCGTCAGTAGCAAGGTCCACCTGACCACCGATGCGTGGACCAGTACCCATGGCCAGGGACGATACCTTTCACTCACTGCCCATTGGGTGAATGTTGTGGAGCCGGGTACAGATCTTGCGAGTGGCGCTGTACGTGTTCTGCCAACTCCAAGGATTGCCGGAATCAAGTCTGTCCACATTGACTCCTCCTCCTACTCCAGTTCCTCAGAATCATCGCTGCAGGAGCCGTCACGGTCTACCTCCACATGGACCCGTGGACGCTTACCTGATGCGACCGATATGAGCACAGCCATGGCCAAACGGCAACAGGCCGTTCTGAAATTAATTCCCATGGGGAATCGAAGCCACACAGCGCAGGAGGTCTGGAATGCCATCAAGCAGGAGAGCGACGTGTGGTTTTTGCCAGCGAATCTCCAGCCAGGCTTGGTAGTGTGTGACAATGGCCGAAATCTGGTGGCAGCTCTGGGCCTTGGCAACCTCACTCACATACCATGTCTGGCACATGTGCTCAACTTGGTCGTGCAGAGTTTTTTGAGGGACTATCCGGATCTTGATGCACTGCTGCACAAGGTCCGCCTAGAGTGCGCTCACTTGCGACGTTCCAGCATGGCCAGATTGCGCATTGCAGCTCTGCAACGCAGATTGCGCCTTCCTGAACATCGCATCATATGTGACGTATCCACCAGGTGGAATTCAACGTTACATATGTTGGAGCGGTTGTGTGAGCAGCAGCCAGCAGTTATGGAGTATCAGCTGCATCAGGCGCAATCAACACGCAATTTGCGCCGTCCACACTTCACCATTAATGAGTGGGCCACTATGAAGGACATGTGCCACGTTTTGCGTGCGTTTGATGAGTCAACGCGGATGGCGAGTGCAGATGATGCACTAGTCAGCCTGACTGTCCCCCTTATCTGCCTGCTTCAAAAAACACTGCAAGCAATAAGGGATGAGGTTTTGGAAGAGGTGGAGGATGAGGAGTCACAAATTCCATCACCTTCTGGAAAGTCAGCGCAACGTGGTTCCTCACAAAGGGCTGGGCAGGGCTCACTTTGTGAGGAGGATGAGGAGGAGGAGTCAATGGAGGAGGAAGACATCGCTCCAGAGGGAGGTACACAACGCTTTAGTCAGTATGTAGAGCGAGGGTGGGGTGATGCAGAGCAGGCAGAGATAACGCCTCTTGCAGAGGACAGCGTTTCTTTGCCAGTTGGGAGTCTGCAGCACATGGTTGATTTCATGCTGCAGTGCCTAAGAAACGACCGCCGCATCGCCCACATTCTCACGACGTCTGATTATTGGGTGTACACCCTCCTAGACCCTCGCTACCGGGACAACGTCAAAAGCCTCATCACACCGTTGAACCGGGAGCGTAAAATGCGGGAGTACCAAGACACACTGGTGCAATCCCTAATGTTCTACCTTACTGCCGAGAGCACTGCTGCTGCTACTGCTTTACAAAGCAGCTCTGTGCGTCGAGGCAGTGTAGAGAGCTCTGCAACAAGAGGGAGCACACGCAGTGCCTCTGCACAGGGAAAGACCAGTATGTTCAAAATGTGGCAAAGTTTTGTGGCAGCGCCACAAATGTCTACACCATCCGAGAGGGCTCCAGTCAGCGGGAGGCAACGTATCCGTCAGATGGTGACAGACTACTTGGCTTTGCCTCTCAGTGTACTCCCAGATGGCTCTTCCCCATTCAAGTTTTGGGTCTCTAAGCTGGATATATGGCCAGAGCTTAGCCAGTATGCATTGGAGGTGCTGGCTTGCCCTGCTGCCAGTGTATTATCGGAGCGCGTCTTTAGTGCTGCAGGTGGTGTACTAACAGACCGTCGCATGCGACTATCCTCCGATAATGTAGACCGGCTTACTTTTCTGAAAATGAACAAGGCATGGATCTCGCCAGAATTTGTCTGTCCGTTTTCAGATTAAATAACTGGTTCGCAACGTTATCCATGTCTCCTGTTATGTTCATCTTTCTACCACCTGAACTCTACTCCCTGGGCTCCAACACTGCCAGTTGCTGCTCAGAAGTGTCGTGTCCACAGAACAAAACACAAGCTCTACTGTTAGTGGGGTTCAGTAACGCCAGCTGTTCCCCTGCTGTGTCAACGGCAAGAAGTGTCCTGTTCCCGACACATGGACAGAAAAACACATGACCAACATGCTCCAAATAGGGAAGAGCCGTCACCCTGCTTGTTATGCTGAAAACATGAAATTGTGAAGTTTTGCAGGCCTAGAATGATAAATTTTTAAGAAAAATATGGACAAATAATAATTTGTCATCACAGCGCATATCTGCACATGTCTATTAGAAATGGTAACAAAAATAAAACATAGTCTACTCTTCACATTTTTAAATTAATGCATAAAAGTACATTTCAGACTTATGAATTAATGCTTTTAAAGGAACTTTATCTGTACCTGTAAGATAATGCACTCAATGGATGTACGAATCATTACATCCTCATCATCATCATCACGAGTTTTATTTATGACAGACATTATAAAATACACATACTGATGCCAACTGTAACTTCAAACACCATATATGAAATGGCCAGCATGTAAACATGGTAATAATGTCCAATAATAAATTATTACATCTAGAAAGTGCATCATGCATACTGACAATAGGTACTTATACCTGCAAGTGCTGTTGAAACAACCACAAGAGATATAAATTAATACTGGTATATAGGTATCACAGTGCATAGTTACTCATGGACAATGTTGATGTAATACTGTATCTCAATTAAGTCAGCGTCAACCATTAGGCTTGTTAGTCTTGTACATTGTTAAAGAGGGAACGTAATTTTTTGGTTTGTCATAGGTGTAGTATTACACATTAAATTATTACTGCTGTATTTTTTTTTGCGTCCCTAGTGCGCAATAACGCAGCCTAACCTCACATTTGATAGTCAGCTAATTGCCACACGCTACCCTACCCTACGCGTGACAGTAGGAAGGTAGTGTTGACGGATAAAGCTTTGCGCAAACAGACATTCTTTTACCCTCTTCAACACTCTACAAGCAAAAAATGCATGATTTCAGCCGCAGACTTTATTGACGTACAGTATAACATCGGCATTACCCATCAGAGGCTGTCCACTGTGTGATACAGACATAGAATATACCTTTGCTATCCGTAGCCTTTGTTTCACCTACACTTGCAGGCACACACTTAAATTGTGACAAACAATGCCTAATGTTTTTTTAAATGGTTATTTTTTATTGTACATTATTGTGTCATCAATCACATTGATGAGTCCATGCTGGACATGTCATACATGCTATAGAAAGTTACGATTTTATGAACTTAAATAATTAAATTGTCTGTGACTGTCACATAAAATTTGCGATGATGATGATGAGTGACTATTACAAAATCCATTGTCTTCACTATGTTATAGTTTAACATTGCGTTCCTTAAGCATTATTCATAAAAAAAAAATGTACTTTTATTCTTAAATTTACAACACTATATTTTGTACCAATTTTTTGGGTGTTGTGTTGTTCCATTTATTTTTGGCATGTGCATATATGCGTTTATATTTGTATTTTCTTTATTTTTCCTTCTTGAAATTAGAAAACATGTGTATCTTTGTACCGTGTTAGCCAGTAGATAGAAAAATATTTAGACTTCAGAGTCAGCAGTGGTTCATACCTTTTTATGGATAACTGAAAAGATGGAAACAAATTGCAAGCTTTCAAGGCTACTCACGTCTCTTCATCAGGGAAAGACTAACTAAAAAAATTAAGCATCACATATTTCTATACACAACAGGACACAGGAATATTGCAATAGGTAAGACAAGTAAGTGACGTGTATCAGAACTGTCATTATCTCACAGGGATGAACATAAATATTCGAACAGTTCCTAGATAAGGATAGAAAGTTTGATTGCCCTCTCATTGGCGTATTTTTTGGGGTTTTCATGACCCTGGAAGGGCATAGACGCAGATTCCTTAATTGATATAGAATGACATAAATCCATGTGATCTATTCATTCCATCACTAACAGTGTCAAAGGTCATGATGAGCTTATATTCTGAAACCTTTGTACGTTTCTCATATTTGAAGTTATATTTTAATAACAGTAATTCCATATCCATGATGCTATGACCGGGCATACAAAAGTCTTTTGCCACAGCTAAATTCATTAATTTATCTGTGATTGTGTGGCGCTGATAATTCATCCTTGTTCTCCTTTTTGTTGCCGGTCTCCCCTCACTTGTCCCTCCCTCACTTGTCTTAGCTATTCCTGTGTCCTGTTGTGTGTAGAAATATGTGATTCTTCATTTTTGGCTTTACTCTTAGCCTGATGAAGACACCTGAGTAGTCTCGAAAGCTTTGAATTTGTTACCATATTTTCAGTTAGCCATTAAACGTTATCAACCACAGAGGACTGTCAAGTATAAATATTTTTCTATTCTTGTAATTGAAATTTATCATTTTATTGTTGTAGTAAAACTTCATTTATTCTTGTTTGAAGTACATACATTTGCAATGGCCACGTAACAAGGCAATAACTCAATATTTTATGCCTACACCCTCCTTGACCCTGGGCTCCAACACCGCCAGTTGTTGCTTGGAAGTGCTGTTAGCACAGTCTACACTTGCTCCTGTGTTACTGGGGTTCAGTAATGTCAGCTGTTCCCCTGCTGTGTGAACGGCAAACAGTCCTGCTGCCTCCACCATGTTCTCTTCTCATCCCTGGGTTACAACACCGCCAGTTGTTTCTCGGAAGTGCTGTTAGCACAGTCTACACTTGCTCCTGTGTTACTGGGGTTCAGTAATGTCAGCTGTTCCCCTGCTGTGTGAACGGCAAAAAGTCCTGCTGCCTCCACCATGTTCTCTTCTCATCCCTGGGTTACAACACCGCCAGTTGTTTCTCGGAAGTGCTGTTAGCACAGTTAACACTTGCTCCCGTGTTACTGGGGTTCAGTAATGTCAGCTGTTCCCCTGCTGTGTGAACGGCAAAAAGTCCTGCTGCCTCCACCATGTTCTCTTCTCATCCCTGGGTTACAACACCGCCAGTTGTTTCTCGGAAGTGCTGTTAGCACAGTTAACACTTGCTCCCGTGTTACTGGGGTTCAGTAATGTCAGCTGTTCCCCTGCTGTGTGAACGGCAAAAAGTCCTGCTGCCTCCACCATGTTCTGTTCTCATCCCTGGGTTACAACACCGCCAGTTGTTTCTCGGAAGTGCTGTTAGCACAGTCTACACTTGCTCCTGTGTTACTGGGGTTCAGTAATGTCAGCTGTTCCCCTGCTGTGTGAACGGCAAAAAGTCCTGCTGCCTCCACCATGTTCTCTTCTCATCCCTGGGTTACAACACCGCCAGTTGTTTCTCGGAAGTGCTGTTAGCACAGTCTACACTTGCTCCTGTGTTACTGGGTTCAGTAATGTCAGCTGTTCCCCTGCTGTGTGTACGGCAAACAGTCCTGCTGCCTCCACCATGTTCTCTTCTCATCCCTGGGTTACAACACCGCCAGTTGTTTCTCGGAAGTGCTGTTAGCACAGTTACACTTGCTCCGTGTTACTGGGGTTCAGTAATGTCAGCTGTTCCCCTGCTGTGTGACGGCAAAAAGTCCTGCTGCCTCCACCATGTTCTCTTCTCATCCCTGGGTTACAACACCGCCAGTTGTTTCTCGGAAGTGCTGTTAGCACAGTTAACACTTGCTCCGTGTTACTGGGTTCAGTAATGTCAGCTGTTCCCCTGCTGTGTGTACGGCAAACAGTCCTGCTGCCTCCACCATGTTCTCTTCTCATCCCTGGGTTACAACACCGCCAGTTGTTTCTCGGAAGTGCTGTTAGCACAGTCTAACACTTGCTCCCGTGTTACTGGGGTTCAGTAATGTCAGCTGTTCCCCTGCTGTGACGCAAAAGCTGCTGCCTCCACATTCTCTTCACCCGGGTTACAACGCCATGTTCTCGAAGGGGCACAGTTACACTGTCCTTTAGGTTCAGTAGTCATCCCTGCGTGTGCAAACATCTTCTCCCCAGTTCTCTTCATCCCTGGGTTACACACCGCCTGTTTCTAATGCGTTAGCAAGTTACATTCTCGTTTATGGGTTCAATTCAGTGTCCCTCTGTGTGACGCAAAGCTGCGCCACCATGTCTCTCTCGTTACACACCCCAGTGTTCGATGCTACACGTTACACTGTCCGTTTACTGTCATAATGTACTGTTCCTGTGTGTACGCAAATCGGCTCCACAGTCTCTTCTCATCCCTGGGTACAACACCGCCATTGTTTCTCGGAAGTGCTTAGCACATACACTTGCTCGGTTACTGGGTTCAGTAATGTCAGCGTTCCCTGCTGTGTGACGGCAAAGTCCTGCGCTCCACATGTTCTTTCTCATCCCTGGGTTACACACCGCCAGTTGTTTCGAAGTGCTGTAGCACGTTAACTTGTCCGTGTTACTGGGTTCAGTATGTCAGCTGTTCCCTGCTGTGTGACGCAAAGTCCTGCTGCTCACCTGTCTCTTCATCCTGTTACAACACCGCATTTCTCGAAGTGTGTTAGCACAGTACACTTGCTCCGTGTTACTGGGTTCAGTAATGTCAGCTGTTCCCTGCTGTGTGACGGCAAGTCCTGCTGCCTCCACATGTTCTCTTCATCCCTGGGTTACAACACCGCCAGTTGTTTCGGAAGTGCTGTTAGCACAGTTACACTTGCTCCTGGTTACTGGGTTCAGTAATGTCAGCTGTTCCCCTGCTGGTGTACGCAAACAGTCCTGCGCTCACCATGTCTCTTCTCATCCCTGGTTACAACACCGCCAGTGTTTCTCGGAGTGCTGTTAGCACAGTTACACTTGCTCCCGTTTACTGGTTCAGTAATGTCAGCTGTTCCCTGCTGTGTGAACGCAAAAAGTCCTGCTGCTCACCTGTCTTTCTCATCCTGGTTACAACACGCAGTTGTTCTCGGAAGTGCTGTTAGCACAGTCTAACTGTCCGTGTATGGGTTCAGTAATTCAGCTGTCCTGCTGTGTGACGGCAAAGTCCTGCTGCTCCACCATGTTCTTTCTCATCCTGGTACAACACCGCAGTTGTTCTCGAGTGCTGTTAGCACAGTCTACACTTGCTCCTGTGTTACTGGGGTTCGTAATGTCAGCTGTTCCTGCTGTGGTACGGCAAACAGTCTGCTGCCTCCACCATGTTCTCTTTCATCCCTGGTTACAACACCGCCAGTTGTTTCTCGAAGTGCTGTTAGCACAGTTACACTTGCTCCGTGTTACTGGGGTTCAGTAATGTCAGCTGTTCCCTGCTGTGTGACGGCAAACAGTCTGCTGCCTCCCCTGTTCCTTCTCATCCCTGGGTTACAACACCGCCAGTTGTTTCTCGGAAGTGCTGTTAGCACAGTTAACACTTGCTCCCGTGTTACTGGGGTTCAGTAATGTCAGCTGTTCCCCTGCTGTGTGAACGGCAAAAAGTCCTGCTGCCTCCACCATGTTCTGTTCTCATCCCTGGGTTACAACACCGCCAGTTGTTTCTCGGAAGTGCTGTTAGCACAGTCTACACTTGCTCCCGTGTTACTGGGGTTCAGTAATGTCAGCTGTTCCCCTGCTGTGTGAACGGCAAAAAGTCCTGCTGCATCCACCATGTTCTGTTCTCATCCCTGGGTTACAACACCGCCAGTTGTTTCTCGGAAGTGCTGTTAGCACAGTCTACACTTGCTCCTGTGTTACTGGGGTTCAGTAATGTCAGCTGTTCCCCTGCTGTGTGTACGGCAAACAGTCCTGCTGCCTCCACCATGTTCTCTTCTCATCCCTGGGTTACAACACCGCCAGTTGTTTCTCGGAAGTGCTGTTAGCACAGTCTACACTTGCTCCTGTGTTACTGGGGTTCAGTAATGTCAGCTGTTCCCCTGCTGTGTGTACGGCAAACAGTCCTGCTGCCTCCACCATGTTCTCTTCTCATCCCTGGGTTACAACACCGCCAGTTGTTTCTCGGAAGTGCTGTTAGCACAGTCTACACTTGCTCCTGTGTTACTGGGGTTCAGTAATGTCAGCTGTTCCCCTGCTGTGTGAACGGCAAACAGTCCTGCTGCCTCAACTTTAATTTCCATGGGTACCTTCTGCTACCCATCCGGGTTCCAGTACCGTCAGCTGGTTCTCCGCAGTGCTTTGGCGTAGGTGCCTCCATGTCGGTATCCGAGTTCCAGCAACGTCTGCTGGTCCTTGGTAGTGCTTTGGAGCACAGGTACCTCCTGCTTAGTAACCGTGTCCCAGTAACGTCAGCTGGTCCTCGGTTGTGCCATTGGCTCTTTTCCTTCTGCTGACCCTCCGGGTTCCAGCACAGTCAGCTGGTCCTCGTTACTTTCATTGGCTCTTGTACCTTCTGCTACTCATCCGGGTTCCAGTACCGTCAGCTGGTTCTCCGCAGTGCCTTTGGCCTAGGTGCCTCCATGTCGGTATCCGAGTTCCAGCAACGTCTGCTGGTCCTTGGTAGTGCTTTGGAGCACAGGTACCTCCTGCTTAGTAACCGTGTCCCAGTAACGTCAGCTGGTCCTCGGTTGTGCCATTGGCTCTTTTCCTTCTGCTGACCCTCCGGGTTCCAGCACAGTCAGCTGGTCCTCGTTACTTTCATTGGCTCTTGTACCTTCTGCTACTCATCCGGGTTCCAGTACCGTCAGCTGGTTCTCCGCAGTGCCTTTGGCCTAGGTGCCTCCATGTCGGTATCCGAGTTCCAGCAACGTCTGCTGGTCCTTGGTAGTGCTTTGGAGCACAGGTACCTCCTGCTTAGTAACCGTGTCCCAGTAACGTCAGCTGGTCCTCGGTTGTGCCATTGGCTCTTTTCCTTCTGCTGACCTCCGGGTTCCAGCACAGTCAGCTGGTCCTCGTTACTTCCATTGGCTTTTGTACCATCACCAACAGGACAAAGAAGGTTAAGACAAACTACAAGATACAGAACAAGAGACAGAAGAACAATAAGCAGAAGATCAAAAAGCAGAAGAACATTAAGTATAAGACCAAAATGAAGAGCAAAATATATGCTCTAAATTCTAAGCAGAAGAAGACTAAGCAGTGTATGGGGGTGAGTCCGTTCCTCCTCGTGGTGCCCCTGGAAAATGCCTGATGCTGCTGCAGGCTAAACTGAACGCGGACAAATACTGTTGTAATTAAAATCTTTCGTGACAGCAAGAACGGAAGGATGAAAATTCAGAGTTTTACAGATTACAAGTACAGGAATGTCTGTCACAAATAAGAATATGATGAAAAGGATGAATAGGAAGAAGATGAAGAAGTAGAATATGAAGAATAATAACTGTTTAATAAGAACAATATAAGTAATGTTAACAAAAAGATGAATAGCAAGAAGTTTTAGAAGATTAATAAGGTGAAGATGAAGAATAATTTGATGAGAAAGATGATGCTGCTGAAAATTATGAAGGAGAAAGTGTGTGAAAAGTTAAAAAGGTGAAGACCATGGAAGTTGTGAAACAGACATATTTGACAAAATAGAAAAAAGGTTAACAACATTGTCAATTTGTTCGTCAATCCGAACGTATTTCCTAAAAAAAAATAAATAATGCTATTCCATTGGATTGGGTCAAACATCTATGCCTTTAATGTCTCCTCAACCTCCCCAATACATTCTACATTACTCTTTCTTGTTTTCCTTCATGTACAATTAACCAACAAGGCAAGAATGGGTTTTTTTAATTTCGATATTTTGTTCCCATAGACTTACATGGGACTTCCGGTATCGGTATCGGGTATCGCCGATATTTTAGTGATATCGGCGATACCATTACGATTCCGATACTTTAGGATATCGGAAAGTATCGCTCAACTCTAGTTATGAGATAAGCATAAAGCCCTTTTTCTTACTGCCATTATTACCTCTTGTAATAGAGTAGGCAAACAGTTACACTGTAAAGAAACCTTTCCTGATTAGATGTTTAATTTGCCTCAACTGACAGTGAATGTTTCCTGATTGTTTGTAAGGTTCTTAGAAAGAATAAATTACAAGCCAGGTATTTTTAATAGACCACACATGTATTTATATATTTAAGTGAGCTCACATCTGAGGCGTCTTTTTTCTGAACTGAACAATCCATATTTTTCTAACCAATCATTATAGGAGAAACGTCCTATTACATGTATTTCGCATTTGAAACCACTATAATTTTCAATATCCTTTTTAGAACATCCGTCCCAAAACTGGACCCAATATTCAAGATCAGGCCTTCCAAGGGATTTACAAGGGAGCTTGAAAAAGTTTTCGCCACTTAGCAACAAAGGGAACGAGACCAACAAGATTTATGGGCACCAATTTTTAAGGGCTCAGTAGTAGCCACACAGTCTCTATGATATACAGTTAGGTCCATATATATTTGAACAGAGACAACATTTATGTAATTTTGGTTCTAGACATTGCCACAATGAATTTTAAATAAAACAATTCAGATGCAGTTGAAGTTCAGACTTTCAGCTTTCATTTGAGGGTATCCACATTAAAATTGGATGAAGGGTTTAGGAGTTTCAGCTCCTTAACATGTGCCACCCTGTTTTTAAAGGGACCAAAAGTAATTGGACAATTGATTGGCTATTTCATGGACAGGTGTGGGCAATCACTTCGTTATGTCATTCTCAATTAAGCAGATAAAAGGGCTGGAGTTGATTTGAGGTGTGGTGTTTGCATTTGCAAGGTTTTGCTGTGAAGGAAACATGCGGTCAAAGGAGCTCTCTATGTAGGTGAAACAAGCCATCCTTAAGCTGCAAAAACAGAAAAAACCTATCAGAGAAATTGCTACAACATTAGGAGTGGCAAAATCTACTGTTTGGTACATCCTGAGAAAGAAAGAAAGCACTGGTGAACTCATCAATGCAAAAAGACCTGTACGCCCACGGAAGACAACAGTGGTTGATGATCGCAGAATACTCTCCATGGTGAAGAGAAACCCCTTCACAACAGCCATCCAAGTGAACAACACTCTCCAGGAGGTAGGCGTATCAATATCCAAATCTACCATAAAGAGAAGACTGCATGAAAGTAAATACAGAGGGTTCACTGCACAGTGCAAGCCACTCATAAGCATCAAGAATAAAAAGGCTAGGCTGGACTTTGCTAAAAAACATCTAAAGAAGCCAGCACAGTTCTGGAAGAACATTCTTTGGACAGATGAAACCAAGATCAGCCTCTACCAGATTGATGGAAAGAGAAAAGTATGGCGAAGGCGTGGTACAGCTCATGATCCAAAGCATACCACATCATCTGTAAAACACGGCGGAGGCAGTGTGATGGCTTGGGCATGCATGGCTGCCAGTGGCACTGGGTCACTAGTGTTTATTGATGATGTGACACAGGACAGAAGCAGCCGAATGAATTCTGAGGTATTCAGAGCCATACTGTGTGCTCAGATCCAGCCAAATGCAGCCAAACTGATTGGTCGTCGTTTCATACTACAGATGGACAATGACCCAAAACATAAAGCCAAAGCAACCCACGAGTTTATTAAGCAAAGAAGTGGAATGTTCTTGAATTGCCAAGTCAGTCACCTGATCTCAACCCAGTTGAGATGCATTTCACTTGTTAAAGACTAAACTTCATACAGAAAGGCCCACAAACAAACAGCAACTGAAAACCACCACAGTGAAGGCCTGGCAGAGCATCAAAAAGAAGGAAACACAGTGTCTGGTGATGTCCATGAGTTCAAGACTTCAGGCAGTCATTGCTAACAAAGGGTTTTCAACCAAGTACTAGAAATGAACATTTTATTTACAATTATTTAATCTGTCCAATTACTTTTGGTCCCTTTAAAAACATGGTGGCACATGTTAAGGAGCTGAAACTCCTAAACCCTTCATCCAATTTTAATGTGGATACCCTCAAATGAAAGCTGAGAGTCTGAACTTCAATTGCATCTGAATTGTTTTGTTTAAAATTCATTGTGGTAATGTCTAGAACCAAAATTACATAAATGTTGTCTCTGTCCAAATATATATGGATCTAACTGTATGTATGCCCTTGTATATGTTCTCTACAGTACATCAACGTGCTTCAGATTTCGAATTGAGGCACATAACAAACTGGTTATTTTCTCCAGTATTTATACATGCAACATGTTAATTGGATGCTAGATACTAGATGTTATCTCCACTAAAAGTATTAATCATCATGAAAATTTATTTATAATGCATTAACAAAGGCACCACTAAAGACACCCTGAGTGCCTTCAGTTCTACATCATGAAAACATAGTAATTCCATATACAGACTACCAGGGAGAAAATCTCAGCTCCTATGACATTTCCTGCTACTGTCCATTGGCAGTTCATTATTACCATAGAATGTTAGGGTTGGAAGGGACCTCAAGGGTCATCGTGTCCAGCCCCATGCACAATGCAGGATTCACTAAACCATCTCAGATAGCAAATCATAGCGAAGCAAAAGGAAACAGAAGGAAGTAGGGCTAAAGACCCTCTAGTGACAAAAATGTGGCTGAAGGCAATAGATTACTATTTCCTGTCTAGAAAGTGGAGGCAGATAAGTGCACACATAAAAGTCTGTCCCACTCTTGTACAAAGCTCTTAGCTGTATGGCCTTCTGCTAGGGAATCATACCGCCTCCTTGCACTGTTGTATAGTCTCAATGCACAAGACTTGGGCGGGCAGAACATTTCCATGTGGTGGAGCTTCAACCAATGTCTGCAGAGCAGGAAGTGATATCGGAGAAGGGGCCATATTTTGGGTAACTTCTGTTAAAAAGCCTAGTACATGCAGCAGTCATTTTTATGGCATATTGTAAAAAGGATCTCTAATATATGAACCAGAATGAAATAACAATGATAATGACATTAGTATATCAAAAAAAACCCGATCCGTTTTTATTGATTGTTAACTTGTATCTGCAGTTTCAATTCAATGCACGAAAAATTATGCAAAGTGCTTATGTTACATCTCACCTGGATCAATGGATCCTTAAAATCATGGTTGGATGAGCCGTTTTCATGCAGCATAGACAGGTGGCACTGGTGCAGCAAGGCGATCTATGGTGGCAGATGTATTAGAGCTGGAACAAAGGCAAATTGACAACTGGAGCAGCTGAACTGGAAAAACATCAGGAAAGCTGTTACAGCAATGAAACAGAGTTAAGTCAGTGATTAGTAGCTGGTGCAGCAGAGCTGAGTTTTCAAATGAGGCACAATGTAACAAAGAAACTGGAGTAGCTGAACTGGAAGCAAAATGTACTCAGGAACTGGAGTAGCTGAGCTGGAACATTAGGAAAACCCGAACAATAATGAAACAGAGTGTAGTCAGTGATAAATAACCGGTGTAACAGAGCTGAGCTTTAATCGGAGGCACAATGTAGCAAAGCTGGCTCAGCCTCATAGCAGAGTTAACTTAATGAAGGGGAATCTTCATAAAAGAGCTGAGCTTGCAACAAGGTTCAATGCTGCAGAGATGGAACCATGATATAGCACATTTGTACACTGAGGTTTTATGTAGTAGGCCGGCGTCACACTGGCGACAGAATCGGACGACTGCAATACGATGAAATATCGCATTTCAGTCTGCCCTATGTTAATCTATGGAGCAGCTCCCAGTATCAGATTTTTTGTGGTCCGTTTTAATCGTCCGAGTGCAATCGCAGCATGCTGCGATTGTCACCGATTGTGGGTCGACTATCGCCAATGCAAGTCTATGGGAGCGATGAAAAATCGGATTACAAACGGACCACACTGTGTGACTTGCGATGAAATCGCACCACTATCCCAGGTGCCAGGAAATTGCATCAGGATAATTGCAGGAAGGGCTGACATGCTAATTAGGCTACGAAAATTCAAACCCAAACAGGAAACCGCCTCCACGGAGTCCAGAACCATGGCCAGTCACATTAATGTTGAGATGTTGATCGTTCTAGTCCAGGAGACACCAGAACTTTGGGACCAGCGGGATCCCAATTATTCCAACCGGTCGCGGAAGGACGCGGCTTGGCGGAGAATATGTTCCCAGATGTTTCCTGATTTTGGCGACAGGTCTAGGGAGGAACAAGAACGCATCAGTAAGTAACGTATTGAAAACGCTTACAATACTGTATGACTATTCAGTATCTACCAACAACAATGTGTTATAATGTCCCTCTACCCTTATATGTGAAACTGAAATGTGCCCAAAACAACAGTTATGACTGTTCAACCCCCAGTGCTATGTCAGTACTCCAAGCACATTCTAATATTTAGATACAACTGTAAAGGTCGCCTACTTAACCTTAAAAATGTTTGCCTACGCAATAAATGCGTAGGTGAAGTACTTAATATGTGTCCCTTTTGGTAATCCCATCGCTGTGTCCCAAATAAATGGTCATTATTGTGACACATATCTCATAGAGCTTTGTATGTATGAACCCTTGTAATATTAACTTGTTATATTAGCTACATACAATTTGTAGTGCTGTTGTGTACCCCTTAAACGCCAAAAAATTATAATATTGCTTGTGTACGGTACTTCTGTTTTTAATACATTACAAGGGCAGATAAGTATAATTTTGGATTGTATCCGTTACTTTTTCAGTGTCAGATGTTACAAGGCGTTGGCGCAGCTGTAGAGACTGCTACAGGCGAGAGAGACAGCTGAGGGGGCGCAGTGGGGCAGCAGCAAGCAGCAAAAGAAAATATGTCTATTATGATAGACTGAATTTTCTGGCCCCAGCTATGGATTTGCGACCGTAAGTTAATGTCTGTACAAAGTGTATTGCTATATTTTAGTATAAATTTTAATCAATTTTTTTTTCTTCTCCAGCACGGAGTCAAACCTTACAGAGAGAGAGCCAGCTTCTGACTCAGAGGCAGTGATTGAACCCGTGGGGGATGTTGAGGAGGCTGGGCCGTCATCATCAGCAAGTGCAGCAGCAGCAGCATCACCACCACCACCACCAGCAGTGGAGTCAGAGAGCTTGCCTCTCGAGTCCCAAGACCCTCCCCTCAGCAGCAGCCCTGGTAGGCACCTGGATGTGGCTTCGCCTCCTGCAGTGTCACGGCGAGCCAGGCGTAGAAGAGAAGGAGTTGGTTCTGCCACAAGGAGGCAGGTGGACAGAGGAGTTCTTGACTACTTGTCCACTGTTGCCCATGATGATGGGGAGGAGGCATTTGGACGCAGTCTGGCTCGGTACCTCAGGGCCATTCCCCGTCAGCACAGACTGCGGATCAGAGCTGGCATCCAAATTGTGCTGGATGCAGGAACCCCACCAAATGATCCCAACAACTTCCTAGATTTACTGGAAAGGTGGCAACGTTCGAGTGAAAATCTCCTACGTTTGTTGGGAACCCAGCAAGGGGAGTTTGCATCAGCCTCTGATCAGCCTCCTCCTCATCATCATGCTCCTCCTCCACCTCCTCCTTGTGGACCACAGAGACCAACTCCTCCTCCTCTAAGTGAGTCCTACCAAAGTGTCACACAACATGTACCACACATGGGACACAGTGGCCATTCTCAATATGCCCACTCGACTATACCCAATGTTCAATGCTGGCCACAACTTGGGTATGGTCGACATGGGCATTTTGGGGGCTACAGTGTAAGTGGGCAGTCATATTATGCCTACCCACAACAGTTCCCAACCTTCCCTTACCCAAACCCCCATACAGAGCAAGCAACAAGCAGCCAGCAAAGTGCACACTCAGCCACCACTCATGGTGACACAGTGGCTGGAGAGCAGTCTAGGCAGCCCTCACAATCTGGCCCTCCACCTTCACCACCCCACACCTACCACCAGTTATAGGTGTAATGTATTTTTTTGTTATTTGTTTGAAGTTCTTAACATTCTACTTTGTTTTACTGCTGCAAGTTTCTCAGGAAATATGTTGAAAAAAGTTTATGACACATTAGTCATTTTTCATTATGTTTACAGCAACAAAACATGACCTAATACATAAAAAAAATGTTTTAAGTCGCATTGATTGTATGTGATTATTTCAATATGTAGCTGTTTATTTAAATATGTGATGGTCTGCCTAACTTACACACAATATGACACCAAAACCAACACAACATATACAATTAAGTGTGCCTAAATGTCTTTATGACAGAGCAACATAGGCACACTACATGTGTAATAATGCCTCCTCTTGCCAGGCAGTTGCACCCTCAGGGGACACAACGTATTGAGTGAACACATCACGTACTTTTAGGCCTGAAGGTGGACGACGGGGATGGATGGGTGGTGACATAGACATAGACACATTCACAGAGGCTAACTCACCCACATGTTGTGAGGAGCATTCATGGATTCTACAAAAATTATGTAGGACCACACATGCTTTGAAGACCACATTAACATTGTCTTCACTGAGTTGAATTGCAGATTGAAGTACCCGCCATTTAGCACTAAGAATTCCAAATGTGCACTCCACCAGCCGCCGAGCACCTGACAGGCGACAATTAAATATTCTACGCCGATGGGTGAGATAGCGACGGGGATATGGCCTCATTACATTACGGGTTAATTGAAATGCCTCATCCGCAACTATAACATAAGGCACATGTTCTGGAATAGAGTGTGTAAGTTGACTTGCTGGTGGTAAGTCCAGTTGGTTATTGCGTATCCGCCTACCCATTATGGAAGTATTGAACACTCTTGAGTCTCCAGTCCTTCCATAGGCCCCAATGTCTACACTGATAAACCTGTAGTTTGTGTCGACCAAGGCCAACAAAACTACGGAAAAATATTGTTTGTAATTGAAGAATTGGGAGCCTGAGTTAGGAGGTTTACGAACACGTATGTGCTTGCCGTCCAGGGCTCCTATACAGTGTGGAAACTGGCAATTTTCGGCAAAACCCTGTGCTATCCTCAACCAGTCACTCATTTTTGGCTCAGGCATGACGTCTTCATGTAGTCTGGTCCAAATTTCCACACAAGTTGACCGCACAATGCCTGAAATTGTTGATCGCCCTATTAAGAACTCTAAGTGCAGAGCAGCGTAGGACATGCCAGTAGAAAGGAACCTGTAACACACATAGAACATAGAACATGGAGAAATCAGCACCAAAAACAACAAACACAGCATGCACAACACTTACAATGCTTTAGTTTCTTAGAGCACACATGCTGGAAATTATATTACAAGCCATGCCTTCTGTGGAATACACCAAAGGCAATAATTTATATAGGTAAGCTTGAGAAATATATTACTCACATTATAAGTTTACAATAAGTGTGCTACAACACTTGCAAAGTGACTATGTCGAGGCAAACATCATCAACATATCGTTGACACACATACCTTATTGTTAGGAGAAGGCGTTCCTCTGCAGAAATTGCTTTTCTCATCCTGGTGTCCTGAAATGTGATCCCAGGGCGCACAATGTCAAGCAACGTATCTAAAGTAGCTATGCTCATTCGACAATATTGGAAAAACTTATCTCCATGCCTACGCAGTGACAAATATAGGTGGTGAAAATGGCCTTTAGTTATCCTTCTTGTCAAAAGTGGATGTACCCACATTCTTCTGCGTCTTCTGGGATCTGCTATTACAGGATATGGCTCCCCAAAACGTCGGGATATAACCCAATGGAACAGCACACGCTCAGTGGGAGTAAATCTGAGTGTGTCGCTCATGTTTAGATAAAGCAGCTAGAAAGCACTAAGCACAAGGAACAAAATGACACCAGTGCAAAGGTGGGAGGGTCACACCTGTAGCAGAGCACTTAAATATAGGTCTGCCTGATGATTTAAATGACTATCAGGCCTCAAAACCGTTATTGGTCCTTTTTGGAAAGCTGCAACAAAAAAACGGTGGTCGGATGGAAATCGGATGTTACAAGGTACACACACATGCGACTAAATCGCATCTTTGAAGGAAAATTGGATGCCAGGCGATGTGTGATGTTTACATTTTGCTCCGATAATCTACCGACTAAAACGGTCCGATTTTTTGTAGTTGTGTGTGACTCCGGCCTAACTGGAAAAGTTGGGTTTGCATTGGTGGTGAAGTATCAGAAGGAACACCAAGTAACTCAATTCTCAAGCAGTGTCCTGATGCCTGAGCTAGGTTTAAGGTCGAAAGACTTCATCAGAGCATGTTGAATTGCCACAAAACAATAAAAAGTTTGCTACAATAGGACGAAAGGTCCTAGAGAAACTTGACACTGAATCTTTTTAGAAACCAACACTTAGGCCGGGATCACACATACGACGAAAACGTCCGAAGCTTGCATGTGAAATCCCAGCTCTGGCGCCGCTACTCGGGAGTGGAGCGAGTGGCTGCATATAACTACATGCAGCCGCACACTCCACTCCCGAGTGCCGACGCCAGAGCTGGGATTTCACATGCGAGTGTCGGACGTTTCCATCGCATGTGTGATCCCGGCCTTAGAGAGATCAGGCTTTTTTTGAAAGGGAACTTAAAAACATCTTTATTGAAGAGATTAAAGAACATACTGTATATGAAACATGTATAAATATAAGAACAAGTGTTTATTAGGATACAGTTAGAATAAACAGGAGAGGGACATACAAGAACAGGCAAGAAAAAGGTGGGTAAACCTGAATACACAAATAATACTTTTCAAATTAGCTGCACTACAAAATGAAGGGAACTATGTAACATGCATAAACCGTAGTATGTAACATGCAGATAGAAAATACTGCAACTAGACATGCACATCATGGCCTAAATGTGTATAACCAAGGGACATCTCCCACGCATCCCCCTACTCTGGAACTCTCTACCACAACATATCAGACTCTTGCCTACCATGGAAACCTTCAAAAAGAATCTGAAGACCTACCTCTTCCGACAAGCCCACAACCTGCAGTAACCACCGATCCACCAAAGCGCTGCATGACCAGCTCTACCCTCGCCTACTGTATCCTCACCCATCCCTTGTAGATTGTGAGCCCTCACGGGCAGGGTCCTCTCTCATCCTGTACCAGTCGTGACTTGTATTGTTTAAGATTACTGTACTTGTATTTATTATGTATACCCCTCCTCACATGTAAAGCGCCATGGAATAAATGGTGCTATAATAATAAATAATATAGTAATAATAATAATAATGATACCATCTGTGGTATAAATGCAGATAAGGTAAAGTGCTTATGTGTAGGAGAGGGCCAGGGCTGTAGTCACGGCTGAACTAATCGGGCATTGCATGCCCTGGCCCCCGCTACATACATATCAGAATTTACTTACAACTTACTTGTCTCCCCTTTCACGGCACCATCAGGGTCGTTACCCTGCTCCTTAGGATCACCTCCGACCGTTTCTGAATAAACAGAGACACAGTCCGGTTGCAATTCAAAACGTAGAACTTTACTCTTAAGTCATCGCAGCACATCTGGTTTCGTTACAGCGTTTACAGCAGGTGTCACAATATATGTTACCTCTTCTTTCCCTTTACTCTGCTGTCTGTCACATGGCTTGAGACCGGGTCGTCCTGTACCATACGGTCTTTCAGCATCCTCTCTGCCCAGACTTTCTGCATTCGGGAGTTCCCTCTGCTGTTTCGCCCCAGTTCTGAGGGTATCAACCCAAGCGATCATCTGCCACATAGTGAGTGACCTGCCCGTCTATCCTGCCGTGACTTCTTCCATAGCTCCCACTTCTATAGTTTTAACTCCTGTAGCTTCTGTAGCTGTGTCTATGCTGTATCACTTGTTCTGGACGGCAGGACTCCTCACTTAAACAAAATGTTATGGGGTATCTAATATAACTCCTGGGCACTTAAGCCCATGCAAGTGCTTTGGGTACCCTGACCCGACTGACTATGCAGGAAGTTCCCTTCCCTAACCACAATGACCCCTCCTATATTAACTGCTTACTTCTATATACTATTGAGCTTTCTTAAGCATAACTAAAATGCCCCATCTAGTGGCCCAATGAGAGTACTACGCTCTCCCTATGTAACTTATTAACATACACAGGCAGCATTAAATATAACATAATAAACAATATACATATCGTATTATGAAGCAACAACATACATATATATATATATACACTTTAAGCTGGGGCATGTTTAGGGGTTCAGGACAGCTACTGCGTCCCCCTTACATTCCCCCTTCCTTTAAAAATGGTCATACCCGACCATATAATGCTTAATTAAGTAATTTTTGCTTTTATTTACTTTAAATACTCCACGCAGGGAGACCAACATACACTCCCTGACAGAAGTTATGTCGCTTATCCATGTTATATAAATCAAAGCTTATAACCTGACGTTAAATTCATCCATTGGTTTTATAAATTACTGTTTTGAAAGCTGAAACCCTCCCAAATTTGGTTTAGGTTAAGAAAATAAATTGGCATCAATGCAGAAATATTGATCATTTGATGGACACAGAATGGTCAGATTTTGGCAAGACAAAAGTTTTGTCGCCCACACAAAGTAATGTGATATTCAAACAAATAATTATCTTAAAATACAAATATATGTTGCATAACATTGGTGAATGAAGTTGTGGTGCTATTAGAGTCATATTTAATATTTTGTGTGACTTCCATGAGCTTGAAGGACTGCATCCATGCGGTTCAACAATGATTCATACAATTTGTTAATGAAGTCATCTGGAATAGCAAAGAATGCAGTCTTACAGAGTTCATCTAGATTCTTAGGTTTTGTCTTCCAAGCTTCCACTTTCATCCTATCCCAAACATGTTCAAAGATGTTCATGTCTGATGATTGGGCTGGCCAGTCCTTGAGCACCTTGATCTTTTTTGCCTGGAGGAACTTTGTTGTAGAGATGGATGTATGAGATGGAGCATCACCCTGCTGCAGAATTTGACCCCTTTTATGATTTGGAATATAAGAGGTAGCTAATACTTCTTGATATTTTAGGATATTGATATTGCCTTCCACCTTGCAAATGTTTCGCACACCCCATACTAAATGTAACCCCAGACCATGATCTTTCCACCACCAAATTTAACTGTTTTCTGGGTGTATTTTGGATCCATACGGGTTCCAGTAGGTCTCCTGCAGTATTTGCGGCGGCTGTGGTGTAATTCTACTGAAGAATCATCAGAGAAATCCACCTTCTGCCACTTTTCCAGCATCCATCAGTTTAGCAGGCTGTGGGATTTTGCAAATGCCACACGGCTTTTTATTTGCCTTTTGTTTAGTGCTGGCTTCTGGGTACTGATTAGACCATGGAGGCCATTTCGAGACAGAATCCTACAAACTGTTCTAGTTGACACAGGGACTTTAGGTGACCAGGCCTGTTGGAGCTCTGCTGCAGTGGAAGAGGGGCTTGCTTTGGATTTTCTAACCAACAAACATTCCTCCTGAGCAGTTGTCTTGCAGGGTCTGCCGGTCCTGGGCTTGTCAAACCCATCTCCAGTCTCTTCAAATCTTTTATAAATTATTTGTACTTGACGCTGAGACACATTAAAGATGCCAGCCACCTCTGCAGTTGATCTGGTCTTCAGCCTCTTGATAATCAAGGCTTTGGTCACAGGGTGGATTTTTGGCATGTTGTCAGAGCTCAAGTTGCAGATCAAGTGAAGGTCTGGGGAGTTGGGTATCTTTTTATACACACCCACTAATTAACTGATCATTTAATGAGCACTGGTGAGGATGTAAAATAGGATTGGGTGCATTATATGACCAGGCGACAAAACTTTTGTCTTGCCAAAATCTGACCATTCTCTGTTCATTAAATGATCAATATTTCAGCATTAATGCCAATTTATTTTCTTAACCTAAATCAAATTTGGGAGGGTTTCAGCTTTCAAAAGAGTAATTTATAAAACCAATGGATGAATTTAACGTCAGGTTATAAACTTTGATATACTGTAGTGATAGTAAGAATTCACTATACCTTTGTATGTGGTTTGAGGACCTGTGATGAGGTCACAAGAGCACATGACAGGTCATGTGCTCTGTGTTAGCTGAATGGCTGGTGTATATAAGTGAGCCTGCTGCTGACCACAGGTGTGAGTGGCTGGAGGTGTGGAAACCTCCAGTGTGGGAGTTCTGAGGAGACCACCAGTCTGGTTGCTGAAAGAGTGCTCAGTTAGAGTACCAGGACTTTATATCTGTTTTTGTTACTTTGTGCCAGAGAAGGCTGTTTTCTTTTCTGTTTTAAGGCAAGTTTATGAAGTTGTAATAAACTTGCTTAAAGAACCTGGAAGAGTCGCCCTCCTGCTTACCTCCGGTCGCACACCAGCGAGACCACATCCCTACAATTGGTGGCGTAAATGCGGGCAGCGTTCCCAGCAGAGAAGTGAGACTGGTTACTGCATGTCGTGGGTCAAGGCTATAGCAATCCAGCCAGCATTGCCGGAGAAAATGGAAGACCTGCTGAAACACTTGGTCCAGGCACAGGTACAGCAGCAACAGGCACAGGAACAGCAGCAAGAAGCCAACAGGATGTTCTTGCAGCAGATGCAGCAGGAGCATCGGCAGCAGATACAGCTGAGCCAGCAGGAACATCGGCAGCAGATGCAGCTTTTGACAACCGCCATCCAGGGCAGGACGAGCGCCCCAACCCCAGGTCTGGCTGATGACAACCACGTCAGAAAGGCGGTAAGACTTACATTACAAAAAATGACCCCCGGGGATGATGTGGAAGCCTTCCTGGCTGTATTTTAGAGGGTTGATGAGAGGGAAAGACTTCCCCCAGGGCAGTGGGCAGATATATTGGCCCCATACCTGACAGGTGAACACCAGAAGGCGTATTACGATTTGACTGTGCAGGACGCTCAGGAATATCCTAAGCTAAAGGTAGAGATCCTCGCACGTATGGGGGTAACAATGACTATCAGGGCACAGAGGGTGCACCGCTGGGCTTATCACCGGGACAAACCACCTCGCCCCCAAATGTTTGACTTACTGCACCTGGTCCAGAAATGGCTACAGCCAGAGTCCGCTACGCCGGCACAGATGGTAGAAAGAGTCGTCATGGATCGGTTTGTGCACTCCCTGCCAAAACCCCTACAGACTTGGGTTGCCCAGGGTGATCCCCGGAATGCTGATGAACTGGTCGGACTGGTCGAGAGGTACCAGGGAATGGAAGGTGCCTTGGGGAAGCAGCCTATTCCGTACTGGCGGCCCCAACAGGGGGCAGAGTCCCAAAAAGGGGTGGGGAGCCCAAGGTCAAAATGGCGGGGGGAGGTGGTGCCCAAGGTCACTACGGGTGATATTATTTGTTGGAGGTGCCGCGAGCCAGGACATATAGCTGCCCGGTGTCTGCAGACCACTGAGCAGATGGACTGCAGCATAGGACACCGTATTTCATGGTATGCATATCCAGCCTGCAGTGGAAACCCGTTCCCCAATCAGGGTCCTCAAGTATGTCCCGTGAAGGTGAACGATGAAGCAGTAACGGCGCTGCTAGACTCTGGGAGCTTAGTGACCTTGATTAGGGCCACTTTTCCTCTCAACATACTACCAGGAAAAAAAGTTGGTGTTCAATGCATACATGGTGATGTAAAAGACTACCCTATGGCCAGAGTAGACATTGAAACGACGCATGGCACTGAGTCCCATGAAGTCGGCGTCGTTCGGGACTTGGTGCGTCCTATAATTATAGGCCGGGATTTCTGTCTGTTTTGGGATCTGTGGAGAAAGGGTTCTGAGGTCACTAGCGAGAATGGGGAACCAATAAACCCTAACAAACTACTGCCACACTCAGAAGGGGCGGAGTCTCAAGCTGAGTCGATGAGGAGAGGAGAGGTGGCGGCGGATGAGCCGAGGAACTGTTGCCGGGCTCGGGGTTTGAACAATGTATGTCGCGAATGGTGTACTGACTTTACATCTGACCGGGGGGCATTGAACTGTTCTCTAATAGTGAATGGAGAGTGTGTGAGTGGACTTCTAGACTCAGGAAGCCAGGTGACTCTGCTGAGCGACACACTCCCTGTCTATCTGATTCCCGAAAAAAAGATGGAAGTCCCTTGCATTCATGGGGTCACTAGGGAGTATCAGGTAACCAGGGTAATTATTGAGACGGACACTATTATTTCTCCCCAGGATGTCCCTGTAGTCCCAGACTTACCATATCCTATAATAATAGGCCAGGATTGTAAACGGTTTTGGGAGGTGTGGGACGAAGCACTGGTGGATTGCTCAGAAGGGAACCAGAATGACCCTAAGAGAGGCCCACCCCTGCAGGAGGCTGTAGTGGTTGCTGATAGTGTGGTGGGTAAAACAGAGGTAGCCACCCCTAAAGTCAAAGATACCCAGTGCCTGGTAGCCGTAAGAAAGGGTGGCTCAGACCAAAGTGAGGACTTTGGGGTGACCAAATATAGGTCCGCAGAAAACTGGGTCGCCCCAGGAATAGGGGCCGACACCTGGTTAAGTGGGGACTTGCCGTTCCAAGATGACAGAGGGAGTGGGAATGACTCCTATGCAGACTGTAACTTAACCGCAAGTGAAAGCGAGTGCAGCAAGGTGGAGTCAGATACAAGTGGCAGACCTTCTCCTCACCGCAGGGGCTGCAGGAAGGCCAGACAGCCTATGCTCTCTAAAAAGAGAAAAAAGGGGAGAAGGATGGTGCCACATGTACTGGATAAAAGAGAGCAGGGCCATGAGATAGAGCTGCTTAAAGAGACAGTCATGCGAGAAAAGATACGGGGACAAGAGATTGAGCAACGAATGAAGGACCTGGAGAAAGAACTCTCTAAAGTCCAAGGTCAACTATCAGCATGCCTGTGTCATGTGTGCATCGCCACGAAGATCGTCGCGGTTGCACATTCTGACTTCTCACAGCTGAGTTGCTGTTTCTTTGTGTTTGGCAGTTAGGGAGTTAATTCTGTCTGTGCTCAGTTCTGGGACTGGGTGCAGTTTCTCCCGGCTGCAATTAATTATTTGTTGATTGGTTTCCTTTAAATCTCTGGTTGTCTGTTTGGGAGTTGCCAGTGAAATTCTTCATGCAGACCACAGATAGGATTGTATCTGTATAGACTTAAGTTAAAGAGCTCCTTAGTTGTTTTAAGCTCACCTTGCTTAGAGTTTAATATCCCAGATCATTTATGTTCCTTCGGTGTTTGAGTGTGTATGCAAGTCTGTGTTTTCTCCAGTCTGTCTTATATTTCTAATCTGTGTATTTAGCAGAGATCAGCCCATATCCCTTTGGTGGTAATCAGAATCCTTCTTAGGACTGATTACAGGGTTCAGGGACTGATAGGAGACAGGGTTAGGCTGGAGACTTGGACCTCTGAACCATTATCAGTACCTCCAAGGTGAGGGATTAGTTAGGACCCCAGTTTAGGGTCAGGTTAGACCCCGGTCCTCTTTCTTTCCTGTGACAGTTTATCAAGTCCTCAAGATTAATCCTGAGTTCAACGGATATCGTGTCAGGTAAATCTATTCTATATTTACATGCTGATGTTGCTAATCTATATGTTGTATAGAGTGTTGTTCTTTTAAGAATAGTTTACTGACATCGTACACATATCATAAGACCGCGTGACAGCCTGACGGCGAACCAAGTCCTAGTGAAAGATACGGAGATGCTCAGAGAGGCCCAGGAGAAGTATCAGCAGGAACTTCTACGGAGAGAAGAAGAGCACCGATGCTGGGCAGAGGAGCAAGAGAAAATTCTCCAAAAACTCCAGATAGAGAAGGAAGATAACGCACAGCTCAGGAAATCCACGACAGACCAGGAAATCGAACGGTTGCGCTCTCCCGGTCCGTGTGTACGGGAAGAGAGTGAACTGAAGAGGTTGTCCAAAGAAGGGGCCTCGACAGCGAAAGAAAGCCAGCAAGGGAACCGCCACCCAGATGGCCACACCCGGAAAGTCACAGTGAAGCGGGAGGCGGACATAAGAGCTATGCCACTACAATACCTCCACGAGAAGCAGAGATGTCGGGAGCCAACAATAAAACCTCCAAGTCGGAGGGCGTTGGTGGAAAGCCTTGGGAAGATCCGGATGCTCTTGGAGGTGAACCAGGGAAGAATAGAGCAGCTAAAACTTGAGAAGAAGCAGACCAACAGACAGCTGCAAGAGTTGAGAAAAAAAAGGCAGTCACCTTCAACCCACAGTATAGAGAGGCGCAGAGGTTCGCTGCAGAATGAAGGTCATCGAAGTGAAACTAATACAGAACATAGATGGCCTGAAATAAGAGCTAGAGGCAGTGACACCTCAATTAGATCAGGACTCAGTGACCTAAGGCAAACTGTGACAGACCGGCTGATTGTGGAGATGACTGAAAGGAGTTTCTAGTCGGTGAATGAAATGTGCCAAGCCCACGGCTTTAGGCAGAGGGGGGAGGTATGTAGTGATAGCAAGACTTCACTATACCTTTGTATGTGGTTTGAGGACCTGTGATGAGGTCACAAGAGCACATGACAGGTCATGTGCTCTGTGTTAGCTGAATGGCTGGTGTATATAAGTGAGCCTGCTGCTGACCACAGGTGTGAGTGGCTGGAGGTGTGGAAACCTCCAGTGTGGGAGTTCTGAGGAGACCACCAGTCTGGTTGCTGAAAGAGTGCTCAGTTAGAGTACCAGGACTTTATATCTGTTTTTGTTACTTTGTGCCAGAGAAGGCTGTTTTCTTTTCTGTTTTAAGGCAAGTTTATGAAGTTGTAATAAACTTGCTTAAAGAACCTGGAAGAGTCGCCCTCCTGCTTACCTCCGGTCGCACACCAGCGAGACCACATCCCTACAATACATAACATGGATAAGCGACATAACTTATGTCAGGGAGTGTATTGCAACAGCTCAACGTGTCCCAAGTTCATACGGAGTAAATGTCCACTACTTTTTAGAACAAGTGCCTGTCTAGGCAGTCCTCAGGTGGTGTCCATAATAGCACCAATGTACAATTGGGTGACCCTCCTAGTAGAGTCCACAATCTCCCCCTTTGTTTGAGCGGAGCACTGTCCCTTTTCTGGTATGCAGGCCGCCTGTGGCACAGACAGTCTGTTGCTGCAGCCTGTACACAGTCCTGTTATTCCAGCAAGGCAACGTTCTACCTTCCATCAGAAGAGCGCAACAGTCGCAACAAAAAAAACATAAATACAACACGTCTTTCTCCTGGCTGCATTGCTCCCAGATCTGGAAGTGCTTCAGGGCTCCGTTGTTCGTGGGGTTGCAGAACAGTCCCATATTTTTATCACATAGCCATAGTGCAACGAGCACAATTATCCAGTTATCTTTTACCTCTGAATACACATAGTTCATCATAACCTTTTCTCAGCAGTGCTCCATACCCATGTGCGGGCTGAAGTTGACTCTGCAGACGCCAAGTCCATGGGCTGCCAGGATGCAGTAGGGGCAGTGTTGGAGGCCGATGACACCCGAGGAGCCGACTGTTCCTGTCGTGAGCCCGCATGATGTCTGGGAGCATCATCCTCTGGACACAATGTCACCACTACTGCGTAGTAGCCCCGAGGGCTGTCCTCTTTGAAGTAAGAGACCCAGTCTTCTTCCATTAGGGGTCTCCCATATTTTACAGAGGCAGCATTAATATAAATCTTACCATCAGTTCCTGCCTCCCGGATAAAACCGTTACCCTGCTCCACATTAGTGTAGACCAATTGTCCTCGAGAGTGGCACTCGACCATAGCGCCCTCCCCGTGTTGGTGCAACTGGGCCCAAATTTCTTTCTCCTACCGTTTCTTCCCCGCAATTATGTCTGTTATCCACATGGACTGTCCCGGAGTTAAGGTCGGGCCTTGCTCCGCTTTGCAGACCCAGGGAGTGCCCGACTCTGCATCGGCGCCTTCCATGGGCCTGATCTCTTGTCCCCGATGGCTGGGGGTCAGATCCAGGGGCTTGCTCAGCGGAGCAGGGAGTCATGGGTCAGTTCGGTCTGGCAGGTGGAAGGCCGCAACAAGGACCAATCTCCCGGTGTCAGAGGTCGTGGTTCACTCACTGCTGGTCTCATATTTCCGGCCTCGTCCATCTCGCGAGTGTTGAATCCCTTCGTGCATGCACTCTCCAGCCTCTGATGATGTAGGGCTGGCACAGACTTTACTTCCGGTCCTGGCTCCCCTGAGGTTGCCACTGGTTCCGGTCCCCGCTGCTGCTGTACTGCCGGCTCCAACCAAAGAAGTTTCGCCTTCTGATGAAGTTCTTGAATCGGACGTAATGGAATCTCTGGCTCCACATCCCATGGCTCTGGTTTGGCACTTTCTCCTGACGGAGGCTCCTTCGGGGCAGAAAACAGTCCTTGGCTTCTGGCGTTGGCGTTCCTGCTCGTGGTGGCGTGATGATTCGGGCTCCGGCGGCCACCAGTAACTCCCTTCAGCAGGTGACAGGTACCCTTCGCCAATGTCGTCCTATTTACATCTGGGTTGGGTTCTTCTTCCTGTTACCGCCACCTCCACTCCACACAGCCTATGCCTCCGCAGTGTCTGGTACACGAGTGCTTCATCGCCGCCGCTTCAGGATCACACAATGGTGCCGTGCAGCTGCACTCGTCGTTTCCTTCTGGACCCCACCCGTTACGAGGTAGTGCAACCACTTTCCACTCCACCCATTTGCTGGTTTAAGGCAGAGGAGGGTGAGGTCTTTTTCTCTTCATCTACTCCCATAAGGTGTAGACTGGATCATGTAGCCCAGCCTGTTTTGGCACCAACACAGCATCAGCATGCCCACGAAGGGAGAGGTCCACATTGTTGTTTGTTTTGGCACCAACCTCTGCTATCTTCATGACCGCAATCTTTACCATCACCATGTCTGCCACACTTGAGGTTTCAGACAAGTCCAATACATCAGTCACTTTTGATCTTTTAGCAACATTCACAACATCTTCATCCTTGCTTTTCCTATTCACATTCAAGTAATCAGCATCTTTCTTCACTGTTTCTTTGCATTGCAAGGTATTGGCATCCTGCCAACTACGCTAAGTGTAGGATAGGGCCAGGGCTGAGCTCATCAGGCATTGCATGCCCTGGCCCCCCACTACATATATATCACAATTTACTCCCAGCTTACTTGTCTCCCTGTTCTCAGCACCAACAGGGTCTCTACCCGACTCCTTAGGATCACCTCCGGCCGTTTCTGAATAAACAGAGACACAGTCCGGTTGCAATTCAAAACGTAGAACTTTACTCTTATGTCTTCGCAGCACATCCTGTTTCGTTACAGCGTTCACATCAGGTGTCGCAATCATGTTACATTTTCTTTCCTATTACTCTGCTCTCCGTCACACGTCTCGAGACCGGGTCGTACCTTGCGGTCTTTCAGCATCCTCCCTGCCCAGACACTCTGCATTCGGGAGTTCCCTCAGACATTTTAACTAATCAGATAATAAGAGTCCACTGTACTCAGTCTCCTTTGCTTTCATACAAATGGCACAATGTTTTGCTTTTGGATACAATAGATAGTCGAAAACATGACTATAATATGCTGCCATGAAGTTGGGCGGCATGTTTTAATAACAAGTCTACCTTATTATTGAACGTAATGTAATTAATTTCCAGAGTAAGATATTATGTTGTAAATCTAATAGATAATAATAACATGAGTCAACCCCTGACAATCAGAGAGCATGTTAAGTTTATTGAGTCAAACAAAACAATATAAGCATATAACAAAGATCTATGAACAATATCCACAAGAGATATATCATTTGGACATGCCCTTGAATTTATCTTCATTATTTCTATGTACTGTTCATTTCCATAAATGTCAATAACCCAAATATTGTTCAGCTTAATGACAGGATCAGAAAAGAACTCATTAGTTTTCTTTGATCCACTTGACATACGATAAAAAAGCTAATGAAAGGCAATGTATTAATCAAGAGCATGTGTCAAAAGTTATCGTAATAAAACATGGTGGTATACACATTTATATTACCCAAGAAAAAAGAAAAAGTTAATGTTCTACCATGGTGCAGACATGTTTAAATGATTGGGGCATGGATAAATGTAACAGATGGTGCCAACGACTTTTTTTTTCCACAAACGGAAAGTTTAATTTTTAGGATGGGTAGAGAATAGCGATGCGCTATTTAACAATGAAGTCACTGGACAAAGTCTTCATATCGAAAAACACTGGTGATGAAGACATGGCTCATACATAATTTTGTCTTTTTTGTGGTCACATACGGATTCGAAATCTGGACGAAAAGAAACAAAACAGAAGAAGAATCGAGACCTTCAATATGTGGTGCTTGAAAAGGATGTTATCAATACAATGGATGGCAAGAAGAATAAACAAATCAATTTTGGAAGAAATCAACCAAGACATTTCACTCGAAGCAAGAATCACCAAGCTACGACTTGCCTACTTTGGACACATCATACCAATAAAGCAATCAGTCGAGCAGGACATCATGGTCAGAATAATAGAAAGTACAAGGCACAGAGAAAGACAAGCAACCCGATGGCTTGACACTATAATATAATGGTGGCAAAGACCTTTGCGGATGTATCTAGACTTGCACAAGATCGATCTTTCTACAGATCATTCATTCACCAAATTGCCATTGCTCGAGATCAGGTCGAAGGATGGTAAAAATAACAGGAGAATAAAAAGAGTGCTTATCCTCCATGTAAACCTCCACAGTGACCTTAAAAATGTAAGAAGGTAGAGAAAGGTTAAAAGTAAAGTTGAACAAAGAGATCCTCAGAACCCTGGTTGTGGCCACCAGAGCAGATTCCTGTAAACTTCGTCCCTTCAGGGATCACCAGTCCTTCATCTGATTAGCAGTCCTGCCTTGATTTCATGTGTATCTCATGCAGCATTGATGACATTGCACCAGGCCTACTAATCAGAAGAGACATCAGGGATGCGGCAGATAGGAGTTTGCATAAAGGTCAAGTGCAGTGGCCACGGACTACTGATATGGCTGCTGGAACAAGGTCCTGCAAATATTTTTGACTTAACTCTACTTAAAGGCAAAAAGAACGAACTATGAAAAAAATCTAACTTCTCAAAGGTTCTAAACATGGTAAATTCTACTGAATAGGTCAAGTTGATGGGTTGTAGTAAGTCATGGAATTTTTTGACTATTACTGAAGTCACTTGCTAGTTGCTACCAATAATACAGCATCTAGGCAAAATCTTCCAATATGCTTTTAAGGGATGAATCCTTCCATTCTTATTATTGTATTACATTGGAAAGCCACATTAAAATTGATGAAAGCTGTTCTCATCCCCACCTGGAAGAAATGTCAACCCTGGTGTGATCGATGAGATGACTCATGAAAACAATGCCTCATTAATGAATAAGTATGATTTTATAGCCACATTTGGACTAAGGTTTCTAGCAGCAATGCATTGTGAGGTTAATTCATATGAAATGTTAAGTGATGTCCTAAAGTGGCTCTAAAAAATGTACCGTCTTGCATGCTCTGGGTATTGAATATTGAGAAATATACAGTAGCTCTTTCTGCTTAGTTATAAATTTTCTTCAGTTTAAGTTTCACTGCATTTTGTTATAGCCCCTGGAAATAATATTTTTCATACGCATCATTAACTAAGTAAAACCGAACCCACGGCTTTACATTATGACAATAGGGATTTTTCAAGCTGGTCTATTTAATTTCAACGCTCCGAGATTGAATTTGCTCTATAAATGGTTGTTGTTGAATTTGAAATTCTTGGTAAAAGTTTAAAATAGTTTTGACAGCAGTGGGCTCACAACGTGCTTTATTTATGGGAAGATATATTGTATATGTAAGAGGAGAACATAGAGGTTTGTTTTACTTAAAGTGACATGTGACATATTGGATGTATTGTACAGTATTAAGATAGTTTAGCTTAGTAGCTATGGCCTCTATATGCTCTACTATTTGGTTTGAAGAAGGATTTGGTTGGCTATCCTGTAAAGGTACAGACTATGTTGGGCATTTTAGTTGCGTTCACAATTCTGCAGTCTGCAGAGCTGAAATCTCCAGCAATTTCTAATTCTAGTACGTCCACCAGCATCTTTGATCTGACACAAGAGAAAGCTTTTACATGACCAGTGACGGGGACTGTCTGTCAGGCTCATTTCACAAGCTAAACCAGACCATTCCTTTGTCACAGATGGTTCAGAGATAAATAAGCTTAGATATTAAATTGAGCCAGTCAGACAACTTCTGAATCAGCCATCACTTTATTCCTGTTGGTTCAAAGTTTAAATTAAATGTGCAATTGTTTCTCTTGTTTTATTGTTTTATTTGGGCAAAACATAATATGGAAGTGAATACAACAAGAATATGTCTTTTTTATACTTTTCCTTTCCTTAGGATCAACTTCCTTGGATGGCATAGTTCAACAATAAAATACTAAGTAACTTTTCCAACCATGTCAGCTTTTTTCTGAAAGAAAACTCTGTATCTACAGTTCCAAAATGGGTAACTAGAAGCGTCTTAGTCTGAATGCACAATTTACAGCATGGCCTCCACCTAGCCTATGACATATAAAATAACAATGTCTTCCTAGATTTCAGAGGGCCATTTGGACGTCATAGTTATCAGGGTAGGGATGTGACTGCTGCCTCTTGCCCATATAGAGTTTCTAATATAATCAATGATCAACAACAGGGTGTGGATAGATAGGGAAACTATGTCCCAAGCCAATAAAAAATGGGAAATGCCAATTAGTATATGAATCTTACAAATGATCTAAGTAATTAACCTAAAAAAAGGGAAATTGTGAAAAAAATATGTAAAAGAATGTAAGAGATTTTATTAAGCATCAAAAGCAATTAAAAAAGCATGCTACAGAATTGACATTGGTCAGTGAGGAAGATACAAACAGATCTAAAAAAGCACATAAGGAAAAAAAGGGATATACAAAAGGGTGACACGACAGATAAACTGGAATTAATAATGAGGATACAGATAATGGATGCAGAAATCAATTATCATCAAAAAGTGCATATACTGTACATGAGCTGCAAATAGTATTCAATTTGCAAAATTCAGCCATATAATAACATAAAGCAACATACAGCACATGAATCTTACAGACAGTACCCTAAGGGTAGTTATGCTGTATTGTATTCATAGATATTTGGGCTGCAGGCACGCACTGCGGGCACAACTTACATGAGGAATCACTAATACCAGTCTATTTACTATTGGTCAGATATCTATGGATGCATTACAGCAGAATTACCCTGTAGGCAGCTAACATACTAACTTTTATCTATGGCTGAGCTACAGTAGTGATTTGGAGCTCTATATCAGAAAAATGGAGCAATGTCATCTATATAAAGAAAATATTCAGAATTGAATTATGTTCTAAAAATGACAATGTTAAAAAGTGGAAATTCCCTTTATGTTCATGTTGAAGGTCCTTCATCTTTGTATACTGTCAGTACTTGTAATGATGGAATAGAGGGAAGAGGAGCTTCTAATCTTCCTGACTGTTCATGCCATATTGTGTAACAATGTGTTGGGTCAGTTCAGGATCTCCTGGTGTTGGTGTTTTATGAATTGTTGGCCCAATTCTTGCCTTGTAAATGTCACATATAGCCATGCTGGAGTGGACACACGGTCCAATTATTGATCTTTAGCATTTTTATTGTGACAATGTTTTGCTTCATAACCCCTGCTGGATACTCACTCAGAAATGCCAAGGAATAATTGAGCAAACTGTCTTAAGGTGAGAGTGTGAGTGACACAGTGTAAGGCGTGACATAGGAGGTCAAGTGACAGATGGAATAGAGACAATTCCAGTCTGTAGTTGTTGTTACAGGGTCACTGGCATGGTATATGAGGTATATGTGTCACTGCACATAATGACGTCAGTGATGTGAAACCAAAGTATTTTCTTCCAGCACACTATGTGTTGTGAGGGTTAAATTAAAGTTGCATACATGGGCTGGTTTTAGGTGGACATTATTGAGTGGGTGGGAAGATGTCCACCATATCTCCACCTGCAGAGTCGGCACAGCCGTGTGCTAACAGAACCTGTGTGATGCCACAGTCATGTGATCAGTCACATGGTCTGGGCTTAAATGGTTGGACTTGAGAGGAAGTCTGTGTGTTGTGTCTGGAGAGAAAAGACTACAAAGAGGTGGCTCCAGGTGGAGCTGAAGACACATGGGGTCTGAGAGGGCAAATCCCTCAGGCAATTGCACTTTGTTATACATTATCTTTTTGCTTTGCCATTATGCCAGAAAGGCTCGGTTTACTTTGCTGAACCCTGCTATGGTTTATGCTGTTCCACAATAGACCAGCAGGTGATTTACCACAAGTACTGTAGCTTTCCTGTGTCTACCTTGGGAAGCAGCTGAGTGAGTCAACCCCTCACATTGGAGAGAGAAGTGGTGAAAGGGGTATACTAGCTGGGATAGCTGACATCACTAATAGAGATGGGCAAATTGAATCCTACTTGAATTTTTTAAAATATTCAGTATTCTAAAGAATACAAATTGGTTTTAATTTGCTCTGTGCAAATTCAGTAAAATGGCGACTGGCTGCAGCTGGTGTTTTGTAGAGCTATGCAGGGCTGACAAAAGGTAAAAAACTTCCAAAACATAACTCACCTCATGGCTCACCTGACCCGATATCGCCACTGCCTGCGGTACCCGTTGCTCACCACTCAGTCCTCAAGCGACTAGTTTCCACAGTCATGCACTGGTGACTTCATTCTAGAAAAGAACTTCTGTATACAACCAGGCCTCAGAGGTGATGGCGTGTTGTAAAGTTATGAAGTTACAACTTACCATGAACTCTAAGGCCTGGTCGCGGCCTAAGTTCTGACTCTGTTCTAGGGTGAAGACACCAGTATGTGTATGTGGGAAAAAGAGATCCTGATGACCAAATGGACAAATTGTGGAGTCATCAGGGAGGTATTTGTTTTCCTGCATATTTTAAAATCTGCACGATTTATAACTAATCACTAAGCCTGAGGAACAAAGGGGTAGAGGGAGGCTGGGAGAAAGGAAGGAGTGTTGGAGGGTCAAAGCAAGGATGGAAGGAAGGAAGGAGAAATGTCTACAATTTTAACATGTGAATATGTACTGACAGTATGTGAATCAGACCAAAGACCCCAAACTTAGAGAGAGTGACATTAGTCATAGCATTGTGACTACTGCACATGATCAGAAGTCAACTAATTATAGCCAATGGTGCAGGCTTGAGAGAGAAGCCATTGCAGTCAGGCCATAGTCTAAAGGAAGGAGACAACTATGGTGCATCCTGAGACCGAGTGAGGTGGGTAGGCGCTTGTCGGAGTTGACTTTTAAAGTCCAGAGGTGTGATGTACTTATGTGACAGAGACATTTAGTGACCACTGTAGATACTGTGTGTGAGGGAATTGGGCTTTACTGAGACCGGTGCAAAGGTTATGACAGATTAAAGGTGACAAGAGTAGAAGCGATGGCTGAAACCTCTGCAGATTGCATATCACTACTTGGTAGAGGAAGTTCTGTCAAATGCCATTATTTTTTCCTGTTAAACTTCTGCAAGGTTCAAAGATTTTCACATTAAAAGACTATTAAATAAAATATAAGCTGTTTTAAAAATCAGTTATTTGTCAATGTTTTGTTGGGAAGCCTACCTGCTCTGCGGTCACCGGGGAGTGCTTGGCACAGAGTCTTGCTCCCTCACCATCCTTATATTGACTGACAGAGATCTGATAGCTTATTTATGCGAATTAAATACAACAGATAGAGTTATATCATTGTATCAAGAACTACATCATTACTATACTATGCATGCAAAGCAAGATGCCATAAAAAAGATGTAATGATAAAATGTGTAATAAGATATGGGATATACAACCCCTGGCAAAAATTATGGCATCACCGACCTTGGAGGATGTTCATTCAGTTGTTTTATTTTGTTGAAAAAAAGCAGATCACAGACATGGCACAAAACTGAAGTCATTTCAGATGGCAACTTTCTGGCTTTAAGAAACACTAAAAGAAATCAAGAACAAATAATGTGGTAGTCACTAATGGTTATTTTTTTTAACCAAGCTTAGGGAAAAAATTATGGAATCACTCAATTCTGAGGGAAAAAATTATGGAATCATGAAAAACAAACAAACAAAAAAACACTCCAACACATTACTAGTATTTTGTTGCACCACCTCTGGCTTTTACAACAGCTTGCATTCTCTGAGGCATGGACTTAATGAGTGTCACGCAGTACTCTTCAGCAATCTGGATCTAACTTTCTCTGATTGCTGTTGCCAGATCAGCTTTGCAGGTTGGAGCCTTGTCATGGACCATTTTCTTCAACTTCCACCAAAGATTTTCAATTGGATTGAGATCCGGACTATTTGCAGGCCATGACATTGACCTTATGTGTCTTTTTCAAGGAATGTTTTCACAGTTTTTGCTCTATGGCAGGATGCATTATCATCTTGAAAAATGATTTATCATCCCCAAACATCCTTTCAATTAATGGGATAAGAAAAGTGTCCAAAATATCAACTTGTGCATTTATTGAAGATGTAATGACCGCCATCTCCCCAGTGCCTTTACCTGACATGCAGCCCCATATCATCAATGACTGTGGAAATTTGCATCTTCTCTTCAGGCAGTCATCTTTATAAATCTAATTGGAATGGCACCAAACAAAAGTTCCAGCTTCATCACCTTGCCCAATGCAGATTCGCCATTCATCACTGAATATGACTTTCATCCAGTCATCCACAGTCCACAATTGCTTTTCCTTAGCCCATTGTAACCTTGTTTTTTTCTGTTTCGGTGTTAATGATGGCTTTCGTTTAGCTTTTCTGTATGTAAATCCCATTTCTTTTAGGCAGTTTCTTACAGTTCGGTCACAGACGTTGACTCCAGCTTCCACCCATTCGTTCCTCATTTGTTTTGTTGTGCATTTGCTGTTTTGGAGACTTATTGCTTTACGTTTCCGGTCTTAACACTTTGATGTCTTCCTTGGTCTACCAGTATGTTTGCCTTTAATAACCTTCCCATGTTATTTGTATTTGGTCCAGATATTAGACACAGCTGACTGTGAACAACCAACATCTTTTGCAACATTGCATGATGATTTACCCTCATTTAAGAGTTTGATATACCTCTCCTTTGTTTCAATTGACATCTCTCCTGTTGGAGCCATGATTCATGTAAGTCCACTTGGTGCAACAGCTCTCCAAGGTGTGATCACTCCTTTTTAGATGCAGACTAATGAGCAGATCTAATTTGATGCATGTGTTATTTTTGGGAATGAAAATATACAGGGTGATTCCATAATTTTTTCCCTCAGAATTGAGTGATTCCATCATTTTTCCCCTATGCTTGGTTAAAAAAATAACCATTACTGACTACCACATTATTTGTTCTTGATTTCTTTTAGTGTTTCTTAAAGTCAGAAAGTTGCCATTTGAAATTACTTCAGTTTTGTGCCATGTCTGTGATCTGTTTTTTTTCAACAAAATAAAACAACTGAATGAATATCCTCCAAGGCTGGTGATTCCATAATTTTTGCCAGGGGTTGTAGATGGATTGATTCCATTGACGGATCGCAAACCTGAGTGGCAACTTGTTGTTTTTGTGGATTGAGTTAAAGGTTTTTTTGGGAATATTTTACATAACAATTTGGATCACATATATCTTCTGCTCTGCGCTGAGCACTTACTGTACATCAGGGTTTACAGCTAAGGCCATGATCACACGGTAAGCATTTATTCAGTATTTTACATCAGTATTTATAAGCCAAAACCAGGAGTGGGTGATAAATACAGAAGTGCTGACGTGTTTCTATTATACTTTTCCTCTTAATGTATCTACAAAACTGTTTTGTTGTAACTAGCCATGGCAAATGGTCTGCTGATATCACATGGATATGAATGAAATAGATGAATTATTACAGTGAAGATCTCATCATTTCTTTTCTCGCTATATGATAGCTGACACCCAGAATCACATCACGGAGAGATTTAGGCCACGTTTACGCAATCAGTTTTTGCTCCGTATTTTACCTCAGTATTTGTAAGTCAAAATCAGGAGTGGAACAATAAGAGGAAAAGTATAATAGAAACCCGTCACCACTTCTGTATTTATATGCAATATTTTAATGAGAAAAATTGAAATGTTTATTTTTTCCTTCCACATTGCTTTAATTCCTGTGAAGCACCTAAAGGGTTAATAAACTTCCTGAATGTTGTTTTGAGCACTTTGAGGTGTGCAATTTTTAAAATGGTGTTACTTTTTAGTGTTTTCTGTCGCATAGGCCCCTCAGAGTCACTTCAAACATGATGCTTTTGTAAATTTTGATGGAAAAATTGGAAATTGCTGATTAAACTTGCTGTGATCTCTGAGGAAGCCCATCACGCGAAACACGCATCGGGGCTGCGGCAAGCACGCTCATCATCCCACATGGGTAATCACCTTATGATAGCACTGTTAATTTCACTTTATGCATATCACTAGTTTTTGGTCTAATACTTCACATAATGTTGTGTGGGAGAATTTTGATTGGATGGACCTTTCCCCTAAAAGTATACTGGGACACCACAATTATACAGTGTTATTAAATTCATACAGAAAAAGATCCCCTTACAACCTCTGTTACATGAATACTCAGCCTGCATAGAATCACCTTTAACCTGTCAGGTTGATTTGTTATCCCATAGTCTCCCTGTTATACCTTTTGGTAATAAGTGCAATTTCCTGCATTCTGGGACTTTCCCTTTACCATGACAAGAGCCAGCTTTTATGGGGTGTTCTTGCTTGGTCTTCACCATTTGAACCCATCTTTTACTATGTCTGTACTTGCTGTATGTTATGTTAATGAGAGCCTAATAAACTTTATATATTGATGTGTATGCATTGTGTTTCTCATCTCAGTGGATATCTTTTGGGGCACAAAGCTCGAATTATTTCTGGGATTCCAGAGCTTTTAGATGTAGCACATAGCAGAGCTGAGGAAGCTAACCCCACCTACACCACAGTCTTTTGTGTACATTGTCTATTGACAGTAAGGTGCTAATTACAGGAGGGACATGCTTGGTGTAGCAGTCGTGTGAATTGTAGTCTAGGCAGTGATAATGTCTTGGTGATAAAACCTTCATTGTAAGTAACAGCACACAGCCTAATAAGTAACATATCACTGAATTTAGTGTTTTAACCCATTCATCATGATGTCCTTAGATCACTGGCGGACACAGACAGTAAAGAGCTCAAGAGCTCCTAAAAATGCAAAATTGCACCTGCTTTGAAGGGACAATTGGTCCCTTTTACCTCTTGGGCCCCTTTGCAAAAGTACAGGTTACACCAATGATATGTCTGCCCTTGCCTCACTAATATAGCAAAAACTTGCTGACAGATTCCTTTTAACAACTCAGCAGTATCTGTGCATTCATCATGTCAGAAATGCAGAAACTGTCTTTTTGGACTTACCTTGTTTCCTAACAATTTTGACTAAGTCTTCCTAAAATGTCTTCTTTTTCCTATCCATAGAATATAAAATTGCAAGCATATTAACTCATTCCATCCCACACTGACCGAGCAATGATAGGTGGCCCCCAGCAGGTCCTCATGTGATGTGTAATATGCACCTTGTAATGTTAGGTATGGGAGAAGCTGCATATGATATGTCTGGACGCCCCGCTGAGAATTCCCTGTAACTCCGGACAATGCTGCAGATTTAGGCGGCGTCAGGGTGAAATGGTGCGTGGTGACAGGAAAATAAAATGCAATTCATTTCCTGTTTGTCGGAACCTCAGGCGAAGCAATCACATGTGCCAAGTGGTCTGGCACATATATTGCAGCTGCACCGATGTGCCGGATCCTGGAAATTTATCAGCGTGGCAGGTGCCTTGCTGCTGATAAATAATACGAGTGGAACAGTCTCCGCAAGCTGCCTGTGCTATGTGAGATTTATGTATTTTGGGACATCATAGTTGGATTTATAGGCAGACCCCAGTCCCCTCGTGCTGCTGCAAGCGCAGAATTCACTGTGCGCTGACAAAGGCGTTCTCCCTGCTGGTGAAACTGGGAAACAATTCATACAGCTAAGAGCTAAGATGGTACAGATGGCAGTATATAAAGAACAGGCTAAACCAGGGGAGAAACCAGCTGCGGAGGAATGTGGAAGCGGGTTACATACAGCCCTAGTGATATGATGCGCCACACTACTAAATATTCCATACCACTGGTAGCAAGTGATCTACCACTCCAAGTGAAAGCACAGGGGACATTATTCTGCTTATGTAAGAAAACGGGATGATTCACATCTATAGCTCATCTGTTCTGCTGCCATTGTCAGGAGAGATTATTCATTCTTCGCTCTGAACCACCTTGGATTGTGTCTGCAAATACAATACGATAAAAATGATCCGATACGAGTTCCTACTATGACTTGCTGTCGGCCATTCTCTTCGCATTATTTTATGCATTCTAGAATGTTGCCTAATATTCCAAAATGTTTCCACAGGAATTTAAAGGGAATCTCGACCTTCTCATCAGGTCATTTTTAGAACAAACTTCAATATTCAATATTTTCTTTGTATACAGTCATGGCCAAAAGTTTTGAGAATGACACAAATATTATATTTTCACATGATCTGCTGCCCTCTGGTTTTTATGTGTGTTTGACAGATGTTTTTATCACAGACAGAAATATAATTGCAAACATATGAGTAACAAAAGCTTATATTGACAGTTAGAATGAGTTAATGCAGCAAGTCAATATTTGCAGTGTTGACCCTTCTTCTTCAGGACCTCTGCAATTCTCCCTGGCATGCTCTCAATCAACTTCTGGACCAAATCCTGACTGATAGCAGTCCATTCTTGCACAATCAATGCTTTCATTTTGTCAGAATTTTTAGGTTTTTGTTTGTCCACCCGTCTCTTGATGATTGACCACAAGTTCTCAATGGGATTAAGATCTGGGGAGTTTCCAGGCCATTGACCCAAAATCTCTATGTTTTGTTCCCTGAGCCATTTAATTATCACCTTTGCTTTATGGCAAGGTGCTCCATCATGCTGGAAAAGGCATTGTTGATCGCCAAACTGCTCTTATAGGGTTGGTAGAAGTTGCTCTTGGAGGACATTCTGGTACCATTCTTTATTCATGGCTGTGTTTTTAGGCAAGACTGTGAGAGAGCCGATTCCCTTGGCTGAGAAGCAACCCCACACATGAATGGTTTCAGGATGCTTAACAGTTGGCATGAGACAAGACTGGTGGTAGCGCTCACCTTGTCTCCTCCGAATGAGGCATTTTCCTGAAGTCCCAAACAATCGAAAAGGGGATTCATCAGAGAAAATAACTTTACCCCAGTCCTCAGCAGTCCACTGCCTGTACCTTTTGCAGAATATCAGTCTGTCCATGATGTTTTTTCTGGAGAGAAGTGGCTTCTTTGCTGCCCTCCTTGAGACCAGGCCTTGCTCCAAGAGTCTCCGCCTCACAGTGCGTGCAGATGCACTCACACCTGCCTGCTGCCATTCCTGAGCAAGCTCTGCACTGCTGGTAGCCCGATCCCGCAGCTGAAACACTTTTAAGAGACGGACCTGGCGCTTGCTGGTCTTTCTTGGGCGCCCTGAAGCCTTTTTGGCAACAATGGAACCTCTCTCCTTGAAGCTCTTGATAATGCGATAGATTGTTGACTGAGGTGCAATCTTTCTAGCTGCGATACTCTTTTCTGTTAGGCCATTTTTGTGCATTGCAATGATGACTGCACGTGTTTCTTTAGAGATAACCATGGTTAACAGAAGAGAAACAATGATGCCAAGCACCAGCCTCCTTTTAAAGTGTCCAGTGGTGTCATCCTTACTTAATCGTTACAGATTGATCTCCAGCCATGTCTTCATCAACACCCACACCTGTGTTAATGGAGCAATCACTGAAAAGAGGTTAGCTGGTCCTTTTAAGGCAGGGCTACAATGATGTTGAAATGTGTTTTGGGGGATAAAGTTCATTTTCTAGCCAAATATTGACTTTGCAAGTAATTGCTGTTAAGCTGATCACTCTTTATAACATTCTGGAGTATATGCAAATTGCCATTAGAAAAAGTGAAGCAGTAGACTTTGTAAAAATTAAGATTTGTGTCATTCTCAAAACTTTTGGCCATGACTGTAGATGACATTGTTCCATTTTCTGATATAGAGCTCCAAATCCTTAGCTTAGCCGTAGATGTAGAAGTTAGTATGTTAGCTGCCTACAGCCAACGCTAGCAGTGGTGTGTTATTACTGAGTTTAAAGGGAATTTGTCATCTGATTCATGCGGCCCTAACCACGGGCAGTAGCGTCTCCATTTTTCATGATCTTAGGTTGACTGGGGGATTATTTTCTGCGCGCCGAACTGATGTTTTTATTGACATTATGTGGGGGTAGATACGATGTTTTGATTGCCCGATATTGCATTTTAATGCAATGTTGTGGCGAACACACAAACGTAATTCTGGTGGTTTGATTTTTTTTCGCGTTACACCTTTAACCGATCAGATTAATTCTTTTATATATTGATAGATCAGGCAATTCTGAACATGGTGATACCAGATATGTGTATTTTTTTATCATTGTTTTATTTTGCATAGTGTGAATGGGGGGTGATTTGAACTTCTATATTTTTTAATTTTTTTATATTTTTAAAAACTTTTTTTTCACTGTTTACTTGCTTCAATAGTCTTCATGGGAACTAGACACTATGAACACTGCGATCATCCTGCAGCCTTGCTCTATGTGACAGAAATGCTCACTTGCTATGGTCACCGATCGCTGGGTGGCACTCATAGGAATCCGGCTATGACAACCACAGGGGACTGCTGCAGGCCCCGGGTTGTCATGCCAACCCATCGGCGACCCGGGGTCATGTGACACGAGTGCCAATGGGCGTGGTTTGCATGCGCTTCCGGCGCATGCATGTTAAATGCCGCTGTCAGAGATTGACAGCGGCATTTAACATGTTAACAGCTGTGGGTGGACCGCGGCTGTTAGGGGCACATGACAGCTGATTAGATCAGCTGTCATGTGCCGGAAAAAGTGCGGGCTCATCGCCGAAGCCCGCACCAAACAGGGGGAGGCACCAAATGATGGACACAGCACATCATTGGGTTTTAAGGGCTTAATGTATGCAGTATCTATTAAATCTCACCTGATGGGGCGATTCTCAAAGTCCTCAGTCTGGATGAGCAGTTGGAGTAAATGGAGGAGATCCAAATGAAACAAGGGAAATCATGGTGACAAAACAGCAATAGGAGGAGCAAACGGGTTTCATGTAATAAATTGAAGCGACAAACATAATAATAAAAACCAGGACAGCAGAGGTGACAGAGAGTCCAATACCTAACTGGCAGTGCTATAGTCTAGTTGACTCAGCAAAATAACAGAGCTGAGTTTGTCACAGAGTCCAAAGCAAAGCTAGCGGTGGTACCTTGACTTAACTCAGTAACATAGCAAAGCAGGTTCTTAAAGTCGAGTAGAGCAGAGATAGCCAAAGGTATAGTAGAGTACCCAGTGATGTTGCAAAGCTGAGTTTGTCACAAGACAAAGGCAGCTGTTAAACACCTGTCTCAACAGAGCTCAACTTCCTTCCCTTATGGCGGCTGCCCTCTGTTGTGCTTCTGTCAGATTTTTACAAGCGGCCCGGCGTTCCTTCATGATGTAGTAGGCCTGCCGGGTGGTGACCATGTCAGCACAATCCATACTCACTGTGCTCTCGGTTGCTTTTTTCCTGCTGGTCCCATGTTCTTCCTTTCTCTCAGAAAACTGGAGGCAGAGTCCAAAACAACTTTAAACATAACGTATTTATTCTCTTCAAGACACAGCACATCCATAACACTTCCAGCACACTTGTCACAGTACCAGCAATGCATTTTCTTCATCTTTCCCTAATTCTTCTACTTCACTGGAATAGGCCATAAAAATATAACGGACGAGGAGCCTGGTGAAAACGCTACTTCAACTCGTATCTCCCTGGAACTGACTTCAGACCAGACACGGAAACACTATCTACTGGGTCATTCACCCCTTTATGGTTATCCTGCTCGCGCACTCGCTGGTGGCCCACTCTATTACTTCAGCCTAAATTTCTTCAGTAACTTCATCAGTAACTTCTTCACTGACTTCTTCACTACGTTGCAGCAGATACCATGAACTTTACTCTTCTCTTCCTTCCTTTGTACTTTTCTCCTTTCTGTGGATGGCTGGGCTTCTACTTATATTGTTACATGATAGCTGAGCAGCTCAGGCCATAGGCCGCCAGAGCACACAGGGGTCTACCCCCTGACTGACTCTAAACAGGAAGTCTCAGTATCTTATACACCAACTACCTCTCCGACTGTTAACTCCTAACTGTGCTACATCTATACTTTCATATACATCATACGGCAAAATATCACAATAATATACAGGTAAATGTACATAGCAACATAAACATTTAAAGGGACAAAGCCCTGAACTTCTTACATACCCCCTTCCTTAAATCATTGTCGTCCCCGACAATGCGACAATATTAGCATTTCCTTGGAAAAAAATATATATTAAACTTTTTACAAAGAATACTCCACGCAGGGAGGATGATTATAAGACTTCTCAATATGAGGCAGGAACACGTAAAAGTAATGCCCACTTTTCTTTAGTCCGACAACGCACGTGTCCATATAAAATATTCTTCAGATCAGGTGCCCCTCCCCCTCTCTTGAGGGGAGCACAAACTATTTACAAGCTTCAAGCAGGTGTGCTGAAACTGTACTCCCAGGCACACTGTCAGTCCATCTTTACAACATATCCACATTTCTGCAATTCTTAAAGGGGTACATCCCCCTCCTTGGTGTACAGCACAGTCTATGCCGTACACAGTAGGCTATTTAGTGCTACACAGTACGTAGTTGCATCCTGAGCTCTTCGTCCAAGAGCTTGTTTTATGCTCAAGCGTAGTTCTGCCATCCAGCAGAAGGGGCGCAACAGGCGCAACAAAATAAACAAAAACACAATTTTCAGGAGGTCTTATAGACCGTATTTCGCTATCTTCTAGAGCGTAGCAGGGTTCCCTTACCCTGAGGGGACGTGGAGCAGTCCCTGAGATGCAACTAGCACCTGAAGGGAGAAAACTAGGAAAGTTCAGTGGTGCGCATCCTGCATGGTCTTTTCCTGTGATGCCCGATCCCGGGCACGGGATGAGGAGGACTCTGCAGCCGCAGAATCTCCGGGGTGGTGAGCACAGTCAGGGCCAGAGGTGTCGTCGGTTGCCTCTGCACTTAGATCCGGATCGTCTCCGGTAAACTCACTTTCATCGGGCACAGGATGACTGCCATGGCGTAGTATCCTCGTGAGCAGTACTCCTTGTAGAAGGAAATTCAGTCCCCGACCTGTAGGGCTCTTTCTTGTTTGACCGAAGCGGTATTAATACAAATTTTGTCATGGGAGTCAGCTTCCTCAATGAAACCGTAGACCCGCTCAATGTTGGTATACACGAGCTGTCCGTAGGTGTGGCGCGCAGACATTGCGGCCTCTCCCTTCTGGTGGAGGAGGGCCCATATCTTACGCTACCTGGCCTTTTTCTGGGCAATAATGTCAGAAATAGTGTTGAGCATTCCGATACTGCAAATATCGGGTATCGGCCGATATTCGCTGTATCGGAATTCCGATTCTGAGATCCGATATTTTTTGCATATCGGATACCGGAATCGGAGTTTTCCTCTAAAGTCGGACAGAGAGTATTTGTGTTGGTTTGTTATTTTTGTTTTTTACAGGAGAACGATGGCGTCGCAGGATGAGCGTACAATAAAAATAATGAAAACTGTGTGGTGTTTTATTTCATCAAAAGACTTTTTTTCTGGCTGTGTATTTTTTAAAAAATTTACAAACTATGATTAATAATGGATCGGTGTCTTATTGACGCCTCTCCATTATTAACCGGGCTTATTGTCACCTTTCAATCAAAGGTGACATTAACCCCTTATTACCCCACTTGCCACTGCTACAGGGCAAGTGGGAAGAGTCGGGTAAAGTGCCACAATTGGCGCATCTTCCGATGAGCCAATTGTGGGGCTGCTGCAGCCTGGTATTTTTAGGCTGTTGAGGGCCAAAATCCATGGGCCTTGACAGTCTTTTAATTCCAGGGCGCAGCAGTCTGCTTTTTACTTGGCTGGTTAACAAAAATAGGGGGACCCCCACGCCATTATTTTTTCGAGGGGATCCCCTATTTTTGTTAACCAGCCAAGCTAAGCAGACTGCTGTGGCCTGGTATTATCAGGCTTGCAAGGTTCATGGATATTGGATCCTTACCAGCCTGAAAAACCAGGCCTCAGCAGTCTGCTTCATCTGGCTGGTTAACAAAAATAGGGGGGACCCCACGCCATTTTTTTTCGAGGGGATCCCCTATTTTTGTTAACCAGCCAAGATAAGCAGACTGCTGTGGCCTGGTATTATCAGGCTTGCTAGGTCCATGGATATTGGCTCCTTAACAGCCTGAAAAACCAGGCCTCAGTAGTTCACTTCAGGTCAGCCGGTATTCCCTCTGACGTCACTGATGCTGTGCAGTGTCCCTGTCTGACCTGAAGTGAAAGTGGGAAGCAATCAATTATGCTAACCACTTCCTCTCCTGTCAGCCAGTTGTCTAATTGACAGCTCTCAATTATTAACCTGGCTTAAAGTCACCTTTCAATAGCAAGGTGGCTTTAACCCCTAATTAACCTATTCGCCACCGCTACAGGGCAATGGGAATAGACTGGCAAGGTGCCCTAAAGGGCAAATTTAATTATAGATTTGCCTTTTCTGGGGTGTCTGGGGCAGATGTTAGTAGCCAGGGAGGGGGCAAAAATAATGGTCCCTCTCTGGGCTATTATTATCTGCCCCCACTCGCTGGCTTTGTCTGTCTGGTTGAGAAAATAGGGCGGGAGCCCACGCATTTTTTTTCAACAATTTTACACCTCATATATATATATATATACACATGTCATTGAATTTGTGACACATATATACATATGTTTATAGTACATACATTTCTACATAGTATAATAGCCGCTAATTCAATTGCCGGCTTTTGTGAAATTACAGACTCGACATGAAGTGACACATGGTTTACATAGAGTTAACCATGTCATTTTATGTAGTTTGATATATGGTTTTCACTAACAACTACATGAGTGTATGTGTGCAAAATTTGACACATGTAGGGGTTAATTAAAGGTGTAAATTCGTAGCAAAAAATGCATTTTTTTACAACGAATTTACACCTTTAATTAACCCCTTCATGTGTCAAATTTTGCACACATACACTCATGTAATTGTTAGTGAAAACCATATATTAAACTACATGAAAAGACATGGTTAACTCTATGTAAATCATGTGTCATTTCATGTCGGGTGCTTCTGTAATTTCACAAAAGCCGGCATTGCCCGGCAATTGAATCAGAGGCTATTTTACTATGTAGAAGTGTATGAACTATATATATATGTATATATATATATGTCACAATGACATGTATATATATATATGTATTCTATGTGTGTATATCTAGTGTTTACAAGGAAAGAAAGAGGTTTTTTTAATTACTATATTTCTTTCCCATTGACTTGCATTGGGTTTCCGGTATCGGATCGGCGATACCCGATACTTTCTGAGTATCGGGCCGATCCAATCCGATCTGATATTTTGGGATATCGGGCAGTGTCGCTCAACACTAGTCAGAAATCCACACTGACTGGTGGGCTGCTGACGTGGGACTGCTATTTCCTACGGACGCCAGGCGAGAGTGCGGGGGTGAGGTGGTGCGGGTCTTAGGCCTAGTGTCGGCGCTGTCCCAGGATGGTGGTGGTGCAGGGGCAGTGTGACCTGACACTTGCTGAGGCGGAGACTCACTCATCTTCAACGATCTCACTGTCCCGCTCAGTTTGGCCCTCATCTCTTGCAGATACCGCCTCATGTGAGAGGCTGAGGTCTCCTCCAGCTCTGCTTCCTCCTCTCCGCAGATGTCTCTGGCACTCGCGGGCATGGTAGTGACTCCCTCCTCCTCTTTTTCCTTGGGTCGGGTGGGCTTCCCCGACTCACCGATGCTGTCAGAGTTGGCTCCCGGGTAGAGCGGATGGTCCGCCTTCTGCCGTCTGGCACGTTGGTACCTCTGTGGTTCCGGCACGGCCTGTGCTGCGGGTGGGTGCCTCTCTGCCATGACGTCTGGCTCTGGCTCTGTAGGCCCAGCTGTCACAGGCACTGTTACCCTCCGAGTAAGTGTCTTGTCCGCTTGCATTTCTTCCCAACTACAGGTGGGGCGTCTGAATTCTTCATCACGCCGCCACCCCCATTCCATTTGCCCGCTACATCTGCAGCTGCACCGATACATCATGTCCAATGTCCTGTACCATACTGACGCCAGACAGCTACACTCAGCACTTCCTTCAGAGCCACACCCGTTCCACGGTGGGGTCATCTTCTGCCTCCCCACCCATTTACATTGGGTGGCAAGGGGTGAACATCCATCTGTACATGCCACTCCTTCCAGGGGCGGACCCGACAGTGTTGACAACTCTTGTTTGGCGCCATCCGGACGCTGTCATGCTCACGAAGCGCTCTTGTAAACAGGGACAGTCCATTTTGGTGCCAAAGCTCTCCATCTTGATGGCCATCATCTTGGTGTCCACAAAGTTGCTCCTAAGTTCTTCTTGTGTCAAATCCGGTGTAATAGTCACATCCAGTATTATTTGTTCATCGTCACAATCTTCAACCCGGTCACTACGGGTCACTTTAGTCACTTTCGCTTTATCTTCTTTCTTCATCTCCGCTGCGGCTTCACTGCCATATGGGGCAATGAGATCCTGCCAACTACGCCACTTGTAGTACGCCGGCCGGGTGGTGACCAAGACAGCACAATCCATACTCACTGTGCTGTCTGCTATTCCTTTCCTGCTGGGTCCCATGTTCTTCCTTTCTCTCAAAAGACTGGAGGCAGAGTCCAAAGCATATTTAAACATAACGTATTTATTCTCTTCAGGACACAGCACATCCATAACACTTCCAGCACACTTGTCACAGTACCAGCAATGCATTTTCTTCGTCTTTCCCTAACTTCTTCTACTTCACTGGAATAGACCACAAAGATATAACGGGAAGAGGAGCCCGGTGAAAACGCCACTTCAATGTATCTCCCTGGAACCAACTTCCTACCAGACACAGAAACACTATCTACTGGATCGTTCACCCCTGTATGGTTATCCTGCCCGCGCACTCGCTGGTGGCCCACTCTACTACTTCAGCCCAAACTTCTTCAGTAACTTCATCAGTAACTTCTTCACTGACTTCTTCACTACTTTGCTGCAGATCCCATGCACTTTACTCTTCTCTTCCTTCCTTTGTACTTTTCTCCTTTCTATGGATGGCTGGGCTTTTACTTATATTGTTATGTGATAGCTGAGCAGCTCAGGCCATAGGCCACCTGAGCACACACAAGGGTCTAACCCCTGACTGACTCTAAATAGGAAGTCTCACTATCTTATTCCCCAGCTACCCCTCCAACTGTTAACTCCTAACTGTACTACAGCAAAACCTTCCTATGCAGTGTACTCAGTACCCCATCTAGTGGCCCTTTCCCTAACTGCACTATCCCTAACTTACATATAATACAATGATACAAAAATACGTCATACAGCAAAATATCACAATAATATACAGGTAAATGTACATAGCAGCATAAACATTTAAAGTGGCAAAGCCCTGACCCCCTTACAATGACATCTTCTCCCTAGGCCTATTAAGCCCATCTGGACACACTCCTTTGACTGAATTTTAAACCAGAACTGTTTCGTATAATTGTAAGTTTGAACTCTGACTTTATCCAAGTTCTTGGTTTCTGTTGTTTTCTAAGACTTATGTGAACTCTATCATTCAAGCAGGCTAATTTATCCTTTACAGCCTGCTTCTTGAACTATTGTTGAAGTCTGTTAGCAATACCTACACATACTGTCGTTTAACCCACTACCTGCTCTGAACTTCCTGAACTGTTATTGCAGACTGTCGTCATTTCCTACAACTGTGTGCCTACTTCAAGGCTGCCATCTTCATACTTCAGTCTTTCTCCTGTCGCTTCCCGAGTGTCTTGCATTGCCAGTTATTCAGAGGAGCACAGTGGCTCAGTGGTTGGCACTGCAGCCTTCCAGCGCTGGGGTCCTAGGTTCAAATCCCTCCAAGGACAACATCTGCAAGGAGTTTGTATGTTCTCCCCATGTTTGGGTTGTTTCCTCCCACACTCTAAGGCTATGTCTCCATGTGCAGGATTCCCTGCGCTTTGGATGCAGCGGATACCCTGCTTTGCCCAAAGCGCCGCCCCCTGTTATACGCGCGGTGGTTCCGGATGTGTTCATTGAACACATGCGGAATCACCGCATCGTATACATAGACTGGGTTATTTATCTTGCAGAGACTGAGTGTCTCCACAAGATAAATAGACATGCTGTAGTCTGGAAAGACGCGCTGCATGTCCTTTTATGCTGTAACATCTGGATGTTGCTGATTGGACGCTGCGGCTGTACGCAGCTTCCAATCCGCAGCAAATCGCTAAGGTTTCCTGACCATAGAAACATAGCCTTAAGACATTCTGATAGGGAGTTTAGATTGTCAGCCCCAATGGGGACAAGTGATGATATAATCTATGCAAAGCTCTGCGGAATAAGATAGTGTTATACAAGCAAAGCATAATAAATAAATTAATTTTTCAAGTCCTGATCACACCTCGCGCCTGACAGCCATTTGATTATTTTGGCGTGATCTGTGATCTTTGCAGTTACTCCTATACGATAAAATCATCAATGTCTCCCATACAAAAAATAACACAAGAACACGATTTTTGGCCTCTACTTTGTGCCTCGATGGTTCAATTCTGCATATAAAAAAATCTTCTCTTATTTCTGTACTTAATACAACAAATTGGCTCTGATTCCTCTATAGAATAAAGCATAATAAATCATATATCCAAAACTCTTCTTCTAAAGGAGCCCATGAACCATTGTTACTTTAACAAACTCTCAAAATGTATCAAATCTGAGATTTGACTTTAACAAGAGCTAGAAACAGAAAGTTTTTTCATAAAATGATAAAAGCTGGCAATTTCTATGTTATTAATTTAAACAGTTAATAAGAAAGCAGCCTTCCTGAAGGAAGGACGAGTGCTCTCTCCCATTCATTGTGCTGGAAGAATGGGCATGGGTGCTCAATTAATTTCTGAAGAATCTGTCTGCCTTATGCATTTCTGATACCTTAGTAAAGATCCAAGATCAACAAAGGATATTGAATACAGAAGAATCATGGCTCCCTGTATGCAAGGAGACGATGTTAGCTCCAACATTGTATTACACCGAAACGCGTTGAGAGAAAAAAAAAAGAATGTCTTTGGAAAACACGCTGCTGCTTTGTATTATTCTCAGTTTTTTCCATTTTCTCAGAAAGCTTTCAGTTATCTTTTTACGATTTTGAAGACAGTTTCTGTTGTTTGACACCAAAGCCCACCCATAAAATATCTGTTTTAATACAGAACAATGCAACTTGAGAGTCTAAGAGACGTTTTCCTTGATCTGCTTTCTATTCGTCTAACACAGCAGAAGGAAACATAAGACATAGTTCAGATGATTCTGATAACAATACTTATGGCAGCATTGTCATTTATGTCTTTAATCTCCAGGATCTTTTCTAACTTTAGAAAAAACTAAAATGAAGCCTTCTTGGTAATTGCTTCTATAACGTAGAACAAAGAAACTCAGGAGTCCCAAGGCTGAAAGGCAGCTGTTAGAGAGCACAGAAACAAGTGTATAGTGTCAGACATGGCAGGTGCTATGAGGTCCTTGGAGACCATAGGGCTCAACTCTTTGCTGCTGGATAGCAAGAACTGCTCCCTTTAATTTGTGAGATGTGGAAATGAAGAGGTTAAAATTGCTACTGATTGCTGATCCTTATCTATCTGTCACTTTAACTACTCCTGTTCCAAAACCACACACTTAAAAGGCACTTATATTTTTATATAACTTTTCAGAATAAGCGATTTGGTGTGTGTGTGTGTGTGTGTGTGCGTGCGTGCGTGCATGCGTGCGTGCGTGCGTGTGTGTGTGTGTGTGAAGAATAATCCTATCTCTGTCCATAATATCACTTACAATATAGCTTACATTTTTCACCAGATTTGCCTCTATAAACTCAATATCTTAATTTCAATTGATTCTGAGCTAGTGGGTGGAGACTATCTGCTATGATGTGTCATATACACAGCACACACAGATTCCTGCTCCTTTTCGCTCAGGTAGAATGCAGACAGAATCAGAAAGAATGAAGAAGCTGTTCCGAGCTGTGTAGCTGTGAGTTCTGCACTGGAAAGCAACTGCAGCATTATTTTTGTTTCTATGCTGATTTGGTTTCTCACAATTCCCTTCCACTTCATCCAATTTTCAAACACTTAATAAACTCTGTAACTTGTTATTTCTTTGTGCTGTTAGTCCATATTGTATTCAGCAAGATGAATTTGAGCTGTTTTTTGAGGGTGACTGATGAGTTTTTGGAGGCGGGAAGGAGGAAGAAGTGTCTCATAAGTGGAGTGAGAAGCATATTTCTTCGATGGTCCAAAATTCCAGTTGAGAGGTGTAAGAAATCTGTTGATGGTTATAGGAAGAGTTTGATTGCAGTTATTTATTCCGAAGGATGTGCTGTCCTGGTATGCATGGTTCCCTCGTCCTGTCCCTGTATGCGTGGCTCCTCCATCCCATCCCTGTATACGTGGCTCCCCCATCCCGTCCCTTTATGCATGGCTCACCCCTCCTGTCCTATGCATTAAAAAAAACAAAACATCCTACTCACCTTACACCGTGCCCTCGCAGCATTTCGTAGTACAGACACCGGCAGCTCTTCCTGCGCTGAGCTATCACATGGCCCCGCTCATTAAGGTAAAACATCTTTCCTTCACGCCTATGGGAGTGGAGAGCCGTGCATGTTCATTACCTTAATGAGTGCGTCCGTGAGCTCTCAGTGACGCGCACCACATGTGTGTACCAGGGCTATTAGGTACTCGGCACCGAGCCCATGATTTCTATGGGAGATGTCACTGGCAGCTGGACTCGGTCCGTGGCCCTGGGCGGTCATGCAATGGGGGATATTTACAGGGGATTGTAGTTATAGTTCGTGACGCCACCTGTGGTTTCTGATCTGATTGACCAGCGCTGCAGGGTAGATCTCTGAGGGGATGTTATGGCAGCTAGATGTTAAGTCCCCCACAGGTGGGACTGGTCCCTCAAAGTCTATGGTGATGCAGGGTGCGGATAAGAAGTCAGTCACACAATGCAGTCTCTTTCCATACCTTTACTTGTAGATGTTGCAGGTATGTCCCGGGAAGCTGGTCAGGTTGGAGAATGCACATTCGGGATATTGCTGAGCAGGTTTAAGGCCTCCTTTCTCCTTAATGTGTATGTGAGTACAAACTTGCATGAAGTCAAGTTAACTCTTTCAATAGCAACTACGCCCGGCCGACATAGTGGTAGAGCCTTTTCTGTGGTAGAACTAAGTCTATTTCTGCAGCGTCCCGCTAGAATCCTGTTCTCCTGACTCCAGTTACGTATCGACACATTGGGCTGCCTCCTGTGACCTGAAGTCCAGCTAGGCCTCCGGTGTTTCTTATTACTAGGCGTGAAGCACTAGCAACGCTTCGGACCCCGGTGTCCGGTTTACTAAGTGAAGGTGATCTGTCACCTGAATCACTTACTTCTCTCTTTCTCCACTTGACTTTTGCCCTGCTCTCGCCCTTAACATAAGCACGAGTAGCAATAGTGTAAATGTCAGCTTTCCTTCCAGCGCTCGCTGACCTGTCCTCAGTTAACTCGATGTTGTGACTGCTGTGATTCCTTTCCTTCTTTCCTTCTTAGACCCCACTTCGAGTGGCTATCAGGAACTTCTGTCAACTGATTTCAATGCACGCTCTGAGAGTCGCCTTCCACGTCCTTAAGGAACACAGGCAGCTTGTGCTGAGGTAACAGGTTTAGGAGTAGCTCTGACTAGACTAGAATGACTAATCTGAATCTAGATGGATGGGATGACTCACTCCTGAGCCACCTGGCTTGACTGAACTCTCCTCTCCTTCCGTCTGTCTCTGACTGAAACAGAAACTAAACTGAACTTCTCTGTCCAAAGACAGGAACTTGAATGACTCACCATTGCTACGTCACACTACTAAATAGTCTGAAATGCCTCTAGTGGCAGTGTTAAGAAGTGTGTGATGTGAATGAATATCAGGCTTCACAATACCTTTCTTGTGCATTTTCCAGGAGACATGTGTGCCTTGCGCAGCTGGGCCACACATCCCCCCCTAGTTAAACTCAGCACTCCCGGGCTGAAATAGAAAAGAAAAACATTTTTGTTTTGCATATAACATCAACATAATAACTCATCCCTTGCGGGAGGTAAGGACTCTTTAACGTTACATTTTGTACATAGATCAGTAGAAAATTATCAAAATACTTTTCAATAAATACATACAGTATAAGACAAGATTCTTGTGGAGGACCCGCACCAAAAACCTCCCACGTGGGTCCTGGGTGGGCTGCAGTACTTCATTGCTGCAGACCTCACTCTAGGCCCACCATACGGGTTTTTCTTCAGAGGTAGATAAGGCTTTGTGTAAAACCAAGATGGGGCACCGAAGTGCGAACTATTTACAATGAAAGTTTTTGGGCTGGCAAAGTCCTGAGCCACGCAGTCCTTGCATGATAAAACACATTTCACATGTCAAGAGAAATCACATTTCACTTTAACTCTTTACATTTCTATACTTCACTTTACCCAACTGGGGTATTCTATTTAAATTACATATAGCAAATTATGTAAACATTTCAATAAAGTGCAAATTGTTCTTCAAATAAACTTCTTCAACTTTATACATGTTCAGGTGCAGTAAACCCGGTCTGGGTCCTACTGTTTTTCTTCTTTACAACTTTCAATGACGTCTTCCACTCCTGGGGCTGGAACGACGCGGTGCGCTTTTGAACGCATGACAAACAAGTCATGGCCTGCTATCAGCGTTTGAGTGGCCACAGTTCTTGTTACAATTTTGCGATTTGCTTTGCGACTTCCTGGAGGCCTTACAGGTGCCTCTTCTAAATATAGGTCTTGCTCAATAGGGGTCGCTGTTGCAGCATAAGATGCTGGACAAGATGCAGGCTTGCACAGTGGCTCAGTTGGGAACGCACTAACCTGCTGCTGTCGCTGCTCCCAGTCGTTTTCTATCGCTGACAGTTGGGTCTCCTCCGGTGTCCCTACCGGGGGACTGCATTCCGCTGCGGCCTCCTGGCCTGGCTGGCACTCCGGTCTGGGCAGGGCCTCCTCAGCCTCCGTCTCTCCCGCCGCTTCATCGGTGGAGTCGGGATCAGCACTTTTGGAGCCGGCCTCCGGTTCTTCCTCAGCCGTTTGCAGTGGTGGCACAGGTAACGGTTGCGCTCCTGGAGGGGAGAGCGTTGCGTCCCACAGCAGCCGCTGTTTCAGGGCACGCCAGCTTTTCTCCATCTCCTCCACTTCTTTGCGGTGGCGGCCACATCTTCCAGCACCGCATCCTCCTGCTTCACTCTCTGCACTCTTGGGTCGGTGTCCCGAGCTGGGGACGGCTCCGGTACAGGCAGTTGCTTTTCTGGGGAATGGGGCCTGCGCGCCGCCGCTCCTCCACACAGCGTCTCCTGTCCTTCCGCCATCTCTCTCCAGGCCAGACTGTGTTTTCCATCTGGAACAATCTGGTCTCTTCCGTGGAGGCGGGATTTGCGCTTCCTCTTTTTTGCATAGAAGATGAAGAGGAGGCGGATCTCCCTTGCAGTGGGGCAGGATATCACATTATAGTAGCATTTAGAGAGGGCGCCCATCACTTTCGCGCCACAGGGGGGGGGTACGCCCACGAAGGCACGCCCACCTTCTTCACCAGCGCCTCAGGGCGTGAATATGGCGGCAAAATGGCGGAAAATGGCGCCAAAAATCACAAAAACGCTACACAGTCTTTTTACACAAAACAGTTCAATAGGCACACAGGACTCACATCCAGTAAGCTTCGTATCCTGTTTGTGACGCCAAAGATGACGCGCACCACATGTGTGTACCAGGGCTATGGGGTACTCGGCACCGAGCCCATGATTTCTATGGGAGATGTCACTGGCAGCTGGACTCGGTCCGTGGCCCTGGGCGGTCATGCAATGGGGGATATTTACAGGGGATTGTAGTTATAGTTCGTGACGCCACCTGTGGTTTCTGATCTGATTGACCAGCGCTGCAGGGTAGATCTCTGAGGGGATGTTATGGCAGCTAGATGTTAAGTCCCCCACAGGTGGGACTGGTCCCTCAAAGTCTATGGTGATGCAGGGTGCGGATAAGAAGTCAGTCACACACAATGCAGTCTCTTTCCATACCTTTACTTGTAGATGTTGCAGGTATGTCCCGGGAAGCTGGTCAGGTTGGAGAATGCACATTCGGGATATTGCTGAGCAGGTTTAAGGCCTCCTTTCTCCTTAATGTGTATGTGAGTACAAACTTGCATGAAGTCAAGTTAACTCTTTCAATAGCAACTACGCCCGGCCGACATAGTGGTAGAGCCTTTTCTGTGGTAGAACTAAGTCTATTTCTGCAGCGTCCCGCTAGACTCCTGTTCTCCTGACTCCAGTTACGTATCGACATATTGGGCTGCCTCCTGTGACCTGAAGTCCAGCTAGGCCTCCGGTGTTTCTTATTACTAGGCGTGAAGCACTAGCAACGCTTCGGACCCCGGTGTCCGGTTTACTAAGTGAAGGTGATCTGTCACCTGAATCACTTACATCTCTCTTTCTCCACTTGCCTTTCGCCCTGCTCTCGCCCTTAACATAAGCACGAGTAGCAATAGTGTAAATGTCAGCTTTCCTTCCAGCGCTCGCTGACCTGTCCTCAGTTAACTCGATGTTGTGACTGCTGTGATTCTTTTCCTTCTTTCCTTCTTAGACCCCACTTCGAGTGGCTATCAGGAACTTCTGTCAACTGATTTCAATGCACGCTCTGAGAGTCGCCTTCCACGTCCTTAAGGAACACAGGCAGCTTGTGCTGAGGTAACAGGTTTAGGAGTAGCTCTCACTAGACTAGAATGACTAATCTGAATCTAGATGGATGGGATGACTCACTCCTGAGCCACCCTGGCTTGACTGAACTCTCCTCTCCTTCCGTCTGTCTCTGACTGAAACAGAAACTAAACTGAACTTCTCTGTCCAAAGACAGGAACTTGAATGACTCACCATTGCTACATCACACTACTAAATAGTCTGAAATGCCTCTAGTGGCAGTGTTAAGAAGTGTGTGATGTGAATGAATATCAGGCTTCACAATACCTTTCTTGTGCATTTTCCAGGAGACATGTGTGCCTTGCGCAGCTGGGCCACACATCAGCACAGGAAGAGCTGCCAGCGCCGGAACCAACAAGATGCTGCGAGGGCTCTGGGACCAACGAGATGCTGCGAGGGCACGTTGGAGGGTGAATAGGATGTCTTCTGGAAGCTGGTGGCTGCGGGTGTCACTGTGCGTGCTATAAGAGAAATGAATATTCATTTCTCTTTAGCAGCGGCACAGGCTTTAGCCACAGTCGCCGGCTCCTGCCTCAGTCACCCGCTGCTCCGCCGTCCCCTCTCCCCTGCTGGCTTACTGGGACAATTGACTCATGTATAAGCCGAGGGGGGCATTTTCAGCACAAAAAAATGTGCTGAAAAACTTGGCTTATACACCAGTATTTTACGGTAGTTACTTTTCTGGTACAATTTAAAGGGTGCCAACACTTTTGGCCATGACTGTATTACAAAATTTCTTATTCAACTGTACCACTGACTTACGTAAAACTTGTGAAAGTATAGTCCCCATTTAAGAAAAATTATAGATGGGAAGAATCTATGCAGCACCTCCTCTAAGGAATAATTACATTATTAGCAAGCATGCCAATGAGCAGAAGAACAGTAGGAAAAGTGGGAAACAAAAAACAAACTCTTCAGTTCACCCTCGGACAGAAGTAAAGATTTATTTGGCTTATATCTTTGTCTTGTAAAATGTATGATTTAAGACTTGTAAAAGATTAATAGTCATACTTTGTACAGGAAAACATGCCTGAATAATGCTATTTTTAAGCAGCCTGGATAAATGTACCTGCAACCAACAATATAATAACGTAGACAAAGTTGAAAGAACATTTAATTTCCCTTATTTTATGCAATAAAAAAATGATTGTTATGCCTGGCGACAATGACCCCAGATGACGTAGCATCCTGCGAGACCGCTATGTCATCTGCGGTCATTGTCGCAAGGCATCACTGGGAACGGGAGTTGCCGGGAGCATCGCTGAGGAGCGGGAAAGCTGCGGGGGCCGCCGGAAGGTGAGAATATCACTATTTTTTATTTTAATTATTGTTTTAACAGGGATATGGTACCCAGGGCCTGGAAGAGAGTCTCCTCTCCTCCAGACCCTGGGTACCATCTGCACATGAACCGCTCACATGCGGAAAGTAAGGGGTTCAATGCATTCCTATGGTAGCGGAATCGCCGCAATTCTGCAAAAAGAATGAACATGCTGCGTTTTTTTCCGCAATGCATTTTTTTCACGGAAAAAAGCGCAGCATGTGCACAAAAATTGCGGAATGCATTCTAATAATAGGAAGCTTAATGCATGTGTTTTTTAAGCGTTTTTGCAGGGGAAAACCGCTGCAAAAACGCTAAAAAAAACGCGAAAAATCCTGAACGTGTGCACATAGCCTAAAGGTTACCATGGTACCCTGAGTTTATGTGATAACCAGAGGATACTGTGGCCTGTGGGATCCAGCAGTAAGCTGAATTTCACAGGCAGTGACAGTGTGAACCTGACAGTCTCATACACATGAGTACAGCAGTGTATGAGACAAGTGATCAAAGTAAGGAATTATCCACAGTTCCACAGTGAAAAAGTATAAAAAAAAGTGAAAAAGTCAAATAAAACATGTAAAAAAGTACAAATCACGAAAAGCCATTTAGCCACTCAACACGCAGCTTTCTGATAAAACAAAAATAAAAAAAATATATAGATATAATTGGCATTGTCGTGTCCGGAGCGACCCTGTCTATAAAACTAGCTTGTTATTTATTCGGTTTGGAAAATGCTAAGATTTCCGTGTAAATTTCCTGAAACTACAATTCAGAAAAAAACCCAGATGGAACCACTTACTTATGAGACAGATGGAGTTACTTTTGACTAGTCTCTGTTCTACCGGTGTCCCATCATCTTTAGCACACAACTGTGGATGACCACAGATATGTGCACACCTAAACGCCAAATGGAGTCCAAAGGGTCTCCATCTGCCTCCTTATGGTGAGTGGTTCTGTTGGGGGTTTCGTCTAAATTGCATTTTTGTGGGATTTACACGGAAACCCCGACATAAGTGCTCAGCGTAGAACACAAGAATGTAATCGTTTCTTATTTAGCAAGTGATCGAAAAATATTATGTACTCCAAAACGTTACTAATAAAATCCCACAGAAAACCAGCTCCCACTTAGGTCCATCATCTGTCACTGGAATTATTGGGGGTTCCCACATTACTGGTAGAGCAAAGTTTCTGGAAAAGCGACATGGCTCCCACCAGCTCAAATAAAATCCAGTGAATTCTGCGTTCCCAAATCCAAATACCCTCCTCCTTCTGAGCCCCATTGTACCTAAATCACAGTAAGCAGCTACACGTTTGGCATTATTGTATGGGAGAGAAGGCACTTAATAATTTACAGGGTGTGTTTCGCCAGAAGCACAAGCTGGGCACCATGTATGGGGGCGCTACAGTATATGGGGGATTTACACTGTATGGGCATGTAATGTATGGCTACTAGACTGGCAAATTTGCAATTTTCCAGAAAAAAAAGCCTGGAGTGGATGTTACAAAGTAGGCACTGCAGTCGTAGATGAATTCATTAAGAGGTGCAGCTTCTATAATGGAGTCACTTTGGGGGTTTTTCTGCTGTTCAGGCACCTTCGGGGTTCTGCAAATGTCACCCGCCAACTATTTTAGCAAAATCTGTGCTCCAAAAGCCAAATAGCACTCCTTCCTTCTCAGCCCTGACGTATGGCCTAACAGTAATTTCTGACAACATATGGGGCAGCAACGCGTTTGGGAGAAATTGCACAATAAATTGTGGGGTCTAGTTTCACCTATTAACGCTTGTGCAGCAAATGCAAAAATTACATTTTTACCACTAAAATGTCATATTTCCATGTCCCAATGTTATAAAATTCTGCGATGCACCTATCGGTTCAAAATACTCACTAAAGCCGTTGATGAATTCCTTGAGGGGTCTAGTTTTAAAAATGGGTCACTTGTGGGGAAGTTTAGCTGTTTTCACATGTCAGGGGCTCTTCAAATGTGATATGGCATTCACGATCAATCCCAGGTAAATAGCGCACTTTCTTTTCCTAGCCCTGCCATGTTCCCAAGCAGAAGGTTTTGACCACATATGGGGTATAGTCGTATTCGGGAAAAACTGCGCAACAAATTACGGGGTCCATTTTCTGCTATTATCCATTGTGAAAATTACAAATTTGGGGCTAAAACAACATTTTTGTGAAAAAAAATGAAAAATTTCAATATGACGATCTAATGTTATCACATTCTGTATAGCACCTGTGCATTGAAAATGCTCAATATACCCCTGGATAAAATCCTTGAGGGGTGTAGTTTCTAAAATGGGGTCACTTTTGGGGGGTTGTCACTGTTTAGGTATATCATGGACTCTCCAAAAGTGACATTATGTCTGCAGACTATTACATCAAAGTCTGAATTCCAAAAGATCACTCCATCACTTCCGAGTCCTTCCGTGCTCCCAAACAGTGGTTTTCCTCCACATATTGGTCCATTTTTTTCTGTTACCCTTGAAAAAATAAAAAAAATTGGAGCTAAATGTACATTTTTGTGGGTAAAATGTGATTTTTTTTATTTTCACAGCTCTACCTTATAAACTTCTGTGAAGCACCTGGGGGATCCAGGTGTTCATTACACCTCTAGATAAGTTCTCTAAGCAGTCTAGTTTTGAAAATGGCATCATTTGTAGGTGGTTGCCACTGTTTAGGCACATCAGTGGCTCTCCAAACGCGACATGGCATCCACTCTAGATTCAAGACGCTTTTGTGTTCAAAAAGTCAAACGGTGCTCCTTCCCTTCCGAGCCCTGCCATGCACTCAAATTCTAGTATTCCCCCACATATGGGGTCTCTATCCCTCAACGACTGCAGACAATGAGCTTGAAGCAAACAGCTACTCCAGAGTGACATTCAGGCTCGTATGAACAATAGTCTGTGTTTCTTAACCAATCAAAGCACAAAACATATAAATTCAAAAGTTATCATACAGATAACAGTCTATGCCTCCTGAGTCCTGGCTTACTGAAAATAAAGACCTGAATAAATAAGATTATATGTGGTGTCGTCACAGCTGCCTATGATTTTAATATATTCGTGTTTCACATGTCAATCAGTCAAAAAAATCAAGCATGAAGGAACCAAGCTTCTTAGACCCATTAAGAGAGTTTCATAACATTAATATGTTTATTAACAGATCCCTATTACAGTCAAACAATGTTCTAATATTGCTAACTCTCTTTAAATTCTAGGAAATGGTCACTATAATCTTCATGTAATTTCTCTGATGTCCATGCTTGAATACAAATAGCACAAAAGTGGCCGTTCAGACAAAACATTGTCTTTTCGCAGCCTGCCATTGTTCCGTTTTCCAGATACATGGTAAGTCTATATATCAAGTGAAGAAGTAAATGCTAATACACTGATCAAATCATATTGCCTTAATAGGTAAGTAATTCATCTACACTGCAATTTCATTCATGTGGCGAGTGAATAAATGTTATTTTAATGAACTTCTTGCAATTTGCATGATACATAATGAATCCCTTGGAAATGGGTATTTGAACTTCTATGATATTACCTGTTTTTTTCTTTTTTTTCATTCTTAGGCAGTAATGAAAAACATTCATTTGGCTTAGAAATAGCCCATTAACCCAACTGTGTGAATACATTATCTCCTCCGATAATTCTGAGTTGAAGTGACAGTTGTTTTAATAGCTGTTCTCCAATGCTGGCTGGTGCATAATCTTTCCCTGGACCTTGAGGTCTCAATAAGATCAAGATATTAATGGCAGATGAATATTTCAATAATTAATGAATTGAGGGTTTTTTAAAGAGGAATATTGTTTTTCTATAGATGGTATGATTACCCAGCATGACTCGGATTCTTGAAGGCAATGTAATTTACCTAAAGGGTCAATAATTTGTATAGTCACAACTGGTGACTGTGCACAAATGTTGCTTATGACTATAGAATAGAAATAAGCTAATTTGTTCAAAACAATTTGAATTAGCCTTGAATTTTATCAAAAATTTGGATTTTACTGAAACCAAGTTTTTTGTGATTTGATTGAAGAAGCAGATGAGAATCTAGTAGGCACATAACCACCGGTATGCATATCGCACACCTTTCAAACCTGCAGGGAGAGCTTAATCCTTACAGTGCGTGTATTACACACTAATACAGGATTCTGAAAGTGAATTGCTTGCCAAAAATTTGCAATTAGCTGGACAATTCCTCTAAAGACCATGCTTTGGGCTTAAAAAATATGCCTGGATGGACAATCATTAATACTGTGTAAGTCGAAATGCGTCGGTCAGGTTTGTGGGTATCCACTGGTATGCCAGAATGTCAATTTTTATGAAGATGGAATAAATGTAAAGTTTTAAATATTTAATCTACGCTGGAGAATCTCTTTTTCACTTGTACTTCTGAAGTGTCCCAGACCAGGACGGCTCCGTGCAGAGGCTTCATCCAAGTAAGGTGCCGCAGATAATGGTGAGCTGACCTCCTCTTCCCTCTCCCTGACTCTACGTATTTTAGTCTTTTTGTGGGACAATTATGGCGTCATTAAAAATCATTCTCTAACAATCCATGAGGAAATGAACACTTAGATATGGCTTTCTTATTTTGAAGATATGGCCTCCTTAAAGGAGATGTGTCACGATTTTAATTTTTGTATTATGAATTATTCATTATACAGTCAATTATTTTTAATATAAACTGAATTGTATTTCAATTTTTTTTGTTGGGGGAGCTGACATTTTTATTTTCAGACTAGAGTCTGAGCACAACACTTACCATAAATGACAGCCACAGGCCATAGGAGACCGCGAATAGTGTCTGACCGCATCTCCTGGTTGCCTTAGCTGTGAAATGTGCAAGCCCACTGGGCTTTACAGTTCACAGTTGTCGGGAGAGCCAGGAGCCTTTTTAAGGTAGCCAAGTGCTGTACTCTGAGCTACAATATTCTCCTGTCAGTACTCACGCTAGTGATGGGCAATCTGGCTCTTTTTTGTCCCAAATGGAACCCTATTTAATATGTGTTCACAGGCAGGTAAACTCATATATATGGTAAAATTAATGTAGTGTGATGCTATAGAATCCCTGCCCACCTACAGCCACCCATTAATAGAGTATGGGTGAATGTAGTTGGGTTTTAATGTAACAAGCATTTAAACATGTTCATTTTACCCCAGGGAGATAGCAGTGGTAAGAAGAAGTCGAGATCAGTGGCGGTATACACATGTTGGGCAGACTGACATCATTCTACTAATACTAGACTTCCAATCTGTTCTCACCACTGGAAGAAATCACTGCCATAGACCTGTTCTGAGCGTTGAGAGCAGGACTGCGGTAGTGACTTCTTTCAGTGATGAGAACAGCTCAGTAACCTGGTATTAGTAGTAAAATGTCAGTCTGTCTGAACAGTGCTCACCATTATTGTCACTGCTAGTGTTCAAAGCACAGTAGTTACATCATGATACTGCTGAGGTCTGAACATGGACTAAACTTTGCTCAGTCACTGTAAAGCTTAATTCAGATGTCTGTAATGGAGGGATGAATAGAGTCATGTATCTAATCCTATCATTTGTGACACTGTTTGCTGAGCCATTTATCTAATTCCATCTTGTGTGATACAGTCCACTGAGCCGTGCATCTAATTCAACCACATGTGATACAGTCTTTTGAGCCATGCAGCTAACTCCATCACGTGGTATAGTCTGCCGAGTAGGGATGGGTGACCAGAAAGGTAAAGTTCAAGGTCTGTACAGAACACCTAGTGTCAGTACACGGACCCCGAACACAGACTTCTCCAAGGATGTCCATGTTGAATAAAGCTTGCTGAAAAGCTGCATCATAGCCAATCAACAAACTTTACTGTGTGGGCACTTCCAGATCAATCATAGCCATGTCAAGTATTGGCATGGCAGTGATTGTCCGGCGCACACTTTGTAAAAAAAAATTAAATAAAAAGACGTGGGGTCTTGTCTACTTTTGATAACCAGTGCAGGCAAAACCAACCGCTGTGGAAAAAACCGACAGTTCCAACAGCCAGCTGGAACACACTGAGCAAAGTGTCAGAATATCTGCCTGTGACCAGTGGTAACCTTAATGACAGCACTGCCATTCACATGCAGCCGCATTCACATGCTCTGCTCAGTGTGAGCCAGCTAGCATGGAGAGCGGTCGCATCACTTCACTGATGCATATCACATGGCCCATTAATGGATTATCAAGTCCACAGGTTAGTAATTGTCACGCTGTTCTGTCTGTGTTTGGTTGTCGGTGTGACAATGCATGTCTTTGCTTTTACCCTTTGCTCCTTTCCCCTAATTGAGCTGGGATACTGTTGGCTGTTACCTGTATGGAGCCTGCTCAGTTCCCTGCTCTGCTGCGTAGCTGTTCATGTGGTGTTAAGTCTTTGCTTTGCTGCATGACCATCCACATGTGCGGTCCCTGGTTGCCGCTGTGGAAGCTGTCCGCGGGTTGCGAGGTCATTTGTAGCTGGTGCATGACTTTCCACGTGTGTCTGGGCGTGCAGCCGCTGCTAGATGCCCTGAGCCTCAGTTCCTTCACTGATTGTGTGTAATGGTTTCTGATTCTGCTAAGGGCATGCGTGGCCACACCTCCCCTGCTTTTATCAGGGTTAATGTGTGTACTTGAAATGCTGTCCCCAGCCAATTGCTCCTCCTATATAAAGGCTCCCTGCCCTATAGGAGGGGCCTTAGCTACTCACAAAGCTTCTGAATCTTGCCATGTGTGTTGTGTGTTCCTGCACCTCTCCAGTCTATGTTTTGGTACCAAAGTCCTTGCCTTGATTCCTGTTTGGTCCTGTTCCTGCACCTGTCTTGGAGACGGTATATCCAGGCCTCAATCCTTGATCCTGTACCTGACCCTGTCTGAACTGTATCCTGCACCTCTCCTGTTTATGTTCTGGTAGCAAAGTCCTTGCTTTGATTTCTGTTTGGTCCTGTTCCTGCGCCTGTCCTGGAGGCGGTATATCCAGGCTTGAATCCTTGATCCTGTACCTGTCCTGTACCTGACTCTGTCTGAACTGTGTCTGCTGAGTTATGTTCCTGGAAGTCCTTCTGTGTCCTGAACCCTGTGCCCAGTGACTGTGACTCTTTGCTAACTAACTTTCTGTGATATATCCTGGGTTCATCTTGGAAGTAGGAGTGCGGTGTGTCTGCTGAGTTTCTGCTACTCTGTGCTCAGCTTGTTATTCGGTGCTATCCCCAGCCAGCTCCTGTTCAATCTGTTGGGGCTTGCACCAGACCGCTTGGGTTCCTTTTTAGGTCGCTGCCAGATGTCCGGAGTCCGATGACCGTGGCCTCTTGCCCGGAGCCCGATGACCACGGCTTGATTTCCGATGTCTGAGGACCACTTCCAGATGTCCGGATCCTATCCTTCCCTGCCTGATGCCCGGAGCCTGCTGATCGTTGCCAGATGTCCTGAGCCTGATACTGCGGCCTCATGTCCGGAGCCTGATGTGCGCGGCCGATGTCCAGAACCTGTTGATCTTTCCAGATGTCCGCAGTCCGATGCCAGTGTTCTGATTTTCCTGAGATCCAGTCCATGTTTTCCTGTGATTCACCGTTTTCCTGAGTCCGTGTTCCTGTGTCCGTGTTCCTGATGTCCAGTCCGTGTTCCTGATGTCCGGTCCATGTTCCTGATGTCCAGTCCGTGTTCCGATTATGTGTTCCTGATGTCCGGTCCGTGTTCCTGATTCCATGTTCCTGAGTCCGTGTTCCTGAGATCCAGTTTGTGTTCCTGAGTTCGTGATCCTGATGTCCTCGTGTGTCCTGTCTGCGTCCTGATGACCTCATGTACCTGATGTTTTGCTTGCATCCTGATGACCTCGTGTACCCTGATGTCATGCCTGTGTCCTGATGTCCTACCTATGTGTGCAGCAGTGATCCGTTGGTGCCTTGGGGTCCTCTGGGTGGTACCTTTTCTGGGAGGTGTGGAATCGGGAGCCTGGCATAGTCATGTTTGATTTATGTACTGTGTGTCTTTACTTTATTACTTTAGTAAACTTTACTTTCTCTATACCTGAAGTTGAGCGGTGCAATCAAGTTCTACGTGTCTCTTCCTTGTCCACATGCTCAGCTGCCACAGAACCCCGGTCTCTGCCCTTCCCTAGTTCGGGTAGGCCCGGGTCCCCCTCTGCGGTATGGAGGGTCCATATTGCGTCCCCGGGGGACGCCCGCCCCACGCCGTGGTGGTCGTCAGCGTTGGGGCGATTATGGGCTGGGCCATCTCGGCGGCTGCAGCCAATCGTGACAGAGTAAGGCTTGACTAGCTGAGCATGTATGAGGTAGGATTTCGAGCCCGCTTGACCGGCGGATGAGATGGCTCGGATCCAACTGTAGTGGGCTAGATTGCTAACCTGCTCTTGGAATTTGTTACTGATTCCGTCATGTTCTGATGCTCATCGTGTTCCGTTTCGTGTTCCTGATGTCGGTACGTGTTCCTGATCCATGTTCTCTGAGTCATGTTCCATGAATGCCAGTTCGGCCTGAGTTCTGATCCTGATGTCCTGGGTGTCGTCTGCGTCGATGATCATGTACCGATGTTGCCTGCGTCCTGAGACCTTGTTACCCTGAGTCATGCTGTGTCTGATGTCCCCCTATGTGTGCCGCAGTTGATCTTGGTGCCTTGGGGTCCTCGGGTCCCCCTGCGTATGAGTCATTTGCATCTCGGGAACCCGCCACGCCGTGTGATCGTCATGTGGGGGCGATTATGGGCTGGGCTGCATCTCGGCGGCTGCAGCCAATCGTGACAGTAATAGAGAGATGTCTATAAGACAACCCCATTACTAACCCATAGTCAAATGTAATATAGACAGAGCTAGAGTAATGTTCTTTAATTGAAATAAACAGACTCCTTTATTTGAAATAAAAACTCTTTTACCCATGTATTCACTAAAAATTAAAATAAAAAAGCAAACTTATCATTATCTTTCTGACGATAATCCATTAATGGCCAAGTTACACAACTATCCAGATGGTTTGGGGAGCGGTCACATCAGTGATGTGACCTCTCTCCATGGCAGCCAGCTCACACTGAGCAGAGGGTGAGGACGTGCGTGCGTGAGGTTTTTTTTAAACGGTGTGGCAACCCCTCTATTTTTCATAACCAGCCAAGATAATGCTCACAGCTGAGGAATGCAGCCCACAACTGCTTGCTTTACCTTGGCTTGTTATCAAATAAGGGGGGAACCTCAAGCCATTTTTTTAAAATTATTTATTTAAATACACTGAAGCTGCACTCTGTGAGACCCAGCTGCTGGGAACTGTGGTGACGTCAGTAAGGTTATCTCAGTTCACAGAGCCTGGTTCTCACGAGGGCAGGGACACTGTGAACTGAAATAACCTTATTGTAATGTCACCTGAGTTCATAGCAGCTGGTTCTCATGCTGAGCAGCACCAGTGACGGACTAATGAACGACCGCAAGTCTGGCGCTTGGCACTCCGGCATTCATCATTCCAGCTAGCTTGTTGCTTGGATGCCCTGGTGCTACTGTTAAGATCTATAGTTTCTTCAACCATATATTAATGAACATGGGTTCCACCATATACTAATAATGCCCCCCTGTGCCATCATGCCTTATTAATGTATAAGGGTGTATAGGGGACAGTTTAAACTCTGCACATGCTTCTATGTCTGCCAGTGCTGGCGTCTTTGATGTGTTGATATGTTCTGATATGTATATGTTATATATATATATATATATATATATAATATAAAAACTTCCTTCTCACCCCCACTGGGGGTGGTCTTTGTTGTCCTTTCTCATTCTCGGGTCCTCTACCAGAGGTCTGGGAGTTTGAGGGTTCTGCGCAGGATCTAGCTGTTCCCAGCATTGCGCTTTTCTGGACAGAGAGCTCAGATGTTGCTCCTGGGATCTGTTGTAGCCAATCTTCCAACTTAGGGGTCACTGCTCCAAGTGCTCCTATCACTACTGGAATCACTGTTGCCTTCATCTTCCACATCTTCTCCAGTTCTCCTTTGAGGCCCTGGTATTTCTCCAGCTTCTCATATTCCTTCTTTCTGATGTTGCTGTCACTTGGCACTGCCAGATCTATTATCATTGCAGTCTTCTGATCCTTGTCTACTATGACAATGTCTGGTTGTCCGTCAGGATCCTGAAGTCCCACAGGATTTTAGCCCTTTCATTCTCCACCACTTTTTCTGGCGTCTCCCACCTGGACTTAGGAGGACTTAGCCCATATGCTGTGCAGATGTTCCGGTATACAATTCCCGCTACTTGGTTGTGGCGTTCAGTATACGCTGTTCCTGCTTGCATTTTGCATCCTGCCACTATGTGTTGGAGGATTTCTGAGGTTTCTTTGTATAGTCTGCACCTTGGGTCTTGTCTTGTGTGGGAGATTCCTGCTTCTATGGATCTGGTACTTAGTGCTTGTTCTTTTGCCGCTATGATTAGTGCCTCAGTGCTGTCTTGGAGTCCAGCTTTCTCCAGCCATTGGTAGAATTTCTCCATGTCAGCCTCCTCCATTATCTGTCGATGGTACATCCCATGCAGAGGTTTGTCTTGCCATGGCACTTCATGTTCCTGTTCTTCCTTCCAGATCTGTTGTTGCTGCCTTAGGCTTCTCTCAGCATTTCATCTTTTGGTGCCATTTTTCTGATGTATTCCTGGATACTCCTTGTTTTGTCCGTGATGGTGGCTTGGATTCTTATCAAGCCTTGACCACCCTCCTTTCTGTTGGTATACAATCTTTGGGTGCTAGACTTAGGGTTGAGACCTCCATGCATTGTGAGGAGTTTTCGTGTCTTCACATCTGCAGCTTCCATCTCTTCTTTTGGCCAGCACACTATGCCAGCAGGGTATCTGATAACTGCATGGCATATGTATTAATGGCACGAATCTTATTCTTCCCATTGAGCTGGCTCTTCAGGACCTGTCTTACCCTTTGATGGTATTTGGATTTTGCTGCTTTCCTTGCCTCCTCATCATGGTTACCGTAGCCCTGTGGTATGCTGAGGTACTTGTAGCATGTCTGTACATCTGCTACGTGCCCTGTTGGTAATTCCACTCCATCGGTCTTGACTACCTTGCTTCTCTTTATTACCAACCGGCAGCACTTCTCCAGTCCGAAGGACATCCCGATGTCGTCGCTGTAGATCCTTGTCAGGTGGATCAGTGAATCGATGTCTCGTTCGTTTTTCACATACAGCTTGATGTCATCCATGTAGAGGAGATGGCTGATGGTGCTTCCACTCTTGAACTTGTATCCATAGCCAGACTCTGTAATTATCTGACTGAGGGGGTTCAAGCCTATGCAGAACAGCAATGGGGACAGTGCATCACCTTGATATATGCCGCATTTGACGGATACTTGTGCTAGTTGTCTTGAGTTGACTTCTAATGTATGTTCTCCATAGCCCCATTGAGTTTCTGAGGAAGGTTCTTAATTTCCTGTTGAAATTGTAGAGAGCCAAGCATTCACAGATCCATGTGTGTGGCACTGAGTCATAGGCTTTCCTGTAGTCAATCCAGGCTGTGGCTGAGATTGGTCTGTCTGGATCTTGCATCTTGAGCGACTGCTCTATCTACTAGGAGCTGGTGCTTAGAGCCTCTGATATCGGTCCCTATACCTTTCTGAGCTGGATTCATGTACTAGTTCATATGGTTCTGTAGCTTGGTGGCTATGATGCCTGACAGGAGTTTCCATGTGGTTGTAAGGCAGGTTATGGGACGGTAGTTGGATGGAACTGTTCCTTTATGAGGATCCTTCAAGATCAGCACTGTTCTACCTTGTGTTAGCCAAGCTGGGTGGTGGCCTGCTGCTAGCAGTTGGTTTATCTGCTTTGCCATGCGTGCATGTACCGCTGTTAATTTAATTTAATCTTCAGCCAGTAGGTGTGGATCATGTCTGGACCAGGTGCTGTCCAGCTCTTCATGTTCTTGACCCGCTGTTGGATGTCTGCTTCTGTAATAGTGACTGGTTCTTGCTCTAGGTGGTTGCTGTGTTTCATTCTCAGATCTTGCAGTCACGTTGCACAGGTGTTGTGTATTTTTCCTTCTCCTATATGTCCCTCCAGTATTGTTTAGTCTCTGCTATTGGTGGAGTTGCTGCCTTTGTGCTGTTACTCTGTAGTTGGGAGTACACTTTGGATGGTTCTGTGGAGAACAGGGCATTTATCTTCTTGGCCTAGCTTCTCTAGTGTGTCTCCCTAGTCTTGCAGTGATTATATGATTATGATATGATATGATTATGATATAATATGATCATTTCAATATCATATATATTTATATATATGTTATGCTGTACAATTCTTTGTATTATAATGCGCTATAATGTAATGTACATATGTTCCTGTGCTGTACAGATATAAGGAAAGTGCAGTATTTAGATTAGCCCACTAGAGGGCACAATAGGGCAAAATGGACTAATAGAATTGTATTCATTAGTTAGGAGGGGCCAACTGGAGTAAGCTAGTGAGCTTCCTGGGTTTTAGTCAGTAGGGCCTGGGAGCCCAGGCAGGGCAGCTGTGCCACACAACGTTAAAGTAGAAGAACCCAACTTGTCCAGGGGCTAGGAGCAACGGTCACCTGGAAGGTGAAGGAATACAGGGCAGCTTCAACATGGTGGCAGTAAACTACACAGGAAGATGTCTAAAACTCTGGGGGAAACGGACAGGGAACTCCTGAAGATAGTTAGGCTGGCCAGATGGAATGCTGCGGTACCAAAGGCAACAGTATGACCCTGTGATATTCCTGAAAAGTGAGGGACAGCACAAGGAAAGGAAATGCTATGCTTTATGAAGGAACTTGTGCTGTACATGTGACTGTACTGGACGAGCTGTGTAGAGAACTGAGTAAAGTTGATTGTTTAAATTTGATTTGGACTCTGCCTGTCTTTGCCTGATACTTAAAGAAGGGACCTTTGTAGACCAGAGAGGAGCTTGATGGACAGGAGAGTGGGCTAAAAGTTATCCTACAGCAGGGACAATGTATTTATGTGGCGGGAGGCCAGGGTGCGAGAATGCAGCTACCATTAGCCATTAATACTGCCCTGGTACCCGTTACACTTGGCGTAGTATGGCAGTGTTTCACCCCAGCATTGCCCTCTTTCCCTCACAGGGGGTGATGTCATGCTTGGAAGCAAGGAGGAATCCTCTAGCCAGGTAATACCAATATGCAACACTTTTCCTAACTCCAGACCAGAAAGGGGACTCTAAACTCATTTTTAGGGGAACTTCCCTATTAGTTCTGGCCTGGAGGTGGGGTTAGTCAGTCAGTGCTGGGGACTGGAGCTGTGGGGAGCTCGTCCCAAGAGCAGAGTAAAGAGAGAGGAAAGGAAAAGTTTAGGGAACCCTGGGGATTGGAGCTGTGACCAAGCTCACTGAAGGGCAGACCACTTGAAACCGGATGCCGAAGTCCGTGACTGTACGGGTACAACAGTCCCAGCAGCTAAATCCGGAGGGCAGGAGATTGCAGGCCTTCTGACCCATCATACGCCTGATGACACAGCAGCAGATCAGAGCCCGGAGCCACCACAGAGGAGTGACACCTGTAAAATGCTCAAGCTGCCTGCTATACAGGCAAGGACTAAAGAACAGTAAGGAACAGAGGACCAAGCATAGCTTTAGGCAGCAAGGACCTCATAGGACAGTGCAGAAAGGAGGCCTCCAACCCATCTGGCTTAGTGGATCCTAAGTTGCTTCCAGGCTGCCCAGACATCCATTACCATCTGTGCTCAGTGCCCTGGTCTGTATCTCAAACTGTGGGTAAACTGAAAAGACTGCACCCTGCTGTGTCCTCACAATTATTTGCTGCATCATCTGCCCTGCACTACAACCACATCATCATCTCTTACACATACAGCTGCCCTGGGACCTAGCTCTACCTGTAGAGAGCTGTAACAACTCCTGCATCACCATCTGCCCCAGCAGACTCTGAAGCAGGAAAGGCTAGCATCTTTATTGCCGAATACCACAGGTGGCGTCATAAACTATCTTTCATTAACTTTATCATCCCCTTATCATCATTTTGATTGGACGCCCAGGGCCACGGACCAGGTCACTGCTGCCGTGACACATCCCCTTAAGAACCGGCCTGATACCAAGTATTCCCACAGCGCAGGTGGGCACTCCAGCAGGATCCTGAAACCTTGCAATGTGGAGATGCCGTTAATGTGATAAAGAAATGTGCCTTGAATGTGACAGATATCCTGAAATGTGAGGATGCCTCTAGTGTGACAGATATCCTGAAATGTGAAGATGCCTCTAATGTGACAGATGCCTCTAATATGACAACTACCTCGAATGTGACAAAACAATATGCCTTGAATGTGACAAAGATGGCGACTCTGAATATGGAGAAAAATGGCGCGAAGATTGAGGACAACTTCAACCCCACTCCTCGTGGGCGTCCTGACCTGAAAATGGCACGAAATTCTGTCGGCCACAGACAGTGGCCCAAGCCTGAGATGTATTCCTGGACAAGCGGTGCCCACCCATGGTGGGCGTGATGGAGAGAGAAAGCCTTGCCCCTTACAGCAGATCCCTGCTGAACGGGCTGAGCAGTTGGAAGCTGCTCCACCCTGGAATGGGTGGGTGTTGTGTTTTGTTAGCTGAGGAGGGCAAGAGCGAAAAAACGCAAAGACAGCCAAACACCAGAAAGGTTGGGAACTAATAGGTTGCAGACCCCTAAACTACCCGCACAACTAGAAGCAGCCGTGGGACGCTCCTACGGTGCCCTAGATGCCTCGTCACAGCCGGAGAGATAGCTACCCCTGAAGATGGAAAGAGGAAAGCTAACTGCCCCGGAGAAGAGCCCCAAAAGAATTGGAAGCCCCCAAGCATATAATGGCGGTTAGACAAGATGAAAACACGAACACAGACAGAAAATAGAATGAGCAAACGCTGGGGCCCAAAACTGCCTAGATAGGACAGCACAGGAGAGAATACTGTCTGCAACCCAGAAAAACCCTAGGAAAAACTCCCACACTTCTGAGACTACACGGCCTCGACCACCTATATCAGATCTCTGGTGTGAACACGCAGCTACTCAGCAGTAAATAATCACAAGAACTGAGCAAATGAACAAATACAAAAAGAGAACAGAGACCAGCACAAGCCCCCAAAGGGGACCCGGCTGAACTCAAAAGCAAGGCAGCAAAAAAAAAGGAAAAATCAAACCACAAAAAAAAAAAACAGAAAGTAACTTATCTAAATGATAGCAGGAGACAGCAGAAAGGCAAGCTGAATTCCAACCTAGACCAGGAAGAAACAATTGATCACCAGCAAGGATCATGGGAGGTCAGCTCACTTATATCAGGCCAGTCCGTCCCACCTGATAACCATTCATCAATTGCAGGTGGTGGACTTTTGCTGTTCAACATAGGTTTAATACCCTCAGCAACCACCAGAGGGAGCCCCAGCTCCAAAGTCATCTCGAACACATTCACAACAGTACCCCCCCTTGAGGAGGGGTCACCAAACCCTCACGTGCACCACCAGGCCGATGAGGATGAGCTCAGTGATAGGCACAGACCAGTCAGAGGTGGTGTTACCTTTCGAACGAGCCTCTGAGCCCATGCAGTGTGATGGGATTGTTTCTGGGGCTCAGGTCAAGAATTTCAGAAGCGTAATAAGTTGTGTTTTAATTGTGGGGATGCTTCTCATACTATTTCCGTCTGCCCTAAATGGGGAAGATGTTTTTCGCGCTCATTTGATTTTTCTAATTTTCTCTTGACTGTTACCTTGATCTGCTTCTTGTTCACATTTTCTACTCAGGCTTTTGTCGATTCAGGAGCAGCCTGAACCTGATGGATTTCGACTTTGCCAAACGTTGTGGGTTTCCCATGGTACCCCTGCAGACTCCTATTCCTTTGCTGGGCATTGATTCTACCCCTTTGGCAGAGAATAAACCCCAGTTTTGGACCCAGGTGATAATGCGGGGAGCCCCGGACCACCAAGAGAATTGTAAAATTTTAGTGTTGCATAATTTTCATGACATTATTGTGCTGGGTTTTCCTTGGTTGCAGACCCATAATCCTCTTTTGGATTGGAAGTCTGTGTCTGTGGCCAGTTGGGGTTGTCAATGTGTTCATGTTGACAACCCTGTGTTTTCTACCTCTCCCCAGTCACAGGAGATCCCCGGCTATTTGGCTGATGATTCTGATATGTTTAGTGAAAGTAAGTCTGCGTCCTTGCCTCCTCATAGGAGTTATGATTGCGCAATTGAGTTGGTGCCCGGTTGTAAATTTCCCAAGGGTCGGCTCTTCAATTTGTCTGTACCTGAGCATGATGCTATGCGATCTTATATCAAAGAGTCATTGGAGAAGGGTCATATTCGACCGTCCTCTTCACCCTTGGTGCCGGCCTTTTTTTGTGGCCAAAAAGGATGGTTCATTGATACTAGTATTGACTATCGTCTCCTTAATAAGATCACTGTTAAATATCAGTTTCCGTTACTCCTGATTTCCGATTTATTTTCCCGAGTGAAAGGTGCTAGTTGGTTTACCAAGCTTGACCTTAGGGGGGCGTATAATCTTATTCGCATTAAGCACGGGGATGAATGGAAGACGGCATTTAATACCCCTGAGGGGCATTTTGAGTACCTAGTGATACCTTTTGGGCTCACTAATGCCCCTTCCGCTTCCAATCTTTCATGAACGATATTTTCCTGGATTTTGTGGATAAGTTTCTGATCGTCTATTTGGACGATATTTTGATTTTTTCTAATGACTGGGATTCTCATATGGAGCATGTTCGGATGGTGTTCCGTATTTTGAGAGAAAATGCTTTGTATGTCAAGGGAACAAAATGTCTCTTTGGTGTACAGAAGGCTTCGTTTTTGGGATTCATTCTATCTCCGTCCCTTTTGAAATGGACCCAGTCAAGGTTCAGGCCATTTCTTATTTGGGTTCAGCCCACTTCATTGAAGGCTCTTCAGAGATTTTTAGGTTTTGCTAATTTTTACCGTAAATTTATAAGTAATTTTTCTGGTATTGTGAAACCATTGATTGATTTGACCAAAAAGGGCTCTGATGTGGTAAATTGGTCTCCAGAGGCAGTTTCGGCTTTTCAGGAGCTTAAGCGGAGATTCACTTCTGCTCCGGTTCTGCGGCAACCTGATGTTTCTCTCCCATTTCAGGTGGAAACAGATACTTCTGAGATTGGGGCAGGAGCCGTTTTGTCCCAAAGGGATCCTGTAACCTCTAAGATTAACCCTTGTGCCTTTTTCTTCCGAAAGTTTTCCCCAGCTGAACGTAATTATGATGTGGGGAATCGGGAAATATTGGCTATGAAGTGGGCGTTCGAATAGTGGAACATTGATTAGAGGGAGCCAAACATCAAGTTGTGGTCCTCACTGACCACAAAAACTTGATCTATCTCGAATCAGCAAAGTGATTGAATCCTAGACAGGCCAGGTGGGCCTTGTTTTTCACGCATTTTAACTTTGTGGTCTCCTTTCTCCCGGGTGCTAAGAATGTTAAGGCGGATGCCCTCTCTAGGAGTTTCCTTGCGGATTCTCTTGATGTGACTGAGCCTACTGCCATTCTTAAGGAGGGTGTCGTTCTCTCTGCTATCTCACCTGATTTGAGACTGGCCCTGGAGCAATTTCAGGGGGATAAACCTGATCGTTGCCCTGTGGGGAAATTGTATGTCCCAGACCAATGGAGGAAAAAAGTTATGTCTGAAGTTCATTGCTCTGCATTGGCTGGTCATCCCGGTATTTTTGGTACTAGAGATTTGGTGAGTCAATCCTTTTGGTGGCCTAACTTATCTCATGACGTCAGGAACTTTGTGCAGTCCTGTGGGACTTGTTCTCGGTCCAAACCTTGCTCTCACTCTAGTGGATTGTTAATGCCATTGCCTGTGCCCAGGAGGCCATGGACCCATATCTTATGGATTTTATTTCCGACCTCCCTGTCTCTCAGAGAATGACCGTTATCTGGGTGATCTGTGATAGGTTTTCCAAGATGATTCATCTTGTGCCATTGCCAAAGTTGCCATCCTCTTCCGAGTTGGTGCCCTTGTTTTTTCAGCAGGTGGTTCGGTTGCACGGCATTCCAGAGAACATTGTGTCTGACAGTGGAGTCAAGTTTTTTTCCAGATTTTGGAGGACCTTTTGTGCTAAACTGGGAGTTCAGCTGTCTTTCTCCTCTGCGTTTCACCCTTAGACCAATGGGCAGACTGAGAGAACAAACCAGACCTTGGAAACTTATCTGAGATGTTTTGTGTCTGCTGATCAGGATGACTGGGTCGCTTTTTTGCCTTTGGCTGAATTTGCTCTAAATAATAGGGCTAGTTCTGCCACTTTAATATCCCCTTTTTTCTGCAATTTCGGGTTTCATCCCTCGTTTTTCTTCGGTGCAGGTGAAGGCTTCTGTCTGTCTGGGTGTTGACTCTATGGTGGAGAGAATGCAGCAGATTTGGGATCAAGTAGTGGATAAGTTGTCTCTCTCTCAGGAGAAGGCCCAACGGTTTGCCAACCGGCATAGGACTGATGGTCCTGGTTTAAAGTGGGTGACATGGTTTGGTTGTCCTCAAGAAATATCCCTATGAAGGTTGCATCTCCAAAATTTAAGCCAAGGTTCATTGGACCTTATAAATCTGGAAATTCTTAATCCTGTTTCCTTCCGTTTGGCTCTTCCTGGGACGTTTAAGATTCACAACATCTTCCACAAATCTTTATTGAAGAGGTTTGTTGAGCCAGTGGTTCCTATGGCTGCACCCCCTGAGCTTGTTTTGGTTGAGGGCAATTTGGAGTATGAAGTAGAGAAGATATTGGATTCTCGTCTGGCTAGACGGAGACTCCAGTACTTGGTTAAGTGGAAAGGTTATGGTCAGGAGGACAATTCTTGGGTGTTTGCTTCTGACATTCATGCGGAGAGATTAGCTCCGACTTTCACTGGACTCACCCTGATCGGCCTGGTGGCGCAGGTGAGGGTTCGGTGACCCCTCCTCAAGGGGGGGTACTGTTGTGAATTCTCTGGATTCTGAGTTGGGGCTCCCACTGGTGGCTGTTGATATTAATGAACCAGTCTTGACTGACAGAGACCTTTCAGCTGCTGACGATTGGCAATCTGGGAGTCATGACTGGGGGATTTAAGGGAGTAACTTTCCCATGATCCGGTGATTAGTTTCTCTTCCTGGTCCAGTTTGGAAGTCAGCTGGTTTCCTGCTGTCTCCTGCGAACATTCAGATAAGTTATTTTCTGCTTGCTTCTGTGGTTTTGCTTTTCTTTGTTTTTGCTGCCCTTCTGAGTGAGGTCAGCCCGGTCCCCCTGCTGGGGCCTGCGCTGGTCTCTGTTTCTCATTTATTTCTGTTCATTTGCTCTGTACCTGTTATTTTAGTGGCTGCTGGGTAGCTGCTTGTTCACACCAGAGTTCTGATATAGCGGGGGCGAGATCGTGTGGTCTCAGCATTTTTGGAATCAGAAGTGTTGGAATATTTCCTAGGGTTTTGCTGGGTTGCAGACAGTATTCTTTCCTGTCCTGTACTATCGAGATAGTTTTTGGCCCCAGCGTTTACTTACTCTATTTTCTGCCTGCGTTTGTATTTCATCTAGTCTAACCGCCATTAAATGTGTGGGGGCTACCTATTCCTTTGGGGCACTACTCCGGGGCAGTTAGCTTTCCCCTCTCTATCTTTAGGCTTAGCTAAAGGTACTGTCACACTAAACGAGATCGGTAATGAGATCGCTAATGCGTCACCGATTTATGACGCAGTTGCGATGTCGTTAGCGACGCAGCTGTGTGTGACACGTAGCAGCGATGTGGCCCCTGCTGAGATGTCGTTGATCGCTTATGAACGTTCTGAGCAGTTTTTTGGTCGTTGGTGTCCCACTGGTGAGCCTGAATCGCTGAGTGTGACACCCTTTATGAACGACTTCACCAGCGTCGCAGGTGGGACTAGGTTTTCCCAACGACCGCAGAGGTCGTTATACAGATCGCTGATGAGTTGTGTTTGGAATCTAACTAGCGATCACATAGCGATTGCACTAGCGATCTCGCCAGGTCGTGTCGTTGTCGTGATCGCTGGTGCAATCGCTAAGTGTGACAGTGCCTTAACTCTCCGGCTGTGTCGAGGCGTCTAAGTCAACGTAGGTACGTCCCACTGCTGCTTCTAGTTGTGCGATTAGTTTAGGGGTCTGCAACCCATTAGTTCCCAACCTCTGTGGGTGTTTGGCTGCCTTGGCTGTTTTTACTCCTGTCCTCCTCGGCTACCATATCATAACAGTCCGATCTATCAAAATATAAAATAAATTAATCCGATTGGTAAACAGCGTAACAAGAAAAAAAATTAAAACGCTCTCTCCTTCTGTACTTATGTGTGTCCTGTATTGCTCATATTTATTGTACTTGTCTATACTCACCCCATCTCACATGTAAAGCACCATGGAATAAATGGCGTTATAAAATGAATAATAATAAAAAAAAACGCCAGAATTACGTTTTTTTGGTCATCACAACATTGCAATAAAATGCAATAAGGGTACGTTCCCACGATCAGGAAATAGCACGGCTTTGGACTCAGCGTATTTTCACTGCATCCAAAACGCTGCGCTCAATCACATAGTGAAATACATGTGTTCACTGAACCATGCAGATTTACTGCATCCAATACATTCTATTGTGGATATTTATGTTGCCTCTTCGCAACAGAATTTGACATGCTGCGACTCGTAAATCCGTTCCACGGGTGAGTTTACGCAGCATTAAATAGAAGCACAGTGGCCATGGGATTTCTATGAATCCCATCCACTGTGCTTGTATCATAGGAACGCAGAGAAAAAATTGGAGTAAAAATACCATAACCAAACGATAAATATCTTATAAACAGAAGTTTATTACAAATAAGGTGGTACATTGGGAAAAGTTTACATACCAAAATTATCCAGTAATAGTGATACAAACGCACAAAACTCAACGGTCTCGGTAGACATGTGTCTACTACATGATTTACTAAAGCCTACACAGTAACATAAGCTGGGAAGCAATGGAACATTATAGTCTCATACAATATTATAATCAAGTGATGATAAAAAGTCAACATATATCCATTCCTAAATACTAAGTTTCCCAAACAATGCCTCCATAATAGAAATCGCTAAAGTGCTAGTGCAGTACAAATGCTCATGGCCCGGACCCACAAGCACAGGGACCTATAGAGTAGCATGTCATATCATAGAAGTGAGGGAGATCTTACCCATGCTGATGTGGCAGTGTAGGAACGCGCCCCTACGCGCGTTTCGCAGTCACTTCCTCGGGGGGCAGAAGTGTGTGCAAAGTCCCCTAATTGTGCCCTTAAATATCTGACAATAGAGCGGATAATGAGCGGCACCTGTGAGCGCCGTGCCCAGGACCTCCCACGGCATCCCCCAGGCGGGTGCGCTCCATGGGTGCACCCGACTGACGTCAGCAGAGCAAAACACAGGGCACGACGACACCCGGCGCATGCGCAGTTAATGCCGGGCATTTGTGGCCATATTTGAAGCTGGACAAGGTGCCCACAATGTAAATACCTTCCTTCGGTGTCCACATCAGCATAAGAAAAGCAAGATTAAAACACCACTAAATAGCAGCCACATTATAGCCCACATTATAGAATGAAGAGGGCAGAATTAAGTACATCTTCGCATATACATATATGAATACTCATGGGCATAATATTGATTGATATGGTACTAGATAGCAGATAGATATCAACAAAATATCAAATAACATGCTAATCGCAAAAGGTATGGACTATAAAAAACCATACTAAGATGGTATTTATATGGAACCATTAAGAACATACAAAATGTCAGTACAAAAGCAATTTAATAAGAGTATCATATAGTTCCATCAGGGTGCGATGTCCGGATGTTTTTCTTTCTCCATTCATCAAACACAATGGGCACCAACCGCATCAGGATTCATTCACCAGATGGTATAAAAGAAATACCGCTCCTCCGCCACTCCATGTACCAGACCACATTTGGATAAATAGATCTAATGTAAAGTGAAAAAGTAAAAGTTAAAAAACATTAAAAACAAAATAGAGCATAGGAATCAACTAAACAGAGACGAACTAATGACTACAAGTATGGTGCAAAACTAAGCTGCTCATTCAAGCCCTCAGGAACCATGGTATTGAGTGTCACTATCCAGCGGCACTCTTACTGTGCCAAAACACGACTGGCATCACCACCACGAATCCCCAACATAATGCGGTCAATGCCTTTAATCTTTAATTCATTGGATTTGCAATCATGTTTCAAACGAAAATGTCTGGGGATTGTTTTAAGTGACGCCATATCATCCACTTCACGGGCGGCCCCAATATCCCGAATATGCTCACGTGTCCTCACCCATAGTTCGCGTGATGTAAGTCCAATATAAATGAGGCCACATGGGCACATGGCATGGTAAACAACATGCGTTGTGGAGCATGTAATAAACTCTCTAATGTCATAATTTTTGAGGCCGCCCGATGAAATGAAGGACGTGGCCCTCACATGGTTCCTACAGGCCAGGCAACTCCCGCATGGAAAGAATCCAGTTCTCCTCTCCCTTATATTAAAGGGGGATCTAGACTTTGCCACATAGTGACTGGACACAAGTGTGTCCCTAAGATTTTTTCCCCGTCTCGCCATCATCTGAGGGTAGGGTGAAAGTCATTGCTTCAAAAGAGGGTCTGTCATCAAAACTGACCAGTGTTTCCGCAATATGTTGCGCATATTATCCCACTGTTGGTTATATGTAGAAATATACCGTATCACACCCTCCTTATCATTCAATTTCTTTTTTGATGCTCCTAAAAGATCCACTTTATTCGTCCTCCTTGCTCTCAAGTATCCATTTTTGATACAGCAATTACTGTAGCCCCGATCACTAAATCTCTGCCCAAGGTTCCTAGCCTGTCTTTCAAAAAGTGCATCGGTGGTGCATATTCTCCGAGCCCGGAGAAATTGACCGGTAGGGATAGCACTGATGGTGGAGGCCAGATGTGCCGATGTCGCGTGTAACAAAGAGTTAACTGAAGTTGTCTTCCGATATAGATCAGTCTCAATACATCCACCCTCCACCACCTTAATTTGGATATCCAAGAATGAGACTGCACAGTGGTCATACTGATATGTGAGTTTGATATTGAATTCATTGCGGTTCAACCCCACCATAAACTCATCCAACTCTACTGTGGATCCCTGCCACAAAAATAAAACATCGTCAATGTAACGATACCATCCAAGGATCTGGGGGGCGGCTTCTGCGCCATCCAACAGCAAACCCCTCTCCCAATATCTGAGAAAGAGGTTTGCATAGGAGGGCGCATAAGCCGCCCCCATTGCTGTACCACGTTTCTGTAAATAAAAACGATCCTTGAATGTAAAAAAGTTATGGGTGAGGATGAACCGCAACAAGTCCAATATCAACTCACGAAGATCAGGATCAAGGTTACTTGCTTCAAGATAGAATTGGGCAGCCTCAAGACCTTGGGCATGGTGGATGCAGGTGTACAGAGACTCCACATCTGCCACCACCAACAGTGTATCAGGTTCAAGTGACAAACCGTCAAGTCTCCTCAGGACGTCCTTCGTGTCTCTGACAAATGAGGGCAGCTTTTCCACCTGAGGTTGCAGGTAATATTCAATGAAGTTACAAACTTGGTTGCATAGCCCTCCGATGCCAGAGACAATCGGACGTCCTGGGGGAGAGACAGGATCTTTATGGACCTTGGGCAGAAGATAGAATGTCGGGACTACAGGGGCCCTAATGAGGAGGCCATCCATCACTTTTTTCGAGATGATACCTCTCTCGAAGGCTATTTCGAGGATAGATGCTAATTCACCCTTAAAAAAGGGTACCATAGAAAGTAGCGTTTTGGACGCAGCGCAGGTGAGTTGCGTCCAAAACGCTGCTATTTCATAATTATGGGCACGTACCCGAAGAGGCGATGAAAACATCATGCATATCCTAAAATGGTATAACAAAATCAGCTCAGGATTCAAGAAAAAAGCACTCCTTCAGCCCCAGATACCAAAAAATAAAAAAGTCACGAGTCTCTGAAAATGGCAACAGACACATTTTTTTTTACAAATTTGTGTTTGTTTTTTTTTTACACCATTTAAGTAAAAAAAACCTATACATGTTTGGTATCTGCATACTCAAACTGATCTGGGGAATCATGTTGACAGGTCATTTTTACAATATATTGAATATGCTAAATAAAAACTCAAGAAAACAATGTGGAATTGCACCCTTTTTGCCACTTCACTGCGCTTGGAATATTTTTCCTGCTTTCCAGTGCACTACGCGGTGAAATCAATGGTGTTAAAAGTGCAACTCATCCCACAAAAAAACAAGCCCTCATTCTTCTATATGGCTGGAAAAATAAAAAAAAGTTATGGCTCTTGGAAGAAGGGGAGGAAAAAATGAAAACAAAAAATGGAAAATTGCTCATGGGTGAATGGATTAACCCCTTAAGGACCGCCGATATGCCTTTTAACGGTGGCAGTTAAGGATACTTAAGCCACAGCGCCTCTTTTTAGTGACTATGAGGAATAAGGGTATAGCGACCCCCCAGAATTTTTCCGGGGTCTCTGCTACTGGAGGTAGCTGAGACCCCAGAGAACATGATTCAAGTTGGTTTTTACCAACCCCGATGTTGCAATCACTGTTATTAATGGTATAATGGCGACCGTAAACAAAAGTCCAATTTCCCATTTAATTTCTCTCTCCTCTGATGTGATCGCACATCAGAGGAGAGAGAAATGGTGTCCCGCGGATCCCCCCTCGGTACCTCCGTTGTCCCTGCAACCCCATGTGAAGTCAACAATAGGAAATTTTTCCTATGGATTCATTTTGATCACTGTTTTAGATCCTATCACATTGATCAAAATAAAAAATAGAAATTCAAACTCCCTTTATCACCCCTTTAGTTAGCTGAAAATCATAAAATAAAGAAAAAATATTTATTTCCATTTTACCATTATGGTTAGAGTTGGGCTAAGTGAGTTGGGCTAAAGTGAGGTGGGCTAAATTGAGTTGGGTTAAAGTGAGTTGGGCTAAAGTGAGTTGGGCTAAAGTTAGGGCTAGGCTAAAGTTAGAATTTGGGTTGGCTAAAGTTAGGGTTAGGGTTGGGCTAAAGTTAGGGTTAGGGTTGGGCTAGGGTTAGGGTTGGGAGTAGGGTTAGAGTTGGGCTAAAGTTAGGGTTGGGCTAAAGGAAGGGTTGGGCTAGGGTTAGGGTTCTGATTATGGTTGGGATTATGGTTGGGGTTGGGATAAGGGTCAGGGGTATGTTAGGGTTAGTTTTTGTGGTTAGGGTTATGGTTAGGGTTGGGATTAGGGTTAGGGGTGTGTTGGGGTTAGGGTTGTGGTTAGGGTTAAGTTTAGGGTTGGGGTTAAGGTTAGGGTGTTGGGGTTAGAGTTGGAGTTAGAATTGGGGGGTTTCCACTGTTTAGGTACATCAGGGGGTCTCCAAACGAGACATAGCGCCACCATTGATTCCAGACAATTTTGGGTTCAAGAAGTCAAACGATGCTCCCTCCCTTCTGAGCCCTGCCATGTACCCAAACAGTGTCTTCTCCCCAATATGGGATATTGGCGTACTCAGGAGAAATTGCACAAAAAATTTGTGGTCTATTATCTCCTGATACCGTTGTGAAAATGAAAAAAACTGGTTCCAAAGTATTTTTTTGTGAAAAAAGTAAAATGTTCGTTTTTTCCTTGCACATTGCTTTAGTTCTCGTGAAGCACCTGAAGGGTTAATAAACTTCTTGAATGTGGTTTTGCTCACCTTGAGGGATGCAGTTTTTAGAATGGTGTCACTTTTGGGTATTTTCTATTATAATGACCCCCCAAACTCACTTCAAATATGAGGTGGTCCCTAAAAAAAATGGTTTGTAAATTTTGTTGGAAAAATAAGAAATCGCTGGTCAAATTTTATCCCTTATAACCGAACAAAAAAAAATAAGTTTCCAAAATTGTGAGGAGATAAAGTTTGAAGAAGGAATCCAGCTCCAAGGAGTAAAATCGATTTCTTTTATTCATTTTCAATAGTAAAAATACAAAAGGTCATGCATCAGTTCAACTGAGTCTAAGAACATGTGTGTGTTCGAAACGCGTACAGTTTCAGCCAGGCACTTTTTCTCACCGATATATCCGGTATTAACATGATGCATGACCTTTTGTATTTTTACTATTGAAACTGAATAAAAGAAATCGATTTTACTCCTTGGAGCTGGATTCCTTCTTTCTTCAAGCACATCTCAAGGTGTCTGGCAGAGACACGTATCCTTGCTCAAGGTTCATGGAATCCACCACAGTTTCCTTGGAAGGGGTGAGCTGAATTAATTTTGTATATTCTGATATAAAGTAGACATGTGGGAAATGTTATTTATTAACTATTTTGTGTGACACCACTCTGTGATTTAATTAAGTGTAGAAAAATTAAAAGTTTGAAAATTACAAAATTTTCAAAATTTTTGCTAAATTTCCATTTTTTTCTTAAATAAACACAAGTTATATTGAAGAAATTTTACTACTATCATGAAGTACAATATGTCACAAAAAACAGTCTCAGAATCAGTGGGATTCGTTGAAGAGTTCTAGAGCTATAACCTCATAAACTGACAGTGGTCAGAATTGTAAAAATTGGCTTGGTCTTTAAGTACCAAATTGGCTCTGTCACTAAGGGGTTAAAGATGCCAGTCAAGAAAATTTAGTGCAGAATTTATATGCAAATGAGTCAAGAAGTGCACTAAAGGCGTGTCAATGCACTTTTATGGCTTCTTTCACGCCCCCAGGTCACTTCCAGCCTGATTTGCATTTAGCTTCTACGCTTCTTCTACATGTAAAAATGTGGCGATTGGTTCCCTTTAAGCAATACAGCATGGTAAAAAGCTGGGTGACAACCATATAGGAGTTGTAATAGTTGCCATTAATGTTTATATCCAACATTTCCATACTGGAGTAGAAAAGCTAGAAATGGCTTAGTGAAATATTTAAAGGATTTCTAGAAGAGAAGTACTTAGAGGTTCTTACTTTCAGATTTTTTTATTTTATTTTATGGTGAAATAAGCTTTATAGTACAAAATCCAGATGGTTTGTTAATAGGATTATTACAAGTACACACTTGGTGATATTTACAAAATTAGGATTAGAAGTAAAATATAATTGCTTTGAAGAATAAATGAAAAGCGTAAAAACTTACTGTATAGGCTGATAATGAAAGAAGTAGAGATACAGTGCAACATCACAAGCACCACTCAGTATGGAGAACGTGAAGGAAATGTACAATATTCGGATGACAATTTTATTTAAAGAAAACTAATTTTTTTTTCTTAAGTTTTTCATTACCTTTAGCTTTCCCGTTTTCAGCAACTTTGGAAAACAGAAATTAAATAAAGCTCACATGTGGAAGAAAACAGGTAGAAGTGATGGAACAGGTAGCGAAAAGAAAGAACAGAACTAATGAAAAGCAACAGCAGAGTTGTAGGCAATTTTCAGGGACACTTTCAGTGGTGATCTAGCAGCAGAAAAAATTTTCTTTTTTTTGGTGAGAAAAAGATTGAAAGAAAGAGACGAACTTTCCAACATAGCAAATGTCAAGTGTTAAACTATTCAATTCAAAGTGCATATATAGCAGAGAATGGCCATCATACACTAAATTCTGACGGACAGGAAGTCTCAATGTGTTGACCCCACTTCTTCCAAACTCATGGACCAACTAAGGATGATTTCACCTTTTTTGGTAATCTTGCTGTGCTTATGGACATAGGAGGAGTTCTAAACATGATTTACGGTTGCCCAGTCTCCAGAGAGGTATGAAGACATTTCTGGGTTCTGATGTAACAAGTACAGGTGCTTCTCACAAAATTGGAATATCATCTAAAAGTTACATTTATTTCAAATCTTCAATACAAAAAGTGAATCTCATATGTTATATAGAGCCATTACAAACAGAGTGATGTATTTCAAGTGTTTATGTCTGTTAATGTTGATGAAAAACTACAAGTCATTATCTCAGTAAATTTGAATAATTAATAAAAAAAACACCTGGAAAGGCTTCCTAAGAGTTTAAAAAGGTCCCTTAGTCTGTTTCAGTAGGCTCCACAAGCATAGACTGCTGACTTGACAGATGTCCAGAAGGCAGTCATTGACATACTCCACATGGAGTGTAAGCCACAAAAGGTCATTGCTAAAGAAGCTGGCTGTTCACAGAGTGCTGTATCCAAACATATTCATGGAAAGTTGAGTGAAAGGAAAAAATGTGGCAGAAAAAGTTGCACAAGCAACCGGGATAACCGCAGCCTTGAAAGGTTTGTTAAGAAAAGGCCATTAAAAAACTTGGGGGAGATTCACAAGGAATGGACTACTGCTAAAAGTCATTGCTTCAAGAGCCACCACACACAGACGTATTCAAGACATTGGCTACAAGTGTCGTATTTCTTGTGTCAAGCCACTCATGACCAATAGACAAAGCCAGAAGCGTCTTACCTGGGCCAAGGAAAAAAGAACTGGACTGTTGCTTAGTGGTCCAAGGTGATGTTTTCAGATGAAAGTAAATTTTGCATTTCATTTGGAAATCAAGGTCCCAGAGTCTGGAGGAAGAGTGGAGAGGCCACAATCCAAGCTGCTTGAGGTCTCTTGTGAAGTTTCCACAATTAGTCATGGTTTGGGGAAACATGTCATCTACTAGTGTAGGTCCACTGTGTTTTATCAAGACCAAAGTCAGCGCAGCCGTCTACCAGGAAATTTTAGAGCACTTCATGCTTCCCTCTGCCGACAAACTTTTTGGAGATGGAAATGTCATTCTCCAGCAGGTCATGGCACCTCTCCACCCTGCCAAAAGTACCAATACCTGGTTTAAAACACCAGTATCACTGTGTTTGAGTGGCCAGCAAACTCGCCTGTCCTTAACTCCATAGAGAATCTGAGGAGTTAGAATATACAGTCATGGCCAAAAGTTTTGAGAATGACACAAATATTATATTTTCACATGATCTGCTGCCCTCTGGTTTTTATGTGTGTTTGACAGATGTTTTTATCACAGACAGAAATATAATTGCAAACATATGAGTAACAAAAGCTTATATTGACAGTTAGAATGAGTTAATGCAGCAAGTCAATATTTGCAGTGTTGACCCTTCTTCTTCAGGACCTCTGCAATTCTCCCTGGCATGCTCTCAATCAACTTCTGGACCAAATCCTGACTGATAGCAGTCCATTCTTGCACAATCAATGCTTTCATTTTGTCAGAATTTTTAGGTTTTTGTTTGTCCACCTGTCTCTTGATGATTGACTACAAGTTTTCAATGGGATTAAGATCTGGGGAGGTTTCCAGGCCATGGACCCAAAATCTCTATGTTTTGTTCCCTGAGCCATTTAGTTATCACCTTTGCTTTATGGCAAGGTGCTCCATCATGCTGGAAAAGGCATTGTTGATCGCCAAATTGCTCTTGGAGGGTTGGGAGAAGTTGCTCTTGGAGGACATTCTGGTACCATTCTTTATTCATGGCTGTGCTTTTAGGCAAGACTGTGAGAGAGCCGATTCCCTTGGCTGAGAAGCAACCCCACACATGAATGGTTTCAGGATGCTTAACAGTTGGCATGAGACAAGACTGGTGGTAGCGCTTACCTTGTCTTCTCCGAATGAGGCGTTTTCCTGATGTCCCAAACAATCGAAAAGGGGATTCATCAGAGAAAATAACTTTACCCCAGTCCTCAGCAGTCCACTGCCTGTACCTTTTGCAGAATATCAGTCTGTCCATGTTGTTTTTTCTGGAGAGAAGTGGCTTCTTTGCTGCCCTCCTTGAGACCAGGCCTTGCTCCAAGAGTCTCCGCCTCACAGTGCGTGCAGATGCACTCACACCTGCCTGCTGCCATTCCTGAGCAAGCTCTGCACTGCTGGTAGCCCAATCCCGCAGCTGAAACACTTTTAAGAGACGGTCCTGGCACTTGCTGGTCTTTCTTGGGCGCCCTGGAGCCTTTTTGGCAACAATGGAACCTCTCTCCTTGAAGTTCTTGATGATGCGATAGATTGTTGACTGAGGTGCAATCTTTCTAGCTGCGATACTCTTCCCTGTTAGGCCATTTTTGTGCATTGCAATGATGAATGCACGTGTTTCTTTAGAGATAACCATGGTTAACAGAAGAGAAACAATGATGCCAAGCACCAGCCTCCTTTTAAAGTGTCCAGTGGTGTCATTCTTACTTAATCATGACAGATTGATCTCCAGCCATGTCCTCATCAACACCCACACCTGTGTTAATGGAGCAATCACTGAAAAGAGGTTAGCTGGTCCTTTTAAGGCAGGGCTGCAATGATGTTGAAATGTGTTTTGGGGGATAAAGTTCATTTTCTAGCCAAATATTGACTTTGCAAGTAATTGCTGTTAAGCTGATCACTCTTTATAACATTCTGGAGTATATGCAAATTGCCATTAGAAAAAGTGAAGCAGTAGACTTTGTAAAAATTAATATTTGTGTCATTCTCAAAACTTTTGTCCATGACTGTATATATAGATAGAGTATATATTATATATATATATATATATATATATATATATATATTACACCAAATCATTTTATGGAACACCATAAATGATACAAAAGTGAAAAAGCAAAATGATGTTAAAACATGTTTATTTATTGTATTATTAAAATTGAACAACAAAAAATTAAAAAAACAGGACAGTGGACCTCCAAAAGGAGAGAGGGGGAGATTTAAATACCAGTTGACATCTAATTAGAGTGGGCAAATAGGTTGCCAATAGTTAACACATCATTAAATGTACATGCAGAAATTGCAAAAATTAATATTAAATTAATTTAATTAGCCCACAAACCCACAGGGGGTTAATAAACAAGCCCTGATATGTTTAAATTGAAAGTAAACCTCCACTGCCAATCCTATGTGCTAATATATGAGGAACAGTCCTATATGGATTATACTGCGATCTCAAGAGGAAACAGCAAGTGCATAAATTTAGGCAGCTAAACAGTTAAAGGGCAGTAACTGACCTGCTCCTAGGATAACTGATTGCTATTGAATCCTATATATATATGGAGATAACATGCAGCTTAGTAAGGGATTGTCTCTATTCATAGGATCTATTGAACATAAATAAAGATAGCACCATAGAAATTACCTGAATTGGCAGAGGGGCAGATTGTCAAAAGCAGAGCTAAGAGGAAAACTGGAGCGCTCCCCACACAGCCCGACGAGCGCCGTTTCGCAAAGTGCTTCTTCCTGGGGCGTGCACCGGTCAGGTGTTGGGAGGATTTTATATGCTCAGCCCTGATAAGGGTATGTAAACAAGACGCAGGTCATTGGATGTATATTGGAGCGCACAGCGCCGGGTACCGCCCCTTAGGCTAAGGGGACTTCCACAGACCGCTCCGTGGCGTCAGTAACTCCACTGACGTCACATGTTGGAGCGCCTCCGGAAGTCAGAGGGTACGGTCACCTCTGCGCGTGCGCGCCCATGCCGCCGTACCTACGATCTGTTTACATAGGAAACTGTAGTTAGGGGCGGACTCAGGGCAGGGAAAGGAAGGGGAAGGGGAAAACACTATTCCTAGCAGCTTGACGCTGCCTTACGCTGAATCTAAGAGGAGAAACACTATCGTGTTACAAAGGGGCTCACACTTGGACATATCCGAATTATCGGTATATATATGGAAATTCTTGGGATGAATAATAATAGATAGGATAATAAAGATAAGTAAATATTATTATTATTATTATAAGGAATGAACCATACCTACATATATAGAATTAGAGCTAATTAATATAGGATATACAGTTATACACATGTGTATTGTAATAAATAATGCAAAAAGGGGGATATAATATAAATGAACTATATATCCCTAGAAATATAAACTAATACACAAAAAAAAAAAAAAAAATTGAACAACCAATAATAAAAATAATAATTTTGCATTTCATTTGGAAATCAAGGTCCCAGAGTTTGGAGGAAGAGTGGAGAGGCACACAATCCAAGCTGCTTGAGGTCTCTTGTGAAGTTTCCACAATTAGTCATGGTTTGGGGAAACATGTCATCTACTAGTGTAGGTCCACTGTGTTTTATCAAGACCAAAGTCAGCGCAGCCGTCTACCAGGAAATTTTAGAGCACTTCATGCTTCCCTCTGCCGACAAACTTTTTGGAGATGGAAATGTCATTCTCCAGCAGGACTTGGCACCTGTCCACACTGCCAAAAGTACCAATACCTGGTTTAAAAACACCAGTATCACTGTGTTTGAGTGGCCAGCAAACTCGCCTGTCCTTAACTCCATAGAGAATCTGAGGAGTTAGAATATACAGTCATGGCCAAAAGTTTTGAGAATGACACAAATATTATATTTTCACATGATCTGCTGCCCTCTGGTTTTTATGTGTGTTTGACAGATGTTTTTATCACAGACAGAAATATAATAATTGCAAACATATGAGTAACAAAATCTTATATTGACAGTTAGAATGAGTTAATGCAGCAAGTCAATATTTGCAGTGTTGACCCTTCTTCTTCAGGACCTCTGCAATTCTCCCTAGCATGCTCTCAATCAACTTCTGGACCAAATCCTGACTGATAGGAGTTAGAGTATAGTGCCACTGAGCAGCGGCAATTCCCACAGGTGTCAGCTGTATGTGACAGCTGACACCCTGAGGTATTTGCCTCGGCCAGTTTTGCGACCAATTGGGGAAGATTAACCCCTTAAATACCACTGTCAATCGCGACAGCGGTATTTAAGTTGTTGAAATTGTGTCACAATATCCCTTTAATCATCCTCGCATTGAAAATCATGGGTGCAGATTAGTGATGAGTGAGTGTGCTCATTACTCTAGATTTCTGAGTATGCTTGGGTGTTCTCCGAGTATCTTGGGTGTGCTGGTAAATTCAGTTTGAGTCGGCCGCAGCTGCATGACTTGCGGCTGCTAGACAGCCTGAATACAGTACATGTGGGGATTGCCTGTTTGCTAGGAAATCCCCACATGTATTCAGGCTGTCAAACAGCCGCAAATCATGCAGCTGCGGCGACTGAAACTGAATTTACGAGCACGCTCAAGATCCTCGGAGAACACTCAAGCATGCTCGGAAATCTTCAATAACAAGCACACTCACTCATCACTAGTGCGGATGGTTACCATGGTTCCCTGAGGTCATGTGATGACCCCAGGTTACAGTGGCCTGTGAAATCCAGCAATAAGCTGAGTCTCACAGGGATAGTCAATGAGTCACTAACATATACTGTACATGTGTACAGCAGTGTATGAGACCAGTAATCAAAATAAAAATTATGCATGTCCCACACTGAAAAAGGGTAAAAAAGTGAAAAAAGTAAAATAAAATATGTAAAAAGTAAAACACACACAAATCGTAAAAATCCATTTTGCATTCGTTCTTGGACAATGATGGAACTGCAGTGCGCGCCATGTTCTTTGACTTCTCTAGTGCTTTCAATACCCTACAGCCGCTCTTACTACGTAATAAGTTGACTGATATGGTGGTAGATGAGGGGATGGTGAACTGGATAAGTGACTACCTGACTGACAGGCCGCAGTTTGTAAGGATGGGGGAGGTGGTATCTGGCAGTGTACGAGCAGTGTGGGAGCCCCTCAGGGTACAGTGCTGTCACCCTTCCTCTTCTCATTGTATACAGCTGACTTTCAGTATAAATCTGATTTTGTCACCTCAAATTCTCAGATGACCCGTGATTGTAGGGGGCATTGTGGGTGACCGGGGGGAGGAGGAATATAGAAGGGTGGTTTCTGACTTTGTGGATTGGTGTCAGACTAACTGTCTAGAACTAAATGTAAAGAAAACCAAGGAGATGGTGGTGAGTTATAGAAGGAAAAAGGAGGATTACATTACCGATCACCATTGCTGGCCAGGAGGTTGAGATTGTTGAGAGCTACAAATATTTGGGGGTTCACCTTGACAGTAAACTTGATTGGAGGTGTCATACAGAAAAGGTTTCCAAGAAGGGAATGAGCAGACTGTACTTTCTGCGGAAGCTCAGGTCGTTCAATGTGTGCAGTAAAATGCTGGAGATGTTCCACCAGTCTGTTGTAGCAAGCGCCATCTTTTTTGCTATCATTTGCTGGGGCAGTAGTGTGCGAGTAGCTGACGCTAATAAGCTCAACAAACTTATCAAGAAGGCAAGTGCAGCTGTTGGCCTCCATCTTGACTCTTTTGAGAAGGTATTGGAGGATAGAATTCAGAAGAAGTGTAAGGCTATAATGAACAATAATACACACCCTCTATACGAGCTGTTCTTGAAGAGAAGAGCACATTCAGCAGCCGTCTAATCCTATTAAGGAAAAAGATAATTGGCGTGCACTCTAGTCTTAGTGATGAGAGGTGCTGGTACAATAGGCCAATAGGTCCAAACACTAGTAATGTAGGTATTTACTTGCATTAAATATAATATACAAGCTTTTTCATTCTATGGGCTAATATATATCACTGTTCCTTACAGCAATATCTTTCTATGGGGGATCTCTCCTCTCTTTTTTGAGCACTTATCCACTATTCCAGGATTGAGGTAAAATTATTTTCCACATTATTTTTCATGTTTTTCCAGCACGTGATATGTATTAATATATCTAATAAGCTCATTTGCATAAATATGTTCATTAATGTGTTCTTTTTTCACCGACTATTTTCTTACCATGTATGGGACTTTATACTATTATTTTGTCAATGAACTGAATTTTGATATACTGTTTTTTTATTTTTGCAGCAAGCACATGATTAAGGCTCAGGTTGAGCCGAAACGTCGTTATATTTCGCTTCTGCTTATGCCATTGCTTCTATTCTGTTTGACTCCCATGATTTGCTGTTCACAATAAATTTTCATATTCACCTTTATGAGTGTGCGGTAAAATTATACATTACTAATCCTATTAAGGTGCAAGAAGGAGAAATTCAGGAAATCGTTTGTACCTACTGCTATGGGGATGTATAATCATTTCCTAAGGGTGGTAGAAAATAATGACTGATGGCTGGTGTACTAATGTCAATTAACATTAACACCTGAACTACCCACTTTTATTTACTATGTAATGTTGGTATACCTGTGCAAGATTTGTGTCCTAATATTTTATGTACTGCTGTTTGTATTGATGCTGTAATACTGTAATTTCCCCCCGCGATCAATAAAGTGTATCGTATCGTATCGCATCGTACTCAAAATGCACTGTTTGTGATAAAACAAAAATAAACAAAAAAAGTACACATAATTAGTATCGCCACATCCGGAACGACTTTCTCTTTAAAACTGGCACATTATTTACTCCGTTTGGTGAACGTCGTAAAAAAAATAATAATAAAAAACATGCCAAAAATGTCGCTTTTCATAGTTACTTAAAAAAAAAGTGAATAAAAAGTGATCAAAAAGTTATATGTAAAATAAAATGGTAAAGATGAAAACGCTAAATAGTTCCCCCAAAAAAGCTAATATGGCTCATTCGGCAAAAAAGTAAAAAGTTACAGCTCTCAGAATATAATGATGTAAAAACAAATTTATTTTGCTAAAATATTGTTTTTAGTGTGTAAAAATAGCAAAGCATAAAAAAATATAAATATGTTATCGCTGTGATCGTATCGACCCGACAAACAAATCACTCATCGCTTTTACCGCAAGGTGAACGGCCCAAAAATAAAAAATAAATAAAACCAATAACTGAATCGCTGGGTTATGTTCATTCTATGTCAGAAAAATCTAAATAAAAGCGATCAAAAAGTATTATGTATCCCAAAATGGAACCAAAGAAATCTGCAACTCGTCCCATAAAAATGAATGCCTCATACAGCTCTTTTTTGCCAAAAAGTAAAAAAGTTACAGCTCTCAGAATATGGCGAAAAAAAAACTTTTTATAAAAAAAGCATTTTTACTGTGTTATTAGAAAAACCTAAAAAAAAACCCGATATAAATCTGGTATCGCTGTAATCACATCAACCCGAAGAATAAATCCGCCTCATCACTTGTACTGCACAATGAACCTTGCAAAAATAAAAATATGGACTATTCTTGTACTGCTGTTTATCTGTTCATTCTACTTCCCAAAAATCAGAATAAGGCTCGGCTCATATTTATCTTGTGCTCTCTGCTGAGCGTTTACATCAGGATTTCCGTGTAAATTCCCCAAAACCGCGATTCAAGCAAAACCCTGGACGGAACCACTAACTTATGAGGCAGATGGAGTCACTTTGGATGGGTCTGTGTTCCAGCAGTGTCCCATTATTTTGGGCATCTTTTAAGAGCACAAGTGTGGGCACCCACAGATTTGTGCATGCCTAAAACAATGGATATCACTGGAACAGGCGCCTAACGGAGTATGAAGTGTCTTAATCTATCTCTTTGTGGGTGATTTCTTTGGGGATTAAGTCTAGATCACACTTTTGTGGGATTTACACGGAAACACTGAGGTAAGTGCTCAGTGTAGAACACAAGAACGTCATCCAGGCTTATTCTGGAAGTGATCAAAAAATATTATGAACCCCGAAATGTTACCAAAGAAACCCCTAATTTATCCTACACAAAACCAGCCCCCACTCAGGTCCGTCATCTGTCACTGTCCCCATAATACTGGTAGAAAAGTCTCTAAAAATGCGACATGTCTTCCACAAATAAAATCCAGTGAATTCAGCGCTCCAAAATCCAAATGACGCCTCTTTCTGAATCCCACTGTGACTAAACCACAGTAAGCAGCCACACATTTGGCATTATTGCAATGGAGAGAAGGCACTTAATTTATGGGGGCGTATCGCCTGAATCACAAGTTGAGCACAATGTATGGGGCGCTACAATATATGGGGGCTCTACACTGAATTGGGACACAATGTATGGTACTAGCAGGGCCGGCTCCAGGTTTTTATGGGCCCCGGGTGAAAGAGTTTCAGTGGGCCCCTTTAACACAGACCATGATTCATGATGCTCCGATACTGCAGAGAAATATGGGTATAGTACAATGCCAAACACTTCTCTTCTTCCATTACATGAGAGATATATATTGTAATGTAGAAAATAATGACTGAGGGCTGGTGTACTAATGTAAATTATTTATTATGTAATGTTGGTATACCTGTGCAAGATTTGTGTCCTAATATTTTATGTACTGCTGTTTGTATTGCTGCTGTAATACTGTAATTTCCCCCCGGGATCAATAAAGTGTATCGTATCGTATCGTATCGTAAATTCTACAATAGCTCAGAAACCGCCGAATCCTCACAACACACAGTACAGACCGGACAGTACAGTCCTCCATACAATATTATGGGCCAAATAAAATGCTCCATAAAGAATATTGGACTCCAAATATTGCTCCATACAGAATACTGGACCACATAAATTGCTCCATACAGAATACTGGTCCCTATATAATGCTCCATACAAAATATAGAGCTCTCCTCTGCACTGTGCTGCGCTCTGCACTGTTACGGCTCAGGAAAGGGCGCTGTGGAAAGACGTAATCGCACCCTGTGACCTGAGACGTCATAGTACAGAGCTGCGGAGGCACGGGAGAGGTAAGTAGGTAAGTATTGTGCTGGCTGCCGGGGCCCTGAGCATGCGGGGGGGTCAGTGGTGGCGCTAACACAGCTCTCCTCCGCTAACGGGCGCCAGCATCTAGGTTTTCTGGCACCCAGGGCAAGAATTCAGTTTTGCGCCCGCCTCCACACACACCCCCTAACCCTAATCCCCCCTTCACACTGAATAATCCCCCCTTCACACTAATAATAAATCCCCCTCACACTGAATAATCCCCCAACACACAGAATAATCCCCCATCCACACAAATAATAAATACCCCCTCACACTGAATAATCCCCCACACACAGAATAATCCCCCTCCACACAAATAATAAATACCCCCTCACACTGAATAATCCCCCACACACAGAATAATCCCCCTCCACACAAATAATAAATACCCCTCCACACTGAATAATCCCCCCTCCACACAGAATAATCCCCCAACACACAGAATAATCCACCCCCATACAGAATAATCCCCCCTCCACACAAATAATAAATACCCCCTTCACAATGAATTTTCCCCCCTCCAAACAAATAATAAATACCCCCTTCACACTGAATAATCCCCCCACCACACAAATAATAAATCCCCCAACACACAGAATAATCCCCCCTCCACACAAATAATAAATCCCCCTCACACTGAATAATCCCACAACACACAGAATAATCCCCCCTCCACACAAATAATAAATCCCCCTCACACTGAATAATCCCCCAACACACAGAATAATCCCCCCTCCACACAAATAATAAATCCCCCTCACACTGAATAATCCCACAACACACAGAATAATCCCCCCTCCACACAAATAATAAATACCCCTCACACTGAATAATCCCCCAACACACAGAATAATCCCCCCTCCACACAAATAATAAATACCCCCTCACACTGAATAATCCCACAACACACAGAATAATCCCCCCTCCACACAAATAATGAATTCCTCCTCCACACTGAATAATCCCCCCCACACAGAACAGATCCCCTCCACAAAGAAGGAATTCCACCCACACATAAGCAAAGAATAAATCATCCCCTTCTAGCTGAATCTTCAGCTGCACAGCCACAGGAGGTGGGAGCACTTACCACATATCTACTGCCTGCCGGAAAGTGACTTCAGCAGCGTGATCACATGACATGATCATGCTGCTGACGTCGCTCTGACCTGAAGGTCAGAGCTTCAATTGTACTTGCGTCTGAAAGACGCCAGTACAATTATTCCCTGGACTCTGGGAGCCGGCGCGCTGCAACTTCTCTGTGCCGGCTGTCAGCTTGACAGCTGGCACTGAGAACAGCCGATTCCCAGTCCAGGGGGCGGCAGAATACAGCCACCAGGGGAGACACTGCGGACCGCCGCATTAGGCGGTCCGACTGCGCCTCCCTAGATATGCCTTTGGGCGCCGGGGTGCCCAACAGCGAGTGGGCCCCCCCGCTGGCTCAGGGCCCCGGCACTTGCCCGGGTACACTGGGTGCTGACACCAGCCCTGGGTACTAGGCTGGCAGATTTGCAATTCTCCAGAAGAAAAGCCTGTCATGGATGTTACAAAATAGTCATTGCAGTCATAGATGAACTAATTAAGGTGCAGTTTCTACAATGTGGTCACTGTGGGTTTTTCTGCTCTTGTGGCACATTAGGGCTCTGCAAATTTCTCCCGTAAACTATTCTAGCAAAATCTGTGCTCCAAAAGCCAAATAGCACTCCTTCCTTCTCAGCCCTGACATGTGACCAAACTAATTTATGACAACATATGGGGCAGCAACGCGTTTGGGAGAAATTGCACAATAAATTATGGGGTCCAGTTTCACCTGTTAAGCCTTATGTACCTGACAAATTTGCAGCAAATACAAAAATTACCACTAGAATGTCATTTTTCCACGTCTCAATGTTATAAAATTCTGTGAGGAACCTATCGGTTTAAAATACTCAATACTCACATCCACCTAGATGAATTCCTTGAGGGGTCTAGTTTCCAAAATGGGGAAGTTCTGCTGTTTTTACAAGTCAGGAGCACTTCAAATGCAACATGGCATTCACAATCTATCCCAGGTAAATAGCACTTTTTCCTTTCCTAGCCCTGCCATGTGGCCAAGCGGAAGCTTTTGACCACATATGGGGTATTGTAACGTTCGGGTCTTATTGTGCAACAAACTGTGGGGTCTGTTTTCTCCTATTGTTCATTGTGAAAATTACATTTTAGTGTTAAAACAACATTTTTGTGAAAAATTTGAAGATTTTCAATATGACAACTTAATGTTATCAAATTCTGTATAGTACATGTGGATTCAAAATGCTCATTATACACATGGATAAAATTCTTTAGGGGTGTAGTTTCCAAAATGGGGTCACTTGTGGGGCTTTTCATTGTTTAGGCACATTAGGGGCTCTCCAAATGCGACACGACGCCCGCAGACCATTCCATAAAAGTCTGCGTTTCAAAACATCACTCCTTCCTTTCCAAGTCCTGCCCCAAATAGTAGTATTCCCCCACATATGGGGTATCATCATACTCAGTAGAAAATGTGCAACACATTTTTGTATCTATTTTCTACTGTTACCCTTGAGAAAATAAAAAAATTGGGGCTAAAAGTACATTTTTGTGGCTAAAATGTGATTTTTTTATTTTCACAGATCTATGTTATAAACTTCTGTGAAGCATCTGGGTGCTCAAGGTGCTTACTACACATCTAGATAAGTTCCCTAATGGATATAGTTTTCATAATGGGGTCACTTGTGGTGGGTTTCCACTGTTTAGGCACATCAGGGGCTTTCTGTTATGTTTCGGTAGCTGAGGAGTGCAGGTAAAAAAGGCAATACACCAGAGCAGTTGGAATCTATGAGATTGCAGTACCCTGACTAACCACAACTAGAGGCAGCCGTGGAGCGTTCCTACGTTGGTCCTAGATGCCTCGTCACAGCCTGAGAAACTAACTACACCTAAAGATAGAAATAGGAAAGCTATCTGCCCCGGAGCAGAACCCCAAAGATAATAGAAAGCCCCCAAACATGTAATGGCGGTTAGACAAGATGAAATACTGACACAGAAAGAAAATAGTATGAGCAAATGCTGGGGCCCAAACTAACTAAAGAGAAAAGGATAGGAAGGGCACTTACTGCAATCCCAGAAAACCCTGAAAGGCACCAACTCTACTAATTTCAAAAACACCTGAGATCACACGACCTCTTCCACCTAAATTAGTTCTCTGGTGTAACAAAATCAAAACAGCAGCCACTGAAAAAACTGGAAAAAGCAAAAGTACAAACATCAGTGGCTGAACAAAACTGAGAAGGCAGAAGCCCCCGGAGAGGACCCTGAAGGCCCCCACAGAAGTGCAGGACAAAATGCAAAAATATAGCACAAACACAAAAGAAGAAAATGTCTTATCTGTTAGCAGGAGATGCAGACACGACACAGCAGGCTACAAGGGAAACAGGAATAAAGGATCCAGACCAGAACAATTGATCACCGGCAACCCTGATGGGAAGGTGACTCCCTTATATAAGACCAATCAGTAACACCTGATTCCCAGTCCTCACAATCTTCACTGGACAGACTAGCACCGCTTGTAACCACCAGAGGGAGCCTCTGCTCAGAACTCATCTCAAACCCATTCACAACAGTACCCCCCCCTGAGGAGGGGTCACCGAACCCTCATTTGAGCAACCAGGTCGGTCAGGATGAGTTCTATGATACGCACGGATAAGTCTCCTAGCATGGATGTCCGAAGCAAACACCCAAGAATTGTCTTCCTGACCATAACCTCTCCATTTAACCAAATACTGGAGTTTCCGTCTAGAAAAACGAGAATCTAATATTTTCTCAACCACATACTCCAGATTGCCCTCAACCAAAACAGGGTCAGGAGGCACAGCAGCAGGAACCACTGGCTCAACAAACCTCTTCAACAAGGACTTGTGGAACACGTTATGGATCTTAAATGTCCCTGGAAGAAGCAAACGAAAAGAAACAGGATTAATAATCTCCATGATCTTATAAGGTCCAATGAACCTAGGCTTATATTTAGGAGATGCTACTCTCATAGGAATATTCTTTGAGGACAACCAGACCAAGTCCCCCACTTTAAACCGAGGACCATCAGTCCTATGCCGGTTAGCAAACCGCTGGGCCCTCTCCTGAGAGAGGGACAACCTCTCCACTACCTGGTCCCAAATCTGTTGCATACGCTCCACAACAGAGTCAACACCTGGACAGACAGAAGCCTCCGTCTGTCCTGAAGAAAATCGAGGGTGAAACCCAGAATTACAAAAAAATGGAGACATCAAAGTGGCAGAGCTAGCCCTATTATTAAGAGCAAACTCAGCCAAAGGCAAAAAAGAGACCCAGTCATCCTGATCAGCAGACACAAAGCATCTTAGATAAGTCTCCAATGTCTGGTTTGTTCTCTCAGTTTGACCATTGGTCTGAGGATGAAATGCCGAGGAGAAAGACAATTGAACACCCAGTTTAGAACAAAAAGTCCTCCAAAATCTGGAAACAAACTGGACTCCTCTGTCAGACACAATGTTCTCAGGAATGCCGTGTAAACGAACCACGTGCTGAAGGAACAACGGCACCAATTCAGAGGAGGAAGGCAACTTAGGTAATGGCACAAGATGTATCATTTTGGAAAACCTATCACAAATTACCCAGATGGTGGTCATTCTCTGAGAAACAGGAAGGTCGGAAATGAAATCCATAGAGATATGGGTCCATGGTCTCTTGGGCACAGGCAATGGCATCAACAAACCACTAGAGCGAGAGCAAGGCTTGGAGCGAGAGCAAGTCCCGCAGGACTGCACAAATTCCCTGACATCACGAGACAAGGTAGGCCACCAAAAGGACCGACTAACCAAGTCTCTGGTACCAAAAATTCCGGGATGCCCAGCCAATGCGGAACAATGAATCTCAGACATCACACTCTTTTTCCACTGGTCCGGGACAAACAATTTTCCAACAGGGCAGCGCTCGGGCCTATCCTCCTGACACCCCTCCAGAGCAAGTCTCAAATTGGGCGAGATGGCGGAAATAACTACACCCTCTTTCAAAATAACAGAAGGATCAGATAACTCAGGAGAGTCCGCAAGGAAACTCCTCGAGAGGGCATCCGCCTTAACATTCTTAGTGCCAGGAAGAAAGGAAACCACAAAATTAAAACGTGTGAAAAACAAGGCCCACCTGGCCTGTCTAGGATTGAGTCGCTTGGCAGATTCCAGATAGACCAGATTCTTATGGTCCGTAAGGACCACCACCTGATGTTTGGCTCCCTCCAGCCAATGTCTCCACTCTTCAAAAGCCCACTTCATGGCCAATAACTCCCGATTACCCACGTCATAATTACGTTTAGTAGGAGAAAATTTTCGAGAGAAAAAGGCACAAGGGTTACTTTTAGAGGTCTCTGGATCTTTTTGGGACAAAACGGCACCTGCCCCAATTTCAGAGGCATCAACCTCCACCTGAAATGGCAGAGAAATATCAGGCTGCCGTAGAACAGGAGCAGAAGTGAATCTTTGCTTAAGTTCCTGAAATGCAGAGACTGCCTCAGGAGGCCAATTCACCACATCAGAACCCTTTCTGGTCAAATCAGTTAATGGTTTAACAATAACCGAGAAATTACCAATAAATTTACGATAAAAATTGGCAAAACCCAAAAATCTCTGAAGAGCCTTTAATGAAGTAGGTTGGACCCAATCACAGATGGCCTGAACCTTGACCGGGTCCATTTCAATAACAGATGGGGACAAAATGAATCCCAGAAATGAGATCCTCTGTACGCCAAAAAGACACTTTGATCCCTTCACATACAGAGCATTCTCTCTCAAAATCTGGAATACAGTTCGAACATGTTTCACATGAGAGTCCCAGTCATTAGAAAAAATCAAGATATCATCCAAATAAACAATCAGAAATTTGTCCACAAAATCCCTGAAAATGTCATTCATGAAGGACTGGAAGACGGAAGGAGCATTAGTGAGCCCAAAGGGCATCACCAGGTACTCAAAATGCTCTTCAGGGTATTGAATGCCGTCTTCCATTCATCCCCGTGCTTAATGCGAATAAGGTTATACGCCCCCTGAGGTCAAGCTTGGTAAACCAAGTAGCGTTTTTCACCCTGGAAAACAGGTCAGAAATCAAGGGTAACGGGTATTGATATTTCACAGTAATATTGTTCAAGAGACGATAATCAATACACGGCCTTAATGAACCATCCTTTTTGGCCACAAAGAAAAAACCGGCACCTAAGGGTGAAGAGGATGGTCTGATATGACCCTTCTCCAATGATTCCTTGATATAAGACCGCATAGCGTCATGTTCAGGTACAGACAAGTTAAAAAGGCGACCTTTAGGGAATTTACTACCCGGCACTAATTCAATAGAGCAGTCATAGCTCCTATGGGGAAACAAGGATGCAGATTTACTTTCGCTAAACACATCAGAAAAATCAATCAAAAAGTCAGGAACATCCTGAGCCTGGGGGGAGGCAGAAAAAACAGGAGTGTTGGTATTAACACATTGGCAGCCCCAACTTGTTACAGACACAGATTTCCAATCCAAAACAGGATTATGAGACTGTAACCAAGGAAAACCCAGCACGATAATGTCATGCAGATTATACAGAACCAAAAATTTGCAGCACTCCTGGTGATCAGGTTCAACCCTCATTATCACCTGAGTAGAAAACTGGGTTTATTCTAAGCCAAAGGGGTAGAATCGATCCCCATTAGGGGAATAGACTTCTGTAGGGGTATCAAGGGAAATCCACAACGTTTAGCAAAATCATAATCCATCAGGTTAATAGCTGCTCCAGAATCAACGAAAGCCTGAGCAGAAAATGAGGACAGAGAGCATATCAGAGTGACAGTTAATAAAAACTTAGTCTGAACACTACCCAAGACAACTGAGCGTGCAAAACGTCTTCCCCGCTTAGGGCAGACTGAAATAGCATGAGAGGCATCACCACAGTAGAAACATAACCCATTGCGCTTTCGAAACTCATGACGCTGTGCCCCAGACACCACTCTATCACACTGCATGGGTTCAGAAGCTGGTTCACAAGGCAACACCATTCCACGCATACTTCTCCGCTCACGCAAACGTCTGTCAATTTGAATCGCTAATGACATAGAATCATTGAGACCAGAGGGGACAGGGAATCCCACCATAACATCCTTTACATTATCAGACAGACCCTTCCGGAAAAGGGCTGCCAAAGCGTCGTCATTCCATTTGGTCAGGACTGCCCACCTACGGAATCTCTGACAGTATAACTCAGCGTCATCAAGCCCCTGATTTAATGCCAACAAGGCTTTTTCAGCTTGATCAGTGACATTAGGCTCATCGTACAATAACCCCAAGGCCTGAAAAAATGCATCAACATCACTCAAAACAGGATCCCCAGGTATCAGGGAAAAAGCCCAATCCTGAGGATCGCCGCGCAGGAGAGAGATGATAATTTGAACCTGCTGCGCTGCGTTCCCTGAGGACTTAGATTTTAAGGCAAAAAACAATTTACAATTATTTTTGAAATTCTGAAACTTAGCTCGATCCCCTAAAAACAAATCTGGCATGGGAATCCTAGGTTCCACAACAGTCAACCTAGCAAGATATGCAGCAATACTCTGAACCTCAGTGGCAAGCTGATCCACACGGCCAGACAGCTGTGCAAACTCCATTGAGAGAAAAAAAAATCCTCCTCAGCACCCAGAGATACAGAGGGAAAAAAAATGCAACAAACAGGAAAATATCTCTGACAACCTTTTTTCTTTCACAATATTTTTTCCCTTCTGTGAGTACCATACAATTTTCAATTTTTAGGCCGGTGATACTGTTATGTTTCGGTAGCTGAGGAGTGCAGGTAAAAAAGGCAATACACCAGAGCAGTTGGAATCTATGAGATTGCAGTACCCTGACTAACCACCACAACTAGAGGCAGCCGTGGAGCGTTCCTACGTTGGTCCTAGACGCCTCGTCACAGCCTGAGAAACTAACTACACCTAAAGATAGAAATAGGAAAGCTATCTGCCCCGAAGCAGAACCCCAAAGATAATAGAAAGCCCCCAAACATGTAATGGCGGTTAGACAAGATGAAATACTGACACAGAAAGAAAATAGTATGAGCAAACGCTGGGGCCCAAACTAACTAAATAGAAAAGGATAGGAAGGGCACTTACTGCAATCCCAGAAAACCCTGAAAGGCACCAACTCTACTAATTTCAAAAACACCTGAGATCACACGACCTCTTCCACCTAAATTAGTTCTCTGGTGTAACAAAATCAAAACAGCAGCCACTGAAAAAACTGGAAAAAGCAAAAGTACAAACATCAGTGGCTGAACAAAACTGAGAGGCAGAAGCCCCCGGAGGGGACCCTGAAGGCCCCCACAGAAGTGCAGGACAAAATGCAAAAATATAGCACAAACACAAAAGAAGAAAATGTCTTATCTGTTAGCAGGAGATGCAGACACGACACAGCAGGCTACAAGGGAAACAGGAATAAAGGATCCAGACCAGAACAATTGATCACCGGCAACCCTGATGGGAAGGTGACTCCCTTATATAAGACCAATCAGTAACACCTGATTCCCAGTCCTCACAATCTTCACTGGACAGACTAGCACCGCTTGTAACCACCAGAGGGAGCCTCTGCTCAGAACTCATCTCAAACCCATTCACAACAGCTTTCCAAACACGACATCACTTCCACTCTTGATTCCATACATTTTTTTGTTCAAATAGTCAAACGCTACTCCTCTTTTGAGACCTACCGTGCGCCCTAACGGTGGATTTCCACAACATATGGGGTATCAGCATACTCAGGAGAAATTGTACAATACATTTTTTCCATTATCCTTGTGAAAATAACAAATTTGGAGCTTAGACAAATAATAATAATAATAATAATAATAATCTTTATTTATATAGCGCCATCATATTCCGCAGCGCTTTACAGTTTAACAGTTTCAAAACACAAGTCATAAGTAACAACGTTAACAATACAGTAATTAAAGCAAAATAAGACGGCCCTGCTCGTGAGAGCTTACAATCTACAATGAGGTGGGGGAGATACAAAATACAGGTGTGTATATACAATGGTGCATTTACAATGATGGTCCAGCCATCTTAAGGGAGTGAGGGATGGATGGAGATAGTGAATGGGCTACACACACACACACACATTACACATAGAATGACTTTGATTAGTGAATGTGATAGGCCGCTCTGAACAGATGTGTTTTGAGGGAGCGCCTGAAACCATGCAAATTGTGGATAGTCCTAATTTCTTGGGGTAGAGCATTCCAGAGGATTGGGCACAGCGCGGGAGAAGTCTTGGAGTCGGGAGTGGGAGGTACGGATTAGTGCAGAGGTTAGTCGAAAGTCGTTTGCAGAGCGCAGCAGTCGGTTAGGCCGATAGATAGAAATGAGGGAGGAGATGTAGGGGGGTGCTGCAGTGTGGAGAGCTTTGTGGGTGAGAACAAGTACTTTGAATTGGATCCTATAATGAATGGGCAGCCAGTGTAAGGACTGGCGAAGAGCGGACGCGTCCGAGTACCGATTAGCCAGATGGATAACCCTGGCTGCTGCATTAAGGATGGACTGGAGAGGGGATAGTCGAGTAATGGGGAGGCCAAGTAATAGAGCGTTACAGTAGTCCAGGCGGGAGTGGATCAATGCTACAGTGAGGGTTTTTGTTGTTTCCATGGTGAGAAAAGGGCGGATTCTAGAGATGTTCTTTAGGTGTAGGCGGCAAGAGCGGGCAAGAGATTGTATATGGGAGGTGAAGGAGAGATTGGTATCAAACATAACACCCAGACAGCGAGTCTGCTGCCGGGGTGTTATTATGGTGCCGCCCACTGAGAGGGAAATGTCAGATTTAGGGAGGTTAGTAGACGGCGGGAGCAGAAGAAGTTCAGTTTTGGAGAGGTTGAGTTTCAGATAGAGATCAGACATGATGTTGGAGACTGCGGACAGACAGTCGGTGGCGTTCTGTAGTACAGCGGGGGTAAGGTCGGGGGATGATGTGTATAATTGTGTGTCATCAGCATAAAGATGGTACTGAAAGCCAAATCTGCTGATGGTCTGTCCAATTGGGGCGGTGTAGAGAGAGAAGAGAAGGGGGCCAAGGACTGAGCCCTGGGGTACACCGACAGTGAGAGGGAGAGGAGATGAAGTGGAGCCAGAGAACGAAACACTGAAGGAGCGGTCAGAAAGATAGGAGAAGAACCAGGAGAGAACAGTGTCCTTAATACCTAGAGAGTGGAGCCTGGACAGTAGGAGACGGTGGTCAACCGTGTCGAAAGCTGCAGAAAGGTCGAGTAAAATGAGCAGAGAGTGGTCGCCGTTACGTTTTGCTGTCAGAAGGTCATTGGTCACTTTGATGAGTGCAGTTTCAGTCGAATGTAGGGTTCGGAAGCCGGACTGTGAAGGGTCTAGGAGGGAGTGAGTGGAGAGGTAACGGGTGAGGCGGGAGTAGACTAGGCGCTCCAAAAGTTTGGAGATGAAGGGGAGATTGGAGACCGGTCTGTAGTTGTTTGTGCAGGAAGGGTCAAGAGCGGGTTTCTTTAGTAGTGGAGTAATGATGGAGTGTTTGAAGGAGGATGGGAAAATGCCAGAGGAGAGTGAGAGATTGAAGATTGTAGTTAGGTGAGTTGTGACAACAGGAGAAAGAGACTGGAGGAGATGTGAGGGGATGGGGTCGGTAGTGCATGTAGTCGGACGAGAGGAAGAGAGGAGTCTGGAGACTTCTTCTTCTGTGATGGGATCAAATGTGGAAATTGAGCCAGGGGAAATGCAGGGTGGGATGGGAGTCACAGCACTTGGTGGTTGAGAGCAGATTTCCTGACGGATAGTATCTATTTTTTCTATAAAGTGGGAGGCCAGGTCATCAGCACAAATGTCTGTGATAGGGGCTTGTGCTTTTGGCCTGAGGAGGGAGTGAAAAGTGTCAAAAAGTTTCTTGGGGTTGTTGGCTAGTGAGGAGATCAGTGTGGTGAAGTAGGTCTGTTTGGCGAGGTGAAGGGCACTTTTTTGTGAAAAAAAGTTAAATGCTCATTTTTTTCCTTTCACATTGCGTTAGTTAATGTGAAGCACCAGAAGGGTTAATGAACTTCTTGAATGTGGTTTTGAGGACTTCTAATGTGAGGTGGTCCCTAAAAAATTGGTTTGGTAAATTTTGTTGGAAAAATTAGAAATTACTGATCAACTTTTAACCTTTGTAACGTCGTAACAAAAAAAATATGTTTAAAAAATGATGCAGATGTTAAGTAGAGATTTGGGAAATGTTATTTATTAATTATTTTGTGTAACATATCCTTCTGATTTATGGGCATAAGATGTAAAAGTTGGAAAATTGCAAAATTTTCGCCAAATTTCCAATATTTTTACAAATAAATGAAAGTCATGTAAAACAAATGTTACAACTAAAATGAAGTACAACATGGCATGAAAAAATAGTCTCAGAATCAGTGGGATCCATTGAAGCATTCCTGAGTTATAAGTATAACCACATAAAGTGACTCTGGTCAGATTTAAAAAATTTAGCCTGGTCATTGAGATCAAAATTGGCTTGGTCACTAAGGGGTTAAATAATGCACCGTAGGTCAGTTTATGCTGCATAAAAAAATACAGAGGTTATGAAATGTCTATAAATCCCAAATACTGTATATACTCGCGTATAAGCTGAGATTTTCAGCCCATTTTTTAAGGATGAAAGTCCCCCTCTCAGCTTATACGTGAGTCATATACGCCAGGGGGTCGGCGGGGAGGTGGAGCGGGGGTGTCAGCTCATACTTACCCCCCTTATGCATCTCTGCAGCCCCCAGCTTCTCCCACGGTCTCAGGCTCCTTCCTTCAGCGGTCACGTGGTAACGCTCATTAAAGTCATGAATATGCGCATATTCATGACTTTAATAAGCGGTACCACGTGAACGCTGATGGAATAGCTGCCAGAGACAGTAGGAGAAGAGCAGGGGCTGCAGAGCACACGCCAGGAGGGGGTAAGTATATGCGATATTTCACCTGTCCCCATTCCACCGCTGCACGCTGCTGTGTCCTCCGCGTCATCTGGCTGTGATGTTCAGGTCATAGTGCGCGATTACGTAGTTAGTGCGCACCGTGCCCTCTGCCTGAACAGTCGATGACAGAGGACCTGGAAGACGGAGCGGCATGCAGCGGTGGACCGGGGACAGGTGAATATCTCAGCTGCCGGGGCCCTGAGCCAGCGGTGACACTGGCACCTGTCCCCCAAAGCGCGCCGGTGTCCCCGCCAGCTCAGGACACAGGCACCTGGCCCCACAGCGACAAGAGGTGAGTATGTCATTTTTTTTTTATTTGCAGCAGCATTATATGGGGCATAATCTATGGAGCATCATATTGGGCATAATCTATGGAGCATCATATGGGGCATAAAATATATGGGGCATCATATGGGGCATAATCTATGGAGCATTTTATGGGGGCATAATCTATGGAGATTCATATGGGGCATAATCTATGGAGCATTTTATGGGGGCATAATCTATGGAGCTTCATATGGGGCATAAAATATATGAAGCATCATATGGGGCATAATCTATGGAGCATCTTATGGGGGCATAATCTATGGAGCATCATATGGGGCATAAAATATATGGAGCATCTTATGGGGGCATAATCTATGGAGCATCTTATGGGGCATAAAATATATGGAGCATCTTATGGGGGCATAATCTATGGAGCATCTTATGGGGGCATAATCTATGGAGCATCTTATGGGGGCATAATCTATGGAGCATCATATGGGGCATAAAATATATGGAGCATCTTATGGGGGCATAATCTATGGAGCATCTTATGGGGCATAATCTATGGAGCATCTTATGGGGGCATAATCTATGGAGCATCATATGGGCATAAATTATATTGAGCATCTTATGGGGCATAATCTATGGAGCATCATATGGGGCATAAAATATATGGAGCATTTTATGGGGGCATAATCTATGGAGCATCATATGGGGCATAAAATATATGGTGCATCTTATGGGGCATAATCTATGGAGCATTTTATGGGGTATAATCTATGGCATATCTTATGGGGCATAATCTATGGAGCATTTTATGGGGCATAATCTATGGAGCATTTTATGGGCATAATCTTTGGAGAATGTTATGGGGCATAATCTATGGAGCATCTTATGGAGCGTAATCTATGGAGCATCTTATGGGCCATAACCTGTATGGAGCAGCATATAGGGTATAATTATCCTATGGAGCATCTTATGGGGCCCATTATGAACTTTATGGAGCATTATATGGGGCTCCTGATTCAATATGGATATTCGAAAACATTTAACCTACTGATGTCTCAATTAATTTTACTTTTATTGGTATCTATTTTTATTTTTGAAATTTACCAGTAGCTGCTGCATTTTCCACCCTAGGCTTATACGCGAATCAATAAGTTTTCCCAGTTTTTTGTGGCAAATTAGGGGGTCGGCTTATACTCAGGTCGGCCTATACATGAGTATATACGGTGCTTTGGCGGAATTGTAAGATGCTGCATTTTTAACCATTTTTTTCAAAATATATAGCAAAAAAAACGTAGCAAATACTCATCACTGGAACTGAGCATGAGACCCTAGTCACATGTACGAGTATGAATGCTATTTGTGGTATTCTTGTATAGCACTCATATCTATGAGAGTCTATGGTACCATTCACATGTCCAAGTAAAATCATGGAGACATGTTTTATTTTGATCCGACCCTAGGCAATACGAGTCTGTTAAAGAATTGGACCACACTCGAATGCCATCCGAATGCAATCTGATTTTCATGGACTGAGACATAGGAAAAGGTGGAGAAACCTTTTTTTTCTCCACGTACAATAAAAATGAATAACACTGAAGAACATAATCGGTCTATTTTTCTAATATGTTAGAAAAACGGATGTCCGAATGAGACCTTATTGCGCAAAACCATGTGGTGTCAATAAAACATTTCATTAAAGCACCTCTCCAACATTTTCTTTATTTCACTGCAAGAGTGGTATCACTAATTTATATTCCCTGTACTTATTAGTTATTACTTATTACTAGCCGCCACTCTCCTTTGTTATCGGCAGCTCTCTAGTCGTGGTAACATAGTAACATAGCAAGGCCGAAAAAAGACATTTGTCCATCCAGTTCAGCCTATATTCCGTCAGAATAAATCCCCAGATCTACATCCTTCTAAAGAACCTAATAACTGTAAGATACAATATTGTTACGCTCCAGGAAGATATCCAGGCTTCTCTTGAACCCCTCGACTGAGTTCGCCATCACCACCTCCTCAGTCAAGGAATTCCAGATTCTCACTGCCCTAACAGTAAAGAATCTTCTATGCTGGTAGAAAAACCTTCTCTCCTCCAGACACAGAGAATTCCCCCTTGTGACTGTCGTCTTTCTTGGTATAAACAGATCCTCGGAGAGATATTTGTATTGTCTCCTTATATACTTATACATGGTTATTAGATCGCCCCTCAGTCGTCTTTTTTCTAGACTAAATAATCCTAATTTTGCTAATCTCTCTGGGTATTGTAGTTCCCACATCTCCTTTATTAATTTTGTTGCCCTCCTTTGTACTCACTCTAATTCCATTACATCCTTCCTGAGCACCGGGGCCCAAAACTGTACCCAGTACTCCATGTGCGGTCTAACCAGGGATTTGTACAGAGGCAGTATAATGCTCTCATCATGTGTATCCAGACCTCTTTTAATGCACCCCATGATCCTGTTTGCCTTGGCAGCTGCTGCCTGGCACTGGCTGCTCCAGGTAAGTTTATCTTTAACTAAGATCCCCAAGTCCTTCTCCATGTCAGAGTTACCCAGTGGTTTCCCGTTCAGTGTGTAATGATGATATTGATTCCTTCTTCCCATATGTACAACCTTACATTTATCATTGTTAAACCGCATCTGCCACCTTTCTGCCTAAGTTTCCAGCTTTTCCAGATCCATCTGTAGCAGAATACTATCTTCTCTTGTATTGACTGCTTTACATAGTTTTGTATCATCTACAAATATTGATATTTTACTGTGTAAACCTTCTACCAGATTGTTAATAAATATGTTGAAGAGAATAGGTCCCAACACCGACCCCTGTGGTACCCCACTGGTCACAGCGACCTAGTGAGAGAATATACCATTTATAACCACCCTCTGCTTTCTATCACTAAGCCACTTAATTACCCATTTACACACATTTTCCCACAGACCCAGCATTCTCATTTTGTGTACCAACCTCTTGTGTGGCACGGTATCAAACGCTTTGGAGAAATCAAGATATACCACGTCCAATGACTCACCTTGGTCCAGTATATAGCTTACCTCTTCATAAAAAATGATTAGATTGGTTTGACAGGAGCGATTCCTCATAAACCCATGCTGATATGGAGTTAAACAGTTATTCTCATTGAGATAATCCAGAATAATATCCCTCAGAAACCCTTCAAATATTTTACCAACAATAGAGGTTAGACTTACTGGACTATAATTTCCATTGTAATTTTTGAATATTGGTACCACATTTGCCATGCGCCAGTCCTGTGGAACAGACCCCATCACTATAGAGTCCCTAAATATAAGAAATAATGGTTTGTGTATTACATTACTTAGTTCTCTTAGTACTCGTGGGTGTATGCCATCCGGACCCAGAGATTTATCTATTTTAATCTTATTTAGCTGGTTTCGCACCTCTTCTTGGGTTAGATTGGTGACCCTTAATATAGGTTTTCTTTGTCTCTTGGCATTTCACCTAGCATTTTATTTTCCACCGTGAATACTGTGGATAAGAATGTGTTTAATACTGTATATTAGCTTTTTCCTCGTCATCTACAACCATTCTTTCCTCTCAATTATTTAAGTAGTCTATACTTTCACTTGTGATTCTTTTACTATTGATATAGTTAAAGAACAGTTAAGGATTAGTGTTACTCTCCTTAGCAATGTCCTTATCTGTTTCCTTTTTGGCAGCTTTAATTACCGTATATACTCACGTATAAGCTGAGATTTTAAGCCCATTTTTTAAGGCTGACAGTCCCCCCACTCGGCTTATACGCGAGTCATATACCGGGGGGTCAGCGGGGGAGTGGGTATGTCAGATCATATTTACCCCCCCCCGCCGGCACATCTCTGCAGCTCCCCTGCTTCTTCCACGAGGCACATATTCATGACTTTAATGAGCGGTACCACGTGACCGCTGTAGGAAGGAATAGCTGCCGGAGACCGTGGGAGAAGAGCAGAGGCTGCAGAGACGCGCCAGGGGTGAGTATATGCGATATTCACCTGTCCCTGGTCCACCGCTGCTCTCCGCTCTGACTTCCTCGTCCTCTGGCTTTGATGTTAAGGCAGAGGGCGCGGCGCGCACTAACAACATCATCGCACCCTCTGCCTGAACATCACAGCCAGAGGACGAGGAGGTCAGAGCGGAGCGCAGCGGTGGACCGGGGACAGGTGAATATCTCAGGTGCCAGGGCCCTGAGCGAGCGGTGACACCGGCACCTGTCCCCATAGTGCGCCTGTGTCCCCACCAGCTTAGGACACCAGCACCTGGCCCCAGCAACGAGAGGTGAGTAATGTCATTTGTTTTTTTTAGTTGCAGCAGCGGCAGCATAAAGGACTAACTATGGAGCACACGGAGCTAATCTATGGAGCATAACTGGGGGCATAATCTATGGAGCATATGGGGCATAATCCTATGGATCATATTGGGCATAATCTATGGAGCATATGGGGGCATAATCTATGGAGCATCATATGGGGCATAATCTATGGAGCATATGTGGGCATAATCTATGGAGCATATGGGGCATAATCTATGGAGCATATGGGGCATAATCTATGGAGCATATGGGGCATAATCTATGGAGCATATTATTATGGGGGCATAGAATCTATGGCACATCATATGGGGGCATAATCTATGGAGCATCATATGGGGCATAATCTATGGAGCATCATATGGGGGCATAATCTATGGAGCATCATATGGGGCATAATGTATGGAGCATCTTATGGGGGCATAATCTACGGAGCACCATATGGGGCATAAAATATATGGAGCATTTTATGGGGGCATAACTTTTATGGAGCAGCATATGGGGCATATTATTCTATGGAGCATCTTAAGGGGCCATTATTAACCTTTATGGAGCATTATATGGAGAGTATTTTGTATGGAGCATTTTATGGGGCCCATCATTAACTGTATGGAGCATTATATGGGGCTCCTGATTCATTATGGATATTCGAAATAATTTAACCTACTGATGTCTCAATTAATTTTACTTTTATCAGTATCAATTTTTATTTTTGTAATTTACCAGTAGCTGCTGCAATTTCCACCCTAGGCTTATAAGCGAGTCAATAAGTTTTCCCAGTTTTTTGTGGCAAAATTAGGGGGTCGGCTTATACACGGGTCGGCTTATACATAAGTATATAAGGTAGGTTTTTTTGCCCTATAGTTTTTTATAGCTTCAACAGTGCCACTTTAGTAGTTTAAATGCTTTCTTTTTACTATTAATTGCCCCTCTTACTTCTTTGTTTAGCCACATTGGGTTTTTCCTATTTCTTGTCCTTTTATTCCCACAAGGTATAAACTGCTTACATTACCTATTTCGGATGATCTTAAACATTTCCCATTTATTATCTGTATTCTTATTTCTGATGACATTGTCCTAGTCAACCAGATTAAGGGCATCTCTAAGCTGGTCAAACTTTGCCTTCCTAAATTTCAGTGTTTTTGTGACTCATCATTTAGTCATCTTCTGCAGTTTGTGTCCTGTCGGAGTGCTCCAATGTTTGCTGAACAAGCAGGAAGTCAGTACTCAATGTACGGCTCCCTTCACACATCTGCTTAGAAAAACATAAATGTGAAATGGTCCGTTTTTACTATTTGTGTGTTTTTTTTCTTGGCCATCCGTGTGTACGTGTGTACAATCCATGTGAGCCTTCCATGTGCCGTCCGTTTGACATCTGTATGCTGTCCGTTCGCCGTCCTTGTGACACATACCAGAATAGAATACAGAATAGAAATTATTGATTTTTGTGTTTAAGATGTGGAAAGAGAATAGATAGATAGATGATATATAAATACCTATTTGTCACATATCATTTGTGCCTTGCATGTGTAGCTTACTGTACATCTATTAAGCTAATAAATACATGAAAAAAACAATATGAAGTCCCCCCACTTTTGGTAACCAGCAAAGGTAAGGCAGACAGCTGTGAGCTGATATTATCAGGTTGTGAAGGTCAATGGTTATTGGGCCCTTCCCAGCCTATAAATACCAGCACTTCGTTTTGGCTCTTCCCGATACTCTAGTATGTTGGCTTATGTAAGCTTTGCATTTTCCAAAAACACAGCTGACATCAAACCCAGATGCTAGTAATGGAGAGGTGTCTATGAGAAATCCTCATTACTAAAATAAAAAATGAAAAGAAAAATAACACAGAAAAAAAACTTTAGTTAAATAAACACTCCCCTACAATTTCTCTGATTAACCATTTATTAAAAATAAAAAAAAAATAATCCCACTCAGGTCCACTATAGTCCACCGAATCCGATGTAGTGGATTTAATGGACTATGGCAAATGGAAACCTGAAAAGAACATACACAGAAAAACATACACAAAGACAGATGTCTGTCCAGCCTCTGATGAAATGGTTTAGTGAATCCGGCATTGAGCAGGGGGTTGGACATGATGACCCAGGAGATACTTTTCCTCTTTCACCACTTTAATAAAGAAAAGTTTCAACACAGATCCAAACGTAGTCCAACGAATCCAACGAAGACCAGCGAATCCTCTGCCTTGTTCTGAAGCCCCATAGACGTTGCAAGCAGTCACTTCTGGGTCATGCTGTGCTGCACGAGACCCAATGGCTCTCAAGAGCGGTGACATCAGTAATGTTACCTCTCTTCACAATCACCAGGTCACGCCAGAATTTTGCTTTAAAGGGAACCTGTCAGGTGCCCGTGCACCCAGAACCACCAGCATTTGTGCCTGCATATATAAATACCCCGCTTAACAGTCCCAGTATTACATTACATACATAAACAGATCTTTACCAAAAGTATTTCTAAAGAACATTTATGATACAGTTAGGTCCATAAATATTTGGACAGAGACAACATTTATCTAATTTTGGTTCTAGACATTACCACAATGAATTTGAAACAAAACAAATCAGATGCAGTTGAAGTTCAGACTTTCAGCTTTCATTTGAGGGTATCCACATTAAAATTGGATGAAGGGTTTAGGAGTTTCAGCTCCTTAACATGTGCCACCCTGTTTTTAAAGGGACCAAAAGTAATTGGACAATTGACTCCAAGGCTATTTCATGGACAGGTGTGGGCAATCCCTTCATTATATCATTCTCAATTAAGCAGATAAAAGGGCTGGTGTTGATTTGAGGTGTGGTGTTTGCATTTGGAAGGTTTAGCTGTGAAGGAAACATGCGGTCAAAGGAGCTCTCCATGCAGGTGAAACAAGCTATCCTTAAGCTGCAAAAAACAGAAAAAACCCATCCAAGAAATTGCTACAACTTTAGGAGTGGCAAAATCTACAGTTTGGTACATTCTGAGAAACAAAGAAAGCACTGGTGAACTCATCAATGCAAAAAGACCTGGGCGCCCACGGAAGACAACAGTGGTGGATGATCGCAGAATACTCTCCATGGTGAAGAGAAACCCCTTCACAACAGCCAACCAAGTGAACAACACTCTCCAGGAGGTAGGCGTATCAATATCCAAATCTGCCATAAAGAGAAGACTGCATGAAATTAAATACAGAGGGTTCACTGCACGGTGCAAGCCACTCATAAGAATCAAGAATAAAAAGGCTAGGCTGGACTTTGCTAAAAAACATCTAAAAAAGCCAGCACAGTTCTGGAAGAACATTCTTTGGACAGATGAAACCAAGATCAACCTCTACTAGAATGATGGAAAGAGAAAAGTATGGCGAAGGCGTGGTACAGCTCATGATCCAAAGCATACCACATCATCTGTAAAACATGGCGGAAGCAGTGTGATGGCTTGGGCATGCATGGCTGCCAGTGGCACTGGGTCACTAGTGTTTATTGATGATGTGACACAGGACAGAAACAGCCGAATGAATTCTGAGGTATTCAGAGCCATACTGTGTGCTCAGATCCAGCCACATGCAGCCAAACTGATTGGTCGTCGTTTCATACTACAGATGGACAATGACCCAAAACATAAAGCCAAAGCAACCCAGGAGTTTATTAACCCCTTACTGCCATCGGACGTACTATCCCGTCCATGGTACCTGGGCCCGTATGACCGGGGACGGGATAGTACGTCATAGGCGATCAGCTGCGCTCCTGAGGGGAGCGCAGCTAATCGCCGCCGGGTGTCAGCTGATTATCACAGCTGACACCCATGACTGTGTGTCAGGAGCGGTCACGGACCGCTCCCGGCACATTAACCCCTTGCACACCGCGATCAAACATGATCGCGGTGTACTGGGGGCACAGGGGAGGATCGCGCAGGGTGGGGGCTCTCTGCGCGCCCCCCTGAGACCCTCAGAGCAGCGTGATGTGATCGCGCTGTTCTGAGGGCTTCCTCCCTCCCAGGACCCGGATCCAAGATGGCGCCGGGGTCCTGGAGGGAGGCGGCTACCTCAGTGCCTGCCGAGAGCAGGCACTGAGAAGCCTGCATCTATGCCTGTGCGATCGCTGGTGTGACAGAGTGCTGTGCACACTGTCACACCAGCGATCTGATAAAATACTGTGATATCCCACCCTGGGACAAAGTAAAAAAGTTAAAAAAGTAAAAATAAACATGTGTAAAAAAAAAATCCAAAATAAATAAAAAAAAAAAAAAATATTCCCCAATAAATTCACTTCTTCCTGTAAATAAAAAAAACAAACAATAAAAGTACACATATTTGGTATCGCTGCGTCCGTAACGACCCCCCCTATAAAATTGTCCACTAGTTAACCCCTTTAGTGAACCCCTTAAAAAAAAAAAAAAAAACGAAGCAAAAAATCAATGCTTTATCATCATACCGCCGAACAAAAAATGGAATAACACGCGATCAAAAAGACCGATATAAAAAAAATGGTACGCTGGAAAACGTCATCTTGTCCCGCAAAAAACAAGCCACCACACAGCATCATCAGCAAAAAAATAAAAAAGTTATAGCTCGCAGAATAAAGCGATGCAAAAATAATTATTTTTTATATAAAATTGTTTTTATTCTATAAAAGCGCCAAAACATGAAAAAATGATATAAATGAGGTATCGCCATACTGACCCGAAGAATAAAACTGCTTTATCAATTTTACCACACGCGGAACGGTATAAACGCCTCCCCCAAAAGAAATTCATGAATTGCTGATTTTTGTTCATTCTAACCTCCCAAAAATCGAAATAAAAAGCGATCAAAAAACGTCACGTGCTCAAAAATGGTACCAATAAAAACGTCAACTCGTCCCGCAAAAATAAGACCTCACATGACTCTGTGGGCCAAAATATGCAAAAATTATAGCTCTCAAAATGTGATGATGCAAAAACTATTTTTGCAATAAAAAGCGTCTTTTAGCGTGACAGCTGCCAATCATAAAAACCCGCTATAAATAGTAAATCAAACCCCCCTTTATTACCCCCTTAGTAAGGGAAAAATAATAAAATTAAAAAAAAGTATTTATTTCCATTTTCCCATTAGGGTTAGGGTTAGGGTTGCGGCTAAAGTTAGGGTTAGGGTTGGCGCTAAAGTTAGGATTAGGGTTAGGGTTGGGATTAGGGGTGTGTTAGGGTTAGGTTTGTGGTTAGGGTTGGGACTAGGGTTAGGGGTGTGTTGGGGTTAGGGTTGGAGTTAGAATTGGGGGGTTTCAGCTGTTTAGGCACATCAGGGGCTCTCCAAATGTGACATGGCGTCTGATCTCAATTCCAGCCAATTCTGCGTTGAAAAAGTCAAACGGTGCTCCTTCACTTCTCATCTCTGCCATGCGTCCAAACAGTAGTTTATCCCCACATATGGGGTATCAGTGTACTCTGGACCCCAAGAGTTATTGTGCAATTTGTCCTATTTCTTCTGCTACCCTTGGGAAAATAAAAACTGGGGGCGAAAATATCATTTTTGTACAAAAAAAAATATTTTTTTGTTTTTACGGCTGTACATTATAAACTTCTGTGAAGCACTTGGGGCTTCATAGCGCTCACCACACATCTAGATAAGTTCCTTGTGGGGTCTATTTTCCAAAATGGGGTCACTTGTTGGGGATTTCCACTGTTTAGGCGCATCAGGGGCTCTCCAAATGCGACATGACGCCCCCAGACCATTCCATCAAAGTCTGCAATCCAAAACGTCACTACTTCCCTTCCGAGCCCCAACGTGTACCCATACAGTAGTTTTCTCCCACATATTGGGTATCAGCGTACTCAGGACAAATTGGACAACAACTTTTGGGTTCCAATTTCTTCTGTTACCCTTGTGAAAATAAAATATTGGGGGCGAAAAATCATTTTTGTAAAAAAAAAAAAGATTTTTTATTTTTACGGCTGTACGTTCTAAACTTCTGTGAAGCACTTCGGGGTTCAAAGTACTCACCACACATCTAGATAAGTTCCTTGTGGGTCTATTTGCCAAAATGGGGTCACTTGTGGGGGGTTTCCACTGTATAGGTGCATCAGGGGCTCTCCAAATGTGACATGACGCCCCCAGACCATTCCATCAAAGTCTGCAATCCAAAACGTCACTACTTCCCTTCCGAGCCCTGACGTGCGCCCATACAGTAGTTTTCTCCCACATATTGGGTATCAGCGTACTCAGGACAAATTGGACAACAACTTTTGGGTTCCAATTTCTTCTGTTACCCTTGTGAAAATAAAATATTGGGGACGAAAAAATCATTTTTGTAAAAAAAAAAAAAGATTTTTTATTTTAGGCTGTACGTTATAAACTTTAGTGAAACACCTGGGGGTTAAAAGTTCTCACCACACATCTAGATAAGTTCCTTGAGGGGTCTAGTTTCCAAAATGGCGTCATTTATGGGGGTTTCCACTGTTTAGGCAGATCAGGAGCTCTCCAAACACGACATGGCGTCCAGCCAATTCTGCGTTGAAAAAGTCAGACGGCACTCCTTCCCTTCCAAACTCTGCCATGCACCCAAACAGTGGTTTACCCCCACATATGGGGTATCAGCGCACTCAGGACAAATTGCACAATAACTTTTGGAGTCTTGTTACCCTTGGAAAAATAAAAATTGGGGTGAAAAGATCATTTTTGTGGAAAAAATATGATTTTTAAATTTTACGGCTCTACGTTATAAACTTGTGTGAAGCACTTGGGGTTCAAATTGCTCACCAAAGATCTAGAAAAGTTCCTTAGGGGGTCTAGTTTCCAAAATGGGGTCATTTGTGGGGGGTTTCCACTGTTTAGGCACATCAGGGGCTCTCCAAATGCAACATGGCATCCAATCTCAATTCCAGCCAATTTTGGTTGGAAAAAGTCAAATGGTGCTCCTTCCATTCCGAGCTCTGCCGTGCGCCCAAACAGTGGTTCCCACCCACATATGGGGTAACAGCATACTCAGGACAAATTGGACAACAACTTATGTGGTCCAATTTCTCCTGTTACCCTTGAGAAAATAAAAAATTAGTGACTAAAATATAATTTTTGTGGGAAAAAAATAGGATTTTTATTTTCATGCCCGGGCATTATAAACTTGTGTGAAGCACTTGGGGGTTCAAAGTGCTCACCAAAGATCTAGATAAGTTCCTTAGGGGGTATAGTTTCCAAAATGGGGTCACTTGTGGGGGTTTCCACTGTTTAGGCTCATCTGGGGCACTGCAAACGGAACATGACCCCCATCAACGTCTGCATTCCAAAACGTTACTACTTCCTTTCCAAGCCCTGCCGTGCACCCAAACAGTTCCCCCCCCCACATATGGGGTATCAGCGTACTCAGGACAAATTGGACAACAACTTTTGGGGTCCAATTTCCTTGGGAAAATTCAAAAATTTGGGACTAAAAAATCATTTTTGTGGAAAATTGTTTTTTTTTTTTTCACACCCAGGCATTATAAGCTTTTGTGAAACACTTGGGAGTTCAAAGTGCTCACAACAGATCTAGACAAGTACCTTAGGGGGTCTAGTTTCCAAAATGGTGTCACTTGTGGGGGTTTCCACTGTTTAGGCGCATCAGGGGCTCTCCAAACACGACATGGCGTCCAATCTCAATTCCAGCCAATTTTAGTTTGAAAAAGTCAAATGGCGCTCCTTCCCTTACGAGCTCTGCCGTGTGCCCAAACAGTGGTTTTCCCCCACATATTGGGTATTGGCCTACTCAGGAGAAATTGCATAACAACCTTATCTGTCCATTTTCTCCTTTTACCCTTGTGAAAATAAAAAAAAAGTTTGTAAAAGATCATTTTTGTGGCTAAAAAGTTAAATATTCATTTTTTCCTTCCACGTTGCTTTAGTTCCTGTGAAGCACCTGAAGGGTTAATAATCTTCTTGAATGTGGTTTTGAGTACCTTGAGGGGTGAAGTTTTTAGAATGGTGTCACTTTTGGGTATTTTCTGCCATATAGACCCCTCAAAGTGACTTCAAATGAGAGGTGGTCCCTAAAAAAAATGGCTTTGTAAATTTTGTTGTAAAAATGAGAAATCGCTGGTCAACTTTTAACCCTTATAACTTCCTAACAAAAAAAAATTTTGGTTCCAAAATTGTGCTGATGTAAAGTAGACATGTGGGAAATGTTATTTCTTAACTATTTTATGTGACATATTTCTCTGTTTTAAGGGAATAAAAATTCAAAGTTTGAAAATTGCAAAATTTTAAAAATTTTCGCCATATTTGCGTTTTTTTCAAAAAAAACGCAAGTTATATCGAAGAAATTTTACTTCTAACGTGAAGTACAATATGTCACGAGAAAACAATCTCAGAATCGCGAAGATCCGTTGAAGCGTTCCAGAGTTATAACCTCATAAAGAGACAGTGGTCAGAATTGTAAAAATTGGCCCGGTCATTAACGTGCAAACCACCCTTGGGGTGAAGGGTTTAAAGCAAAGAAGTGGAATATTCTTGAATGGCCAAGTCAGTCACCTGATCTCAACCCAATTGAACATGCATTTCACTTGTTAAAGACTAAACTTCAGACAGAAAGGCCCACAAACAAACAACAACTGAAAACCACCGTGGTGAAGGCCTGGCAGAGCATCAAAAAGAAGGAAACACAGTGTCTGGTGATGTCCATGAGTTCAAGACTTCAGGCAGTCATTGCTAACAAAGGGTTTTCAACCAAGTACTAGAAATGAACATTTTATTTACAATTATTTAATCTGTCCAATTACTTTTGGTCCCTTTAAAAACAGGGTGGCACATGTTAAGGAGCTGAAACTCCTAAACCCTTCATCCAATTTTAATGTGGATACCCTCAAATGAAAGCTGAAAGTCTGAACTTCAACTGCATCTGATTTGTTTTGTTTCAAATTCATTGTGGTAATGTCTAGAACCAAAATTAAATAAATGTTGTCTCTGTCCAAATATTTATGGACCTAACTGTATATAAATGCCGGCGTCATCGCTAGCGCTTATACTTAGCTTGCGCATGCACGCGGCTTCTTCCACTCTCATCATTGATCCTCTGAAGTCAGGTGTACACATCCTGGCTCCAGAGAGGAACTCTGCGCATGATCGGAAGTGCAGAGACTTCCAAGGTAAGCATAGCGCTGGTAGTTCTGGGACCACGAGGGACCTGACAGGCTCCCCTTAATTGATTCTTAAGAGGAAAAAAAAGATACCTAAGCATGAGACACATCTGCTTGTGTGTGCTCTTTTCAATATAGAGGTTGAATTGTTAAAAAATCAGAACTTTTGCTGCACTTTAGGTAAATGATCATGTCTGTGGCCAACTCAGTGCAACATTATCGAAGCTTTCCAAGTTGTGCCAAAGGATAAACTCATTCTGCTACATTGACAAAGCTCAGATCTGCTACCTCTTTACAGCGAAAAAAAACATTGCCATATAGATCAATTGGACATAACATTAATGAAGTGAATAACATTAATTAGGTTATGACCATGGCGCTTGTCAAGGGGTGGGATATATTAGGCAGCAAGTGATCAGTCAGTTCTTGATGTGTTTTAAGCAGGAAAAATGGGCAAGTGTAAGGATAACTAACAAGGGCCAAATTGTGCTAGCTAGATGACTGGGTCAGATTATTGCTAAAAAGTCAGATCTGGGCTGGTTACAGTGTGTGGTGGTTAGTTGATGCCAAAAAGTGGTCCAAGGACGGACAACTGTTGATCCTACACAATAAAATGTTATGGCTGATCGGTTGGATACTAAACACGTACATCCTTACCATTCATGCTGTGTCCTATAATGGATTAAGCAGACCTGCAGCAGATACCTTCCCCCAAACTCTCATACAGTAAGACAATACATGGTTGTAATAAGAGGTCCTGCTAAAAGAGAAATCCTTTTCTTTCTTTTGCGCAGAGCTGGTTACAAGTCTGACTTGTGCTTTAAAAATGTCAAAATATGTTGATGGTCTTTTATTAGCAGAAAGCCAGTTCTGGAGAATGTGTGCAACACAGAGCGAAGATAGAGTCATTGTGCCCCTAGTGGCTATAAACGGCTTTATATCTCTTTTACATCCAGGCTTCCAGCAAGCTGTGACCTAAAAACAACATTGACTGTGATTCACAAGTGCACAGAGCCTCAGGTCCAGTAATAGACATTTCTGAAAATCCAGCTATAGATATCGGAATCAGTCTAAATGATTCTTCTCTCCTGAATCTGAGCTCATTCATTCACATATACAACAAGGACTCATTGTAAATGTATATATGGATATGGCATGTCCTAAAACTATGGGGCTCTCAATGAGCAGGTACATGGTGCTCATGGCTATGTCTCATCATACTGTTTTATCTTATCCAAGACAAATCTAATTCAGCCGGGGGCTGTAATATTCCATATTGCTTGAAGAAATTTCACTGGCTTAGGAAGCAGCAGTATTATTTCTGCATTCTCCAAGGGGAGAGGTAGATGCTTGTGGAGCAATAGCCATGGGCATTATCTGTCGAGAGCAGATATAGACGTGCAGGATCAGTGACAAAAGCAGAATGGTGCTTAAAAAAACTTGCTGCCAGAAGTCTCAAAGAAATCATCTAATCAATCCGGATGTAGTAGCATTCACAAGGTCCAAAAAAATCCTGGTTTCAGACCTCTTAAAAAGTGTGGGGTTTTTATTACAGTCCACATATCAAAAATGCAATTTTGACAAAGACACCTCCATAGATGTCATAGATATTTTATTTTAAAGAGAACCTATCAGCAGGATTTAGCAATATAAAGTAAAGGTATGGCCATAATGGCACTGTTATGTAGGAATCTGCAGGAACGCGGGATATAGTGACGGGCAGGAGGCAGAGCAAGGGTTAACAGGTTTATTTACAGGGGAATACTCCACGCAGGGAGGTGAAGGGTTAAACAGGAGAATAGACAATACAATTAGGGAGGGATATTCTGAGGTAAAGGATAATGGATCAGATAAAGGTAGTTCTTGTGAAGTACTTATTACGGAAGCCCCTCAAACTGTAGCTCCTGCTGAGCAGTCAATAACGCCGGCAGCGGCTGTTGCATGGTCTTTTCTTGGAGTGTCCTGTGGGCAACAAAGCCAGTCTTCTGGTGACAATGGTCAGTTTCTGATACCTTCCACTGCCCCTACTCCATATTCTGCAGAAGCCGACAAGGGTACGGGCCACAGTCCTGTATGAGCCCAACGTGGCTCTGAAACTATATTCACTGGTGAAGTCAGGTCACAAGTGTCAGGGCAAAATATCCGCTGGCAATGTCAGTGTGTAAATAACGGTCATGCACCTGATCTCTTTCAGGCAGCACGGCGCGGTACTCACGGACACAGGGTACTGCACCTTTCTCTCTGGTAGTCAGTGGCACACTGTACCTTTTCTCAGTAGTCACTGCATGGTGCTCTCCCTCTCTGGTCCCCGCTGCTGGCGGCAGGAGATGGCGGACGCTGGCCTGCACAATGCTGGTGCTCCCCGGATGGAGCACTTCTCTGCCTGGCTGCTGTTGCTGCTCACACCTGACTTGCACTCTCTACAGCGGTCCCTCTTCCTGGACTGCTGTGACACTCCTGGCTCCTCTTCTGGCAGCGATCCCTCTGCATATGGTGGGGCTCTGCCGCAGTGCCGGTACTCTCAGGTGGGGGAGAGGGATACAGAGCGAGCCGCTCACCGCTTTGCTGTGCGCTGCACTGGGTTGGCGCCAAACTGTCCTGCAAACTGAACTTTCTGTTCTTATCCCCCCGCTGCTGCCCGTGCTTTTTACCTGTTCCCTCCCCGCTCTTCTTGGTCTGCAGGAAGGTCCGCTTCGCCAGCACTTCCCTTCGAGTACAGGGGAAGGTCCACCTCACTCAGGCTTCCCCCAGGAACAGTGGATGCAGCCTCTCTAGTTCCGGAACGGGCACAAAGGTACCTGCTGTCTCGTCGTCCCACTTACACTTACACTGATTAAATTGATACATTTAGTCAAGGAATCTGATCTGTGGTTCTTGTTTATTCAGCATTTGAAGTTTTCTTCTAATTATATTTCAGTGCACAATTGCAGGACTGTGGTTAGGGTCTTCTCCTCCTGCTCTGGTCCTCTCGGCCTTCCTCCAGTGTTTCAATGGCAGCTCACTGATTTTTTCAGCGACCTGCTTCCTGTTTGAAAATTCAAGCCGACACATTCTTTGACGTGAGCGGCGCATGTGAAGCGTGATTCTACAGCTGGTCTTCTGGTCTTTAACAACATGGCGCCGTAGGCGGAGCATGCAATCTCGGCTCAATGACATTTTCATTGAGCCAAGATCTTGATCTGCACATACATTGCCTTTGAAATTTGAAACAGGTTTCATTCAGGTCATTGAAAAATCAATGACCTGCCATTAAAACACTGGAATCAGGTAGAGGGGCCAGAGCAGCAGGAGAAATTGCTAAATCCTGCTGACAGGTAAGGTGGTCCTTAAATGCAGAAAAGTAGAGATTGCAGTTGTCACCTGAGATGTGCAACTCTGTAACTATTTCACAAGCCTGGCAAATTCTAATAAATGTCTTATCAAGTAGAAAGAAGTCATCTCTATTACTCACTTGTCAGAGCTACAGAGCTGAGTTCTGCTCTCTTCTCCTTTGGCCATGGTCCTTTCTTGTTCTCCTTGTTGGGCTTCACAAGTCCCGTGGTGACACCATCACCTAAGGCCTTTCAAGACCGACTGTGAAAATCATGTGTGTCTGAGTGTTTTGTCAGCTTTGTATCCAGATAACCAGCGCTTTTGAGTTTGTCTCACCAGCCAGGTGTCTCATCTGCAATCATTTCTGCAAACTGTTATTTGTTTCTGCAAACTGTATTGACTTCCTTGCTCAGACCTGCTGCTAACCTTTCATCTGCTGTAAGCATCACAAACTCTTCTCTGGAGCTGTTCACATTAAAAAATGTTGCTACAAAAGACCGTGTCTATTCTACAAACTAGTTTGCCTGTTCATCACTGGTGCTTGGGGCTATGTATTTGTTTGCTGTAATCATAACAACTGTGCTTTGGAGTGATCACATTGCAAGTGCTGGATTCACTATACATCTTCATTTTCTGTGTATGTCTACATGCCTGGCTCTGTATATTCTTGTGTTTTTTGCTCCCGATTGCCTGCCTGTTGTCTCGGTCCTAAATGCTACACTTGCCATCCGTCAAGTCTCGCCCGCTGCACCATCATCTTTGGTCATTGTTGTCCCTCCTGACCTGTCAATTAGAGAATTCACCTCGAAAGGAGAGCCCCTAACAACAACATACTGTATGATGAGGATTTCAGGAAATAATTTACATGGGAACATTAGGTCAACTTCATACTTGACAACAATTTTTGATACTTATGTGGAGCCCAGCTGCGACTGAATCCATATCTCCCAGAAGGGTGCACTGAAAGAATATACCACTAGAGGTCATTATACACATTCACACACGTTCATCTTATCCCAAAGACCACCAGAGGGAGCTGTTTTAGACATATAAAAGAAGCTCAACATAGGAAGTTGCAGCTCCGTTCTGCTCAGTCATCTCAGAGAGAGCAGTTCAGTGCAGCCACCTCAGAGAAGTCAGTCTGCAGCAAGGTGGAGGTGCAGAGCTGAGGTTAGAGAGGCTGCAGAGCTATTCAGTTCATAGAGTGAAGTCTAGTAAAGAGTGGAATAGAGACCACTCCAGCCTGGTCAGAGCTGAAGCTAGGAGTACAGCTCAGTGAGAAGCGTGCCGACGCTTAGAGAGCGGTGAAGAGGCAGCCCACCAACTTCCAGTGTGTGAACGTGTGAGGATCCAGGTAGGCCGAAGGCGAGTGGAGAGTTAATGAGACAGTGGAGCCTCTACAGCTCATCTCAGCAAGCATTACCGGACACTGGGGTCCGAGCCTATAGGGATCTCCACGACCCATTAGGAGAACACCGGAGTTCCTGGAGGACTACAAGTCCCAGGAGTACCACAGAGCTGATACGTAGCAGGATCAGGAGGAAGGAGTTCGGCTGGTACCGGCCAAGGGACCCTGTTCTTTCAGAGAAGGTCCAACCACAAGGTCAGCCAGGTACAAGATGGAGACTAAGCTAGGCCCAGCTACACGCAGGCCAAGACTTCATTACAAAAAGGCAGAGAACAGGAGGCCACACACCTACTCAGTGGAGGAATCTGGATGTGCACCCTTCACCCTACAGTGCTCCGGGGAGTGCCTGCAACATCTTCAGTAAAGGTACCAAAGTGACTTATGTGTGTGTCTCCCTTATTACTCCTGACTGCGGGTCCCTGTCTGTCCTGCATCCCCACACATCTATCTGCCCTGGAGGAGAACTCAGCCTTACTTGTGGAAGGCTTAACATCTAGCTGCACAATATTAACCCTTCAGTGGATCTGCATAGCAGCGCTGGTCATCCTGACCAGGTACCACAAGTGGCGTCACAAATCCCCATCTCAATATTCAATTCACCTGTAAATATCCCACATTTCAGTGATACCCAGGGCCACGGACCGAGCCGGGTGCTGCCCGTGACATCCCCCGTAGAAATCAACGGGCTCGGTGCCGAGTACCCCACGGCCCTGGTGGGTGGCTCACTTACCTGAGGGGTATTTGAGTACTGTACTTTCCCTAATCATACTTCCTTTTTAGGCCAGACCTCCATATCTCCTCCATGATTTGTTTCCTTTGAATGTTAATTTAGACACTGAGGCTCAGTCGAATGATGGAACACCTTGGTTACACATATGAAACTATCATATAGCCATGCTCTCCTAGAGGTTTCTGTAGGCTCCAGTGTGTGCCTGGGATCTTTAGAATCTCTTCAAGGAGTCAAAGATTTGTTATTTCTTCTGGGATCCCTCTGGATGTTTTAGAAGAGTATGGCAAGTATGGTTAACATGCATGGAATATAATTATCACTCAACATTCAATAACTGATCCTTTAATTACTCAAACAAATCAAATAATACCTCTCAACCTTGAAATCCTGAAACTTGGGACAATTTAAAGGGAGCTAATCAGAAGATAAATACTGCCCAACTCAAGGGCGTCATGAATTACAGACAGACTCCTTAATTATTAATCACTATGGTTCTCTCTAAAAAGCTCCATCATTTCAGAGAAAATGTGTGGATGGTTTTACCACCTCTCTATACCAGAAAAATTGTGTTAAAAAGTTGGAAAATATTTTGCATGTGCTATTAGCAGCTTTGAGTCTTGTTAAGCCAGCCTTGGCATTTTTTTCCAAAAGGGGTCTTACCACAATAATGTAAGCAAACATTATCTGGTGTTAACCTATTGAAAGTAGCTAATTGTAACCAAAAATCCACAAGCAATAACACTAAGCCAATCATTTCATACTGGAATCACATATAAATTGATCTGCCAGTTCAGATAAGCTCAATCTCTTCTTCATGGTGATGTATGTTGTGCCTACTGTTCATCATGGGTACAGCAATAGAGCACTCACACTGCCGTATAACATGGCCAAGTGGTATCTAATGTTTTATGGCATAGCACTAGGCAAAATTTTATACTATGGGGCAGGGCAGATTTGCAATTATATTCTCATGCTGATTCAAGTGGCTCCGACATTTGCGATCACGCGCACCCATACAAGTCTATGGGTGTGTCAAAAATCAGACTGAATTCGGATGACATCCGAGTTCAGTTCGATGTACACTCACAGAGACAATGGAGAAAATGGAGAATTGAATTCACACAAACTCAGATGACACTCAACTCAAACTCTAATTCTTTCATTTGCATAATCAACCCATTTCTCTCGCATGAGAGAATAGATGCTAGTGTGAGCAAGCCTATATAAGCAGTATGAAAACAAGTCATTCTCTGTACACTAGTTATTGCAGCCTTCCTATTGGGGTGTCCCCTTTGCGTTGGTTCCCCAAACCATCACTGATTATGGAAACGTCACACTAGACCTTAAGCAGCTTCCTCCAGACTCTGGGACTTTGATTTCCAAATGAAATGCAAAATTTACTTTCATCTAAAAACCATACCTTGGACCACTGAGCGACAGTCCAGTTCTTTTTCTCCTTGGCCCAGGTAAGATGCTTCTGGAATTGTCTATTGGTTATGAGTGGTTTGACACAAGAAATGCGACACTTGTATCCCATGTCCTGGATACGTCTGTGTGTGGTGGCTCTTGAAGCAATGACTCCAGCAACAGTCCACTCCTTGTGAATGTCCCCCAAATTTTTGAATGGCCTTTTCTTAACAATCTTTTCAAGGCTGCGATTATCCCGGTTGCTTGTGCACCTTTTTCTACCACACTTTTTCCTTCCACTCAACTTGCCATTATTATGCTTGGAAACATCAATGACCTTTTGTGGCTTACCCTTCTTTTGGAGTGTGACAATGACTGCCTTTTGGACACCTGTTAAGTCAGCAGTCTTCCCCATGATTGTGTAGCCAAACACACTATGGGACCTTTTTTAAGGCTTAGGAAGCCTTTGCAGGAATTTTGCTAATTATTCTAATGTACTGAGATAATGACTTTTGGGTTTTCATTGGCTGTAAGCCATAATCATCAACATTAACAGAAATAAAAACTTGGAATAAATCACTCTGTTTGTAATGACTCTATATAATATATGAGTTTCACTTTTTGCATTGAAGAACTGAAATACATTAACTTTTTGATGATATTCTAATTTTATGAGAAGCACCTGTAAGCTACAACTACCTGCCTGTTAGTGCTTAGGTACATTTTTTGTTTTTTGTAAAGTCCTGGATATCCCTTCTGAGTGTGAATTTATATTGATGTATAGTACGAAAGTGTTATTTCCCACCATTCATTGTGGCTAAAGATATCTTGAGATGAGTGAAGGAAGATGACCAGCTATACTCCTTAACGATCGCCAATATGCCTTCTAACGACGGCAGTTAAGGGCACTTATGCCTCAGCGCTGTTAAAATTAAGTATATAGCGCCCCCCAGAGTCTGAATTTCTCTGTGATCTCAGCTACCGTGGGTAGCTGAGACCCCGGAGAACATTATTTGGGTCGGTTTTTACCAACCCCAGTGTTGCGATCGCCGTTATTAATGGAATAACGGTGACCGCAAAAAAAAAAAGTCTGGTTACCCATTTAATTCCTCTCTCCTCTGATGTGATCGCACATCAGAGGAGAGAGAAATGGGGTCCCCCGATCCTCCCCGGTACTTTCTGTGTCCCTGGATCCTCCTGCATCCCCACATGATGTCCCCAGGTGGCAGCATCTTCTTCAGGGAAGAAAATGGTGGGTGTATGTGCAGTGCACCCGCCGAGATCTGCCTGCCAGCACCCGGCAAGGATAGGAGATTTTTCCTATTGGTTCATTTTGATCACTGTGATTTTGATCACTTTATGAAGTTACAACTCTGGAACGCTTCAATATATCCCACTGATTCTGAGAATGTTATTTTGTGATATATTGTACTTCATGTTATTGGTAAAATTTATTCAATATAACTTGCGTTTATTTATGAAAAAATGGAAATTTGGAGAAAATTTACCAATTTTCAAACTTTAATTTTTGTACACTTAAATCAGAGACTCATATGCACAAAAGAGTTAATAAATAACATTTAACATCTTACCCACATGGAAACATAATTTTTTTAGTTAGGACGTTTTAAGGGTTAAAAGTTGACCAGCAATTTCTCATTTTAACAACAAAATTTACAATACCTTTTTTTTTAGAGACCACCTCACATTTGAAGTGAGTTGGGGGGGTCAATATAACAGAAAATACCCAAAAATGACACCAATGTAAAAACTGCACTCCTCAAGGTGCGCAAACCACATTTGAGAAGTTTATTAACCCTTTAGGTGCTTCATGAGAACTAAAGCATTGTGGAAGATAAAATGAATATTTTACTTTTTTCACAAAAAATTAAATTTGGAACCAAATTTTTTTATTTTTACAAGGGTATCAGGAGAAAATTGACCACAAAATTTCTTGTGCAATTTCTCCTGAGTACGCCAATACCCGTATGTGCAGGAAAGCCACTATTTGAGTGCATGGCAGGGCTCAAAAGGGAGAGAGCACCGTTTGACTTTTTGAACACAAAATTGTCTGGAATCAATAGCGGCGTCATGTCACGTTTGGAGACCCCCTGATGTACCTAAACAGTGGAAACCCCCGAATTCTAACTCCAACTCTAACCCCAACACACCCCTAATCTTAATTCTAACCATAACCATAACCCTAACCACAACCCTAACCCCCACACACCCCTAATCCTAATCCCAACCCTAACCATAACCCTAACCACAACCCTAACCATAACACACCCCTAACCCTAATGCCAACCCTAACAGTAATCCCAACCATAAACAGAACCCTAACCCTAGCCCAACCCTAACTTTACATCAACACTACCTTTAGCCCAACCCTAACTCTAATGGAAAATGGAGATAAATACATTTTTCAGTGGTCAGAATTGCAAAAATTGGCTTGGTCATTAAGTACCAAATTGGCTCTGTCACTAAGAAGTTAAAATAAAATGGCTTTTTTGATGCTCTGTCCAAAGATGTTTATGTATTAAGTGTCTTTATGTGGTTATCCAGTAGCTATGATGTGCATTGCAACCTACTGTATAAAGAGTGTTGATAGCATGTTGTGATAACGTATAATATTTATATTTTGAGATATTGGTGTCCTTAACCAAATTTGTCAAAAGGTAAAAGTGGTCGTACCTGTATAATTGTATTTTACAGAACAGTCGGAAATCATTGAGAAAATGACATTAAATCTTCATAGTTCTTTGTTGGGAAAACACTTCATATGTACCTGAGCAAGAAATCCATCCCGCAGCACTAGTTGTAGATGTCACCCCATTTAACCCAGAGAGGTACGGAACATTTACGCGCAGCTTCCAGTCTTTTCTTTTACAAAATATTGCTCGATGCTACATTAATACAGCCACAAAGCAGCTGTAAGCAGGGAAGATAATTAAATATGATGATAGAGGCTTCCTGCTGCCTGAGCTACGGGTAAAAATATACAAACAATAAGCAGATAGACTTTTCATGTTGCCATTTGGAGATTTGATTTGTGATGTGACTAAGCTGGATTCTGGGAAATTGCATTATCTAAACCGAGTGACAAGCAAAGGAAAGGCATTAATAGTGTCAAAACTTTTTATTAGATGCTTCAGAGATCGGTAGGTTTGTAACCTTCAACAATTTGTAAACACATTTGGAAGAAAAAATAGAAGACATATATGGCTTATTTCTTAGCAATAAAGAACCATTTTCCTTGCACAATCACCAATGACGCAGCATACTGTGTAGTGATGTAGTGACGAAGGCTAGGTTTCAGTGGCTGAGATATAGGTGAAGAGGAGGGTATAGTTACAACGTGACCCCTTCTCTTGGGGGTCAATCATAACAGGAATTCCTGAGGAAGGCAGAAGAGCTGCAGAATGATCACAGTTATGTTGAATTTGGGTTCTTTGGCCTAGAACTGGACTCCAACAGAGTTCCCACTTGATCAAGCTATGCCAATGTGAATTTAAGACCTTGTAGTCTACAGTAATGCTGTGGGTCTTTGATGAGCTACAACATTCCTTACCAATATGTCACTCGATGGGTGCACGTGCACTAGTTACTACGAAGCCAATGTCCTTCACCACTTTGGTCCTCATGACCACGAAACCACTATATTTCATGTACCTTGACCTTCAGCCATAAAAATGCAGTGTGCCCGTCATGTGATCTCTGTTCTACATCTAATGACTGGCCCTTACCCCAACAGGAAAATAACCTTTCATTTCCTGGTAGCCAGGATGACAGTATTTCGGTAAGAAACCATTTGCAACGGTGCACCAAATGCAATACAAACTAGGGGAAAAAAGAATAAAGTCACACACAATAATTGTCTTAGGAGTCACCAAAGTATAGCTTATACAGAGAACATACAGATAAATATACATAGACAATGTAATGAGACCAGGGCCGGATTAACGTAGGGGCTGATGGAGCTGCAGCTCCAGGCCCCTTGTTAGAGATAGGCCCAGTAGCGTAGCTACCGGGGGGCAGAGGGGGCGGTGTTACTTTCTGCGGCATGGCAGGGAGAATCAATCTCCCTGCTCTGCCGCCCGGCCGCTATGGGGCCCCTGAGCAGGCGGTGGGGGGCCCGGTGCCAGCAGTGGGCCCCCCGCCCGTCATCGCAGGGTCAGCTGTATCGGCATCCAGCCAATACAGCTGACCGCATTGAGAGAGAAGGAGCGAGCGCTCCTTCTCTCTCATAATCCCCCTCTCAGCGTCTGACAGCGGGCGCGATGACGTCACTGCCCGGCGCCGGCAGTCAGACGCTGAGAGGGACAGCAGTGAGCAGCGCAGGAGCCGGGAGCGAGAGAGGTGAGTACAGAATTTATTATTTTTGTAAAGGGGGTACATTATAGTACAGAGGCTGCCTATGGGGGTGTATTATAAGTACAGCTGGATATGGGGGTGCATTATAAGTAAGGCTGCCTATGGGGTGAATTATAAGTACGGCTGGATATGGGGGTGCATTATAAGTAAGGCTGCCTATGGGGTGCATTATAAGTACGGCTGGATATGGGGGTGCATTATAAGTACAGCTGGATATGGGGGTGCATTATAAATACGGCTGGATATGGGGTGCATTATAAGTACGGCTGGATATGGGGTGCATTATAAATACGGCTGGATATGGGGTGCATTATAAGTACGGCTGGATATGGGGTGCATTATAAGTACGGCTGGATATGGGGGTGCATTATAAGTAAGGCTGCCTATGGGGTGCATTATAAGTACGGCTGGATATGGGGGTGCATTATAAGTACGGCTGGATATGGGGTGCATTATAAATACGGCTGGATATGGGGTGCATTATAAGTACGGCTGGATATGGGGTGCATTATAAATACGGCTGGATATGGGGTGCATTATAAGTACGGCTGGATATGGGGTGCATTATAAGTACGGCTGCATATGGGGGAGTGCATTGTAAGTACGGCTGGATATGGGGGTGCATTATAAGTAAGGCTGCATATGGGGTGCATTATAAGTAAGGCTGCATATGGGGTGCATTATAAGTAAGGCTGCCTATAGGGTGCATTATAAGTAAGGCTGCCTATGGGGTGCATTATAAATAAGACTGCCTATGGGGTGCATTATAAATAAGACTGCCTATGGGGAGTGCATTACAATATAGAGGCTGCGCTATATTATAGGCCTCTGCCTCTCAATGCTGGCATGCTGCCCTATATACTATGGCCCCCATTCAATGCTACGCTACGGTATATACTATAATGGGCCTCTGAGAGGCCGATTATAGTATATAGCGTAGCATTGAATGGCCCATAGTAATATAGGGCAGCATTGAGAGGCCCATTCTAGTATATAGCGCAGCATTGAATGGCCCATAGTATATATAGGGCAGCATTGAGAGGCCCTCTCAATGCTGCCCTATATATACTATGGGCCATTCAATGCTGCGCAACTATGGGCCATTCAATGCTGCGCTATATATACTATGGGCCATGCAATGCTGCGCTATATGGGCCTCTCAATGCTGCATTATATATACTATGGGCCATTCAATGCTACGCTATATATACTATGGGCCATTGAATGCTGCGCTATATACTAGAATGGGCCTCTCAATGCTGCCCTATATATACTATGGGCCATTCAATGCTGCGCAACTATGGGCCATTCAATGCTGCGCTATATATACTATGGGCCATTCAATGCTGCGCTATATACTAGAATGGGCCTCTCAATGTTGCCCTATATTACTATGGGACATTCAATGCTGCACCATATACTAGAATGGGCCTCTCAATGTTGCCATATATCTGTGTATGGGGCCTCACTGACGCAATATTACTAATGTGGCTATGTATGGCAGTATTATTGAGATGGCTATGTGTGGCAGTATTAAGGGGGCTGTGTGTGGCACTATAAGGGGGCTATGTGTGGCAGTATTAAGGGCCGTTTAGACTGTCCAAATTCTTGTCTGATCGGCCGGACTTTAATTTTTTCCCAGGGTGTCCTGAGGCTGAGAAGGTTGAGAAAAACTGCTATAGGAGGACGTCAGACTGAGGTGTGAGTTGTGTGTTCCTGTGGAGCAGGTACTAATGTTATAATACATCTTGTGCTGCTGACATATATACAGACATGTTACTGCTATGTATAGCTGTGGTACTGGTATATAAGCAGGTACTAATGTTATACATAGATGTGCTGCTGACATATATACACACACAGTACTGGTATATATGGCTGTGATACTGGTATATAGGCAGGTACGTACTAATGTTATAGATGGGCTGCTGACATACATACAGACACAGAACTTGCCATGCGCCTTGACTGACATGGTTTAATTGCTTCACTTATCTGGGTGTTTGCAGGGTCTGAAGTCCCTGTTATGCCCAGGTGCCCCCAAATCACTTCAGGATAGGCCAATGTTTTACTCTTATCCGTTCTTGGGTGTTTTGGCTGTGTGTTTTGAGTCATCCTGTTGGACCCTCATCTTGCGACTGAGACCAAGCTTCCCAACACTGGGCAGCATATTTTTCCCCTGAATGCCTTGCTAGTCTTGAGATTTCACAGTTTAGCATTCAGTGAATAACCCTGTTTATTTGCCTAATAAGTTACTATCAGCGTGATAACCATAACATACTTTCTATATCCACTGTATTTATATTTGGCATGTATCATATATTTACTTTGTTTATATCTTTTACGTTACATTTTTGGCCTTTGTGAATTGCCGTGTTTGGCCCCACCCATTGCCCCGCCCTTGCCCGCCCCTTCAGCTCCAGGCCCATCATGTTCTTAATCCGGCCCTGAATGAGACTCAATGCACGGCTTATGTGCTGTGGAATCAGTTGCATCAGTCATAGTAATTTGATGCCACTATTGACACCAGTATTATAAAAATGGCATACCATGGGTGGAAACTCTGTTATAGATTTATTTAAGGAGCCCAAATTTTAAGTTATGTAATTGTTCATTATAATGAAAATTTTGTTGCTATTGGCTATTTGGATAATTTATAGATATCTTGTCATTAGATTCATGCTACCCGAACCATAGGCGGCATGAATCAGAGCCTGACTGTGTGATTGCACTCAAGTAAGTTTTACTCTGCACCATGACATCTCATGGAAAACATAGTTTGAAAACACATCCGGAGACTATAGCGAGAAATATGACTAGTTGATCGCAGCTCCCGGCTCCTCTATGTCACAATCCATACATAGGAGAGACATGTGTTATGTTTTGGTAGCTGAGGAGAGCAGGCAAAAATGGCAATACACCAGAGAGGTTGGAATCTACTGGATTGCAGTACCCTGACTAACCACCACAACTAAAGGCAGCCGTGGAGCGTTCCTACGTTGGTCCTAGACGCCTCGTCACAGCCCGAGAGGTTAACTACACCCAAAGATAGAAAGAGGAAAGCTATCTGCCCCGGAGCAGATCCCCAAAGAACATAGGAAGCCCCCGAACATGTAATAGCGGCCAGACAAGAGGAAACACAGACACAGACAGAAAACAGTATGAGCAAACGCTGGGGCCCAATCTGCCTAGACAGAAAAGGATAGGAAGGATACTTACTGCAATCCAAAAAAAACCCTAAAAAAAACCAACGCTACTAATTGCAAAAACATCTGAGATCACACGACCTCTACCACCTAAATTAGTTCTCTGGTGTAACAAAACTAAGCTGCAGCCACTGAAAAAACTGGAAAAGGCAAATGAACAAACAACAGTGGCTCCAGAGGAACCGAGAGGAGCCCAAGCCCCCCCAGGGAGGGGAACCTGGCCAACCTCACAGAAATGCAGAGAAATATGCAAATGGCAAGCACAAAAACGAAAAACAGAAAATATCTTATCTGAGAGCAGGAGAAGAGGCAAGACTCAGCAAGCTTCCAAGTGAACCAGGAAACAACGTTGAGACAAGAACAATTGATCACCGGCAACCATGATGGGAGGGAACCTCCCTTATATCCAGCCAGTCTGTAATTCCTGATTGCCAATCCTCATTGAATGGTTCAGTACTGTTTGTAACCACCAGAGGGAGCTTCTGCTCAGAATTCATTTCTAAAACATTCACAACAGACATGCCGATGAACTGGAGTGTTGCGGGATTCAGCAGGCCAGGGGTGATGCTGGACTAGTTTAGTCTCTCCATATAGTTCCCTGCCGTCTTTTCAAACTGTTTTCTCTGATACGCAATGGCGCAGAAAAACCTAACCTGGCTGCAATAACATAGCCAGGCTCTGACTTATACTGCCCATGGTCTAGATCAGGGGTCTCAAACTCGGCAGAGTAAATGGGCCGCACATAAAAAGAAATTTAAGATGGTGGGCCGCATTCCTTTCAAACTTAATATAGTTCAAAATTATTGTTAAACAATAATCCCATTAATGTAGTAATATGCCCAATTATGAACCCCTTCATGCAGAAATATGCCCCATCATGATCCCCTTCATGTAGAAATATACCCCATCATGATCCCATTCATGTAGAAAATGCCCCATCATGATCCCATTCATGTAGAAATCTGCCCCATCATGATCCCCTTCATGCAGAAATCTAGAAATTCTACCACCTCCATCATTTCTTCCTCCCCATCACCCCATGATTGCCCTCTCCCCATCACCGCCATCATTGGCCCTCTCCCCATCACTGGCACTCTCCCCATCATCGCCATCATTGGCCCTCTCCCATCACTCCCTTCATTGGCCCTCTCACCATCACTCCCATCATTCGCCCTCTCCCCATCATTGGCCCTGTCCCATCACTGGCCCTCTCCCCCATCACTCCCATCATTGGCCCTCTCCTCATCACTGGCCCTCTCCCCATCACTGGCCCTGTCCCTATCACTCCCATCATTGGCCCTCTCCCCATCTTTGGCCCTGTCCCCATCACTGGCCCTCTCCCCATCACTCCCATCATTGGCCCTTTCCCCATCACTGGCCCTCTCCCCATCACTGCCATCATCTCTCCACAGCAGTCACACTCAGCAGACACACAGACGCACACACACACACACCAGACACACACACACTCACCACACACACACACACAAAACACACACACTCACCACACACACACACACCACAGCAGCTTCACTGGCACAGCGGCCACACTCACCTCTCCGCCGGCAACTTCCTTCCTCTCACTTCCTCTCACACATCCGCGGCTGGATGACATCATTTTTCAGCTCCGCGGCCACGCCGCTCAATGTGTGAGAGGAAGCTGCAGTCCGGAACAATGATGAGGTGAAGCGCACTCCTCTCTTCTAGCGTGAGACATATGGTATACCACGGGCCGCAGGTGCCTGCCTCAGGAGCTGCGTGTTTGAGACCTCTGGTCTAGATAGCATTTATCTAATGACAGTTCTGTATCTAATGACAATGTTCCTAAGACTAAGGGTGCTGAAGTACGCTAGAAACGCGTAAGGTTTGGAGGGTTGCCCTTCTTATTTAAAACATTTTTAAACTGTTCTAATAAAATAAGTTTTTATTTCACCTGAGTGGATGCGCCGACATCACCCTTTCATCTATTCAATTTTGCCTGGTCACCAGCAGGTATGGCGCCCACCAGCTTTATTTGTCTGCAACCGTTTCTATGTTTATCACAGCATGTCAAGCTCTACCCTCCCCCCTTCCCTACCTACTATCTAATGATGGGTTCCCTTTGTAACATCCCTGCTGGCATCACTGCATGACTTCCCATCTCCCATCAGGCTGCTATGCCATTTTACTCACTACGCCATGCTGTGAGTTCTGCCCTCTGCCTGCTCCATGCTGTGAACCTCATGTCCTCTGCTTGCTGTGTGCATACTTCCTAGCTGTATGCTTAGGGCGGCTGCGCCTGCACTTCCTGAGTCTTATAGAGACAGTGTGCACATTCCTAATGTGTCTCCAGCCTATTGTTAAGAGGTACCGGGTGCTTAAGGCATCTCCACCAATAGGGAGATGCCTGAGCAAAAAACTCAGTCTGCTTTCTGCTACTCATTTACAAGTCCTGTCCTGTTTCTGCCAATCTGGGGGCTGAATACCCAGGCCCGTACCTGTATTCTATATGCCTCGTTTCCGTCACCCTGGGGGCTGTATACCCAGGCCTGAATCCTTTGTCCTGAACTTGTTCCTATGTCTGACCTTGTTTGAACTAAGTCCTGTACCTGTACCTGTTTGTATCCATGTCTGAAACCTTCCCTACCTTGCTGTGTCTATCCTTGTGTCTGCTCCCTCTTTGCCTCAGTGGTTCTGCTCTCTCTTTGTCTCAGAGGCTCTGCTCTGCTCCCGTTCCTCACCCTGCGGCTCTGCTCTGCTCCCGCTCCTCACCCTGCGGCTCTGCTCTGCTTCGCACCCTGCGGTTCTGCTACGCACCCTGCGGCTCTGTTCTGCTCCGCACCCTGTGGCTCTGTCCTGCTTCTGCTATGCACCCTGTGGCTCTACTTTGCTCCTGTGCCACACCCTGTGGCTCTGCTCTGCTTCTGCTCCGCACCCTGCGGCTCTGCTCTGTTCCCGTCCCACATCCTGTGGCTCTGCTATGCTCCCGCTCCGCACCCTGTGGCTCTGCTCTGCTCCCGCTCCCTCTCCAGGCCAGGGGTAGAACCCAGGAGGTGTCACCTATGCAGCCAACCCAGACACTTCAGGGCCATGTGTCCCCAGCTTCACAAGGCCCCATCCTCATCCCCAAAATGGTCCCCTGTCATATGTGTGTGTGGGGGTGGTGGGAGGTCCTGTGACAATTACCAGCTTGTCACCACCGTAAAGCATGCCGCTGCTATGGGACTGCGGGAAACAGGCGCTGAGATGACCCTCGTGCGGCCTGAGATGGTGTCCCCCCAGGACTTGTTACTCGGAAAAACCCTTGCCATCTCCGGGATTGGAGGCACCGGGAGGGAATGAGGGAGGTGGGAGTGTCGGCGAATATTCCCGCGAGTGTTTTACTTGGGCAGATTTGGGGCGGCTAGTGTCACAGTATGTGGCTACTGAGACCCCAAGTCCTGGTCCCCCACTGTGTCTTGACTTGTCTAGTGCTAATAATGTGTGTTGCCTGTTCCCTCTGTTTCAAAGGGGGAGGTGGGAGCTGAGAGTCACTCCTGGGCTGACAGGACACATGCAGCGCTGATACAGAGCCAGAAGACACAGGAAGGTGTGAGAATATGCCCAGATGTGATGAGACAGTGTGCTCTAGAGGGAGAGGTGGGGGCAGGTAGCTGCCAGGCCAGAACCAGAGTAGGTGGGAGGGGATGCCACAGGGATTGTAGGGCTTCTAGATGAGTCCAAACTGCTGGGTTCTGCACAGCTGCAGGATGGGGAATGTGCCAATGTGGTTGGGGCTTTCACAGGAGAGGTGGAGCTTCCAGGTAAGGCCCCAGGGCAGGAGGTCCCCACACTCGGATGCCAGGAGACCAGGTTGGTTCAACTAACTCAGGCAACTTGTGTGGAAGTTGAGGGGAGGCAGGCACTACCCAGGGTTACAGCGGTCATGGCCGCTGTTACCAGGAGTGGGAGTGCTGGAGCCCAAGGAGCCTCACAGAGGTCCGACAGCCTTCCCCCTTCCAACCAAGTGGCAGCTGAGCCAGAGGGAGGCCTGGAGATGGGTCTTGGGGAACTGACAGAAGACGTGGCAGTTTCATCCATTCTGGCCACGTCTAGTCAGGGGTTTCAGGCAGAGTTGGCAGCCAATGACAGCCTGAAGGCCCTTAAGGAGCAGGAGGCACAGCCTTTCATGGTCTCAGACCTCGAGCGAGTGGACTGGGACCAGGGACGGCTGTACCGGGTGTCGGTTCAGCAAGAGTCACCAGAGGCGTGGCCTACGGGCCGACAGTTAGTGGTACCCCATCCATTCCGGGCAGAGTTGTTGCAGATTGCACATGAAGTTTCGATGGCTGGACACTTAGGGATCGCTAAGACTAAGGCCAGGCTAGCCCAGCATTTCTACTGGCCTAAAATGGGGACCGATGCGGCTGCCTACTGCCTTTCGTGTGACACCTGTCAGAGATTGGGGAAGGTGGGGCGGCACCCCAAAGCCCCATTGGTGCCATTGCCCATCATTGACGAGCTTTTCTGGAGGGTGGCGGTGGATTCTCATCGGACTGCTGTCCGTTCCCTGCCGCATCTGGAAACGCTATATACTAATGGTAGTGGATTATGCTACTCGGTGCCCGGAAGTGGCAGCCATGTCGTCCACTCGGGCCAACAAGGTGGCCACCGCTTTACTGGAAATGTTCTCCAGAGTGGGATTTTCCCAGGGAATGCTCAACAACCGTGGGCCCCAGTTCATGTCGCAGCTGATGGAGTCCCTTTGTAAGCAAATACAGGTGCAACATTTGGTGGCCAGTCCATACCATCCGCAGACTAATGGTCTGTCAGAGCGGTTAACTGGCAGATGCTTAGGATGTTGGTTGACTCCCACGGGGGCAACTGGGAGCGGTACCTCCCTCACACACTATTTGCCTACAAGGAGCTCCCCAGGCCTCAATGGGGTTCGCCCCCTTCGAGCTCCTGTATGGGCGACGGGTTCAAAAGCACCTTCTCTGGTGAAAGAGGCATGGGAAGGAGACTTGGCCACCCTGGAGTGTGGGTCGTTGAGTACTTTGTGCGCTTCCAGGACAAAATGACGGCTTTGTTGCATTTGGTGCAGGACAATATGGCCCAGGCTCAGGCTGACCAGAAGCGCTGGAACGACTAGAATGCTTGTGAAAGGACCTACCAGGTGGGTCAGTAAGTATGGGTATTGGTCCCCGTACCACAGGATAAGCTTCAGGCAGCCTGGGAGGACCTATACCTCATGAACCAGTGGCTCAATGACGTCACGTACCTGGTCACCCTAGGCCTTCCATATGAACTTGAATTTGGCCCATCATGAGCGGGAGGCCTGCACCCTCCCTGTATGAAACCTTCCTGAGGAAGGAGAGGCCGAAACCCTCCTGAATCTGCTCACCCAAGCCAAGGCAGGTGGATTCATTGAGGACGTAGAGGTTGGCCACCAGCTTTCTGAGGACCAACGGTCCCAGCTGGCGAATACTCTACGCCCCTTCCGGGAGCTGTTCAGCAGCCTTCCCGGAAGGACCGAGTTGGCTGTCCATCACGTGGACACTGGTGATCACCCCCCGATCAGGCGGTCAGCATATCGGGTCTCTCTCGAGATGCAGCAGATGCACCAGGAGATTGACGAGATGCTGAAGCTGGGGGTGATCCAGGCATCCAACAGCGGGTGGGCATCGCCCGTAGTCCTCGTCCCCAAAAAGGACCGAACAACTGCATGGACTACCGGGGCCTCAATGCTGTCATGGTCACCAATGCATTTCCTATATCCACGCATCGATGACCTGCTCGATCAGTTGGCCGGGGCTAAGTACTTGGCCATCATGGATCTGAGCTGGGGATATTAGCAGATCCCTCTAACCTCCAGGCTCAGGAGCACTCTGCCTATATCACTCCGTTTGGACTGTACGAGTCCACCGTGATGCCTTTTGGCATGAAGAATGCCCCTGCCTCATTTCAGTGGATGGTCAACACGCTGCTCCAGGGACTTGAAGGGTACGCGGCTGCATACCTGGACGATATTGCCACTTTAAGTCCCACACGGGAGGATCACCTAGAGCATCTGACGCAGGTGCTTAGGCGGATTCATCAGGCTGGTCTGACCATCAAGCCGTAAAAGTGCCAGCTGGGCATGAGCGATGTCCTCTACTTGGGTCACCGGGTAGGCGGGGGGATTCTGAAGCCAGAACCTGGTAAGGTGGATGCCATCGCATCCTGGCCCACCCCCAGGACCAAGAAACAGGTGATGTCCTTCCTGAGACCGCTGGGTACTAAAGGAGGTATGTTCCACACTATAATACCCTGGCCAAGCCCTTGACAGACCTCACCAAGAAAATAGTACAGACCGACGCAAGAGACTTTGGCATCGGTACCTTGCTCAGTCAGGTCAACGCAGTGGGCCAGAAGCATCCCGTCCTGTACCTGAGCAGGAAGCTATTGCTGAGAGAGGTTGCCTACTCCACAATGGAAAAGGAGTGCCTGGCAATTGTGTGGGCCCTGCAGCGTCTGCAGCTATACTTGTACGGGCATCCCTTCATCGTGGAGACAAACCACAACCCCCTCAGCTGGTTGCGCACAGTCTCCGGGATGAATGGGAGGTGGCTGCATTGGAGCCTGGTGCTCCAGCAGTACCATTTCTCCATTCGCCATAAAAGGGGACGTAACCATGTCAATGGTGACGGGTTATCTTGGCAAGGAGAGATTGCGGGAGAGCGCTCGGGGAACACAGGAATATGATGCCCCCTAGCGCCCTCTAAAGCGGGGAGGTGTGAGGGACTAACCACAGGTCTCTCCCCTCCTGAAATGTGCCCCACCCTTGCATTCCCCAAGGCCATAAAAAGCCATGCAGTGTTTATCTTTAATTAAAAACAAAGAACAAGCCTTTGAAGCTCATAACTAGTGTTGAGCGATATTGCTCGATATCTAAAAATATCGTATCGAAATTGTATCGCCGATAGCACTAAATATCGTCGATATCCGATTTCCGATACCGGAAGTCCCATGTAAGTCTATGGGAACAAAATATCGCAAAAAAAAAACCCTTTCTTTCGTTGTAAACACAAAATATACACACATAGAATACATATATATATATATACATGTCATTGTGACATATATATATACATATATTTATAGTTTATACACTTCTACATAGTAAAATCGACTCTAATTCAATTGCCGGGTAAAGACGTGACATACCCCATAGAAGTCGACGGGCTCGGTGCCGAGTACCCCGAAAACCTCTGGCTCTGTGCGACTCAACTTGGGCGTCACGAACAGGATTCTGTAGCTCGCTATAAGCGAGTCCTGTGTGCCTGAATTGCACTGGTTTTGTGCTTGAGAATTGCTAAAATCATCAGAGAATGTATTTGCCATTTTTCCGCCATATCTGCGTCACGACGAGGCACTGGTGAAGAAGAAGGGCGTGCTCTTCGTGGGTGTCACTCACTCAGTGGCGTGAAAACGATGGCCGCCCACTGTAAATGGTACTGCAATGTAACATCGTGCCCCACAGCTCTGGAGTTCCGCCTCCTCATCCTCCTCAGTGTGAGGAGGTCCCGCCTCCCTACAAAAAAGAGGGGCCCTCTCCAGATATGACACATGTGACTTGGCAGAGATGGCTAATGGACACGACGAGCAGAAGTGGGAAGGGATGGAGCAGTCAGAGCTCTCCCCCCACGGAAGCGACCCGATCGCCACGGAATCACCGTTGGGCACCCGGCCTGTAAACCCTCCTACGCTGCAAGAAGCGGAGGATACCCTGAGAGGCCTGGCCCGGCACCGGGAGGAGGTCGCCAGGATGGAAGCCAGCTGGCGTGCCCTAAAAATAAACTTGGAGCGGCGCCAATCCCTCTTACCTGAAGTGTCTGTACCGGAAGGTGAGGCACCCGTTATAGTAGAGGAGCCCTTGCAATGTGATCCGGTTGACGTTGTCGCAGTGGAGGCACCCGTTCCTGCAAAAACCGCAGCACCGTCAGCAGCACCCCAGATCCCGCTGTCTGCCCCGGTCGCTGAGACAGAAGAAGCGACACCCGTCCTCATGGAGGAGTCCGCGCAGGCACCAGAACACTACCTGCCTGTACCGGAGCCCCGACTGTCATCTGATTTAGAGCCGTCTGCTTCCTCCGCAGGGGAGCGCCGCCAGGACTGGGGGGCGACAGGAGAGCTGCCGCAAACCGGACACTGTAAGCTGCAGTGGAGTGGTGGAGACATGGAGCAACTGGTGGAGGAGAATTACAATCGGCGTCAGGAGGAAGAGTGGAGACGTTGGGAGCGGGAAGCAGAGCGACAAAGGGAGCAGCGAGAAACCCTAAAACTTCGCCAATGTCACCTGGAGAAAGGACCGGGCAGATAAGGACCGGATGAGAAAGGATAAAGGAACCCTGAGTGAGCCGCGGCGTAAGGGTGCAGTACGGAGCTTTAAATTGAAAGGTGGGTGGGGCTTCATCAAGGAGCCTGGACTTTATTTAGAAGTCTTTGTGACCCGGCGGGACGTGGAGGCTCACCTCCCAGAAGGACACCCGGGAGGGACCTGTTGCCAGGAGACTTGGTGACTTACACCCGACACTGGGGTTACAATGGGTGGTACGCCCTAAATGTTACCAGGTGCGACCCCTACTCCCCAGTGTGTCAGGAACCTGTGAGACCCTCGAAGCCTTCAGCCTCCCACATCCAGGCCTCTGCAAAAGTGCCCACCCCACGCCGTAAATCTCCCCAGCCTCCCTCAGTGGTCTCCTCAGCAGCCCCAGCTATGGACATGATAAGTATAGCTGGCCCGTACCCGGCGCCTGTTAGGCCCCCTGGGGTTCGTACAGTCCGTGACATAGGGCTCCAGACCCGGAGAGAGATGAAAGAGGTGGCCACACAGACCCAGATAGCGGGTCACGACTTGACTGTACAGGCCACACGACGTCATCAGGTCCTGGTGGTCCTTGGTGTCTCGGATGTTTGGCAAGCACCAGAAGAGTACCAGGTGGTACCTGTAACACCCCTGCCAAAGAAGTCTAAATAACCCGGACAGGGTCCCTGTATGTAAATAAATAGTTAAATTGTTTATGTACCCGGACGGGTGAATGTTCCAAAAAAATTTTTTTAATTTAATAAAAAATAAAAAAACACAGTTTTCATTTCTTTTATTACTGTCTCATCCTGCTGCGACGCCATCGATCTCCTGTAAAAAAATGAAAAAAAAAAAGTATACCACCTGACCGACGCAGTCCATAGTAACGAGTGTCCCACGACGATCCAGCTCTGCTACATCAGAATGACAGGCAGAGCCTGTCATCCCGGCGCAGCACAGCTGATTACCTGCTTCCCCGGCGGTGACGTCATCGGACTGACTGCTTTACGGCCGGGATTACCCTGCAGTCACTGCAGTTATCGCGAAAAACTGCATGTGACCGCCAGGGAGAAGATAATGGCGGCCATCAAGCAGTCCAGGACGTGACCGCCGGAGATCTTCTGCCAGGTAAGTGCCGCTGACTCCTGACAGACCCGACCGACGGACACTCACAGTGACAGTGACAAATCCGATTCCGGTATTCGATAAGACGAAAATATCGAAACGAATTATCAAAGGCCGATAGAGCTAATATCGGCCGATAGCCGATATTTGCATTATCGTATCGCTCAACACTACTCATAACACCAAGGTGTGAAAACTTCTGCAGCTGCAAGCCAGCTGGCCCTTTTGTGTGACTAAGCACACGGATATTCATCATCGTACAACAAATTACAGCAGACTCTGAGGTATTGAATCAGGAAAATGACCTATAGTAACAGAATGCAATATCTCTGAGTCTAGCCGAGCACATTATCCAAATCGATGTTCCTTCCCGCATACGCCCGTGCCCGGCAGCCAATTGTAGCACTGTGCTATGGAGTTATAAAGCTTAGCCACCCAGAATTACATAAGGGAGGCATATTTGGACTTTATGCACAGATAAAATCCAGCCAAATTCAGTGGCACTGCTGCCATTCCATTCAGAGCTTCGGACGTAAAGATGTGGGTCATTCATGGTTCTGGACTGGAAATCATACTCTCAGGGATGGGAGGAGAGAGGCTGCACAAGCCCAGGGTGGACGCAGAGTTTGCAGCCAAGGAGATAAGTATCAGTTACTAAGATAGACAGAGTCAGGAAAGCCTGTAACTAAGATTTAGACCTGTGATCCATCAGTGCCTCCCTGTGGTCACATGCTGCATAACATGGTAATTGCAACCTATTTATACCCTATCCTTTGTACTACACTGCTGACTGCATACCTGTATATTGTTCTGTAAATATATGCTTGTATATATCTAGTGCGCCTTTTGACAATTAAATATAAAATACATTTTGGGCTGCTCTTTTTTCTCAATCCACGAATCCCCACGTCTGCACGCTCGGTTGGTTATATTATACGCTAACGGGTTGGTTCCTGACCTGTTATAAGCCTGTTGTCGGACGAGGAACTGGTGGCAGAATACCGTATTGTTTTAGTGAGGCACTTTGGCAGTGATGGCCGGGAGGTTTATATAGATATCATCAGCCTGGACTGGTGATATATATCCCCCCTCACTGGGAGCACCTCACTAACTCGTGCCTATAAGGGAAGCCTTTCCGGCGAATATTTGCCCTCAGTGCAGTTCCCTGACTGACCAGGGGAAAGTGGTAGCGCCAGAGAGCCGACCCCTGCTAGATCCTTCTCTCCCCTCTCCCCGAGTTGAGCGAAGTCGACACCCTTCCCCTGCGAGATCCCTCATAGGATCCTGTGAGGGTGCCTTCAGTTTCAATGTTGTCAGATGATAAAGATGTCAAAACGGAAGCTTTCATGTCTCTGCTTTCCACTAACTAAGGAGGTTCAGATTATTGTGTCTTCTATGGTGGTAGCTGACCTTTTCGGGCAGACAGAGACTTTGCATTCCGGGATTCCTGATGTCATGCCTGCGTCATACTACACTAAGGATGTTGTGATGGACTTCACTGTGTGTGGTCCTGAGGAAAGTCAGGCTATACTCCTTCTGCAGAAGATCCTGGTGGGTTTGAAGAAGAGGGGGCGTAAGGAGGGGTACTGTAACATCCCTGCCAGCATCACTGCATGGCTTCCCATCTCCCATGAGGCTGCTACACCATCTTACTCACCTCTCCAGGCCATGCTGTCAGTTCTGACCTCTGCCTGTGAACTTCATGTCCTCTGCTTGCTGTGTGCATACTTCCTGGCTGTATATTTAGGGCGGCGGCACCTGCACTTCCTGAGCCTTATAGAGACAGTGTGCACATTCCTAATGTGTCCTCAGCCTATTGAGAAGAGGTGCCAGGTACTTAAGGCATCTCCACCAATAGGGAGATGCCTGAGCAACAAACTCTCTCAGTCTGCTTTCTGCTTCTGAGTTTCCAGGTCCTGTCCTGTCCTGTTTCTGTCACCCTGGGGCTGTATAGCCTGAATCCTTTGTCCTGAACTTGTTCCCATGTCTGACCTTGTCTGAACTAAGTCTTTTAACTGTACCTGTTTGTATTCTTGTCTGAAGCCTTCCCTACCTTGCTGTGTCTATCTTTGTGTCTACTCCATATTTGCCTCAGCGGTTCTGCTCTGATCCCTCTTTGCCTCAGCGGCTCTGCTCTGCACCCGTCCCGCATCCTGCGGCTCTGCTCTGTTCTGCTCCCGTTCCACCTCCTGCAGCTTTGCTCTGATCCCATCCCGCCTCCTGCGGCTCTGCTCTGCTCCCTCTCTGCACCCTGTGGTCCTGCTCTGCTCCCCCTATGCACCCTGTGTCTCTGCTCGCTCTCGCTCCACACCCTGCATCTCTGCTCTGTTCCTGACCTGCATCTTGTGGCTCTGTTCTGCTCCGGCTCCGCACCCTGCGGCTCTGTTCTGCTCCCACTCCGCACCCTGCAGATCTTTGTTCCTCTTGTTTATACTGGTTACTACCAGTTCACTTATCCCTCTAGTCTGAACTGGTTCCTACAGGTTCCCATATCCCACTCATACCTGCCTGTGTTCCTGCCCCACCCAAAACGGTTCCGGTTCCTCCAGTCTGAGCCGTGCCCGCCTGCCTGCCAGAGAGTCAGCCGTGCCTGCCTGCCAGAGTGTCAGCCGTGCCCGCCTGCCTGCAAGAGTGCCAGCCATGCCCGTCTGACTGCCAGAGTGCCAGCCGTGCCCGCCTGCCTGCCAGAGTGCCTGCCGTGCCCGTCAAAACTTGCCCGCACCTGTCGTTAGTGTTCTGTCCCCCAGTGCGATAAGCTGCTACTGCCAGAAACAGCCCTGGAGTGGTACCTGGCAGCTACCGGACGCACAAGCCTGACCTCACCACTAGAGGCTCCAGTGAACACCAAGGTAGCTGCCTATTCACGCCCCTCCAGGGTAGTCTGGTTTTTGACACAGTGGGGCTACAATCCTCGCTCGATCCATCCAGTCTGGGTGTGATCGTTACATCCTTTAAATGATCCAAAGCATAGCATCACACTTGTAATTCAATCTGGTAATTAACAAAGACATATCTAGAAACTCCGGGTCCCCACAGAAAAATCTATAAAAAAAGCCCATTTTTGCTACTCCACCTGAAAACAGCGGGATATAGGGGCAGTTACTATAATTCCAGTAATCTATCATTTAAAATTCCAGTTTCATCTGCTGTTTATCCATCAATTCTCTGAATGCTAAGTCCTATATTACACCACTGATTGGCAGCTTTCTGTGTACACTATACATAGGCATAAAGCTCACAATCTGTGATGGGGCTGGGTTATACAAAGTTTAAGAAGATGGAAGACTTCATGGCAGCAGGTCTAATAGTCCTGTAGTGATAAAATAATTGTATCAGCAGGAGATTATTAAAACTACAGCAAGTAGCCCAACAAAGTCTCTATCTCTACATTATGCTGCTCTCAGATGCCAAAAACCTGTTTGACAAATTCACTTTAATGATGCATTGTATTACATTACATTGTCTAGGATATTAAATATTTATCTACAGCGGGTGAATTATGTATTGAACATGCCACCAATTTTCTAAGTAAATATTTTTCTAAAGTTATAATTGACATGAAATTCTCACCAGATGTCACTAACAACCCATCTAATCCACACAGGCAAAGAAACCAAACCATAGATGTCCATATATTAAGTTATAGGTAATAATTGGACATGAGCAAACCGCATTTTAAAAGTTCATCATTCGTACTGGAGAGTTAGTGTCCGGTGCTAAACAGCAAACACGAACTTCTCCCAACAGTCTCTTGCAATGTCCTCAGTTACAGGTGGGGTGGGGTGAGAGAGAATTTTTTCCAGTTCCAAAGTTCGGGTCTCCATACATTTCAATGGGTTTCAGGTTCTGGTTCAAGTTAGGGTAAAGTTCTAGTGCTGGACCAAACTTTGTACTAAAGTTCGGGGCAGGAACCAGATCCCGAACTTTCATGGGTCTGCTCATCCCTAGTAATAGTTAGGGATGAGTGGACCCGTGAAAGTTTGGGTTCTGGTACCAGACATCAACTTTATTCTATAGTTCGGTTTGGGTACCAGAACTTTACCCGAACTTGACTCAGAACCCGAACCCCACTGAAAACAATGGACACCCGATCTTTTGAGCTGGAAAATTCTCTCTTTCCTCCCAATCTTTCCCCTGAATTCCGAACATTGCAATGGACTTTCGGGAGAAGCCGTGTTTGACATTCAGCAACGGATACTAATTGTGCTGTACGAAACAAGATCTTTTAAGTTTGGGTTCGCTCATGTCTAGTAATAAAGAAAAATGACCCTGGAGAAAAAGTATTGTACTTATGAAGAAAGAGGTGCAAAAGCCATGGAATGTCTTGGCACAAGTTGAAATCTAACAGTAATTAGAAAACAATCATGCCACTTAGTGAAAAATAATATCAGCTTGTTCAACTGATAATCTATAAAAAGGTGTCTCATTACCAAGGTGCCACACAAGAAACCTCTTATGATGGGTAAAACAAGTGAGCTGTCGCAAGACCTTCGCAACCTTATTTTTGCAAAACATACTGATGGCATTGGTTACAGAAGAATTTTAAAACTACTGAAGGTTACAGTGAGCACTGTTATGGTCATAATACGGAATTGGAAAAAACATAATTTCACCATAAACCTAGCCATAGCTAGATGCTACTCGCAAGATTTCAGACAGAGGAGTGAAAAAAATTATCAGAAGAGTTGTCCAAGAGCCAAGGACCACCTGTGGAGAGCTACAGAAAAACCTGGAATCAGCAGGTACAATTGTTTCAAAGAAAACTATAAGTAATGCTCTCAACCTCCATGGCCTGTGTTACACTCAGTCCCAGCGCTGGCTCTGCACTCTGTTCTGCTCACTCACCTGTTCCTCTGGCTGTCCCCCTGCAGCAGTCTGCGCGCGGGCTGGGGTCTCCTGTCCCATCTGCTCCTAGGCGTCCTGTGTCCTCCTCCACTTCCTGGCACGCTGCTGGCAGGCCTCCAGTTAGTCTGCTTAGGACGCGAGGCCGCGCCCACCGTCTCTTAAAGGGGCAGCGTGCATTTTTTGAATAGCTAATTAACCAATGGCTGCGCACTCAGTACTATATCTGGTCACTCCACCATTAGGGGAGTGCCGGAGCAACATGTTCTATCATTGCTACATCCGGTTCTGTTCCTGATCTGTCTGCGCTGCGTCTGCAGTCTCTGTGCTTCGCTGATACTGTTTGTTTCCTCAGATCATTGCTAACCCGTATCTGGCTAACCTGGACAATCTCGGCTATTACTGGCGCAAGTGTCATCCCGTTCCGCCATCAGCCATCCGTACCCGTGGACTGTGACAAGGTCACTGGAGCCAGCCTACTACCATCCGTTCTGGACCAGGACCTTACCCTTCTCTGTCAAGAACCCTCCACGGACTCTGTAAATACCTGTTACCCTTTTGGTCCCTCTGGGACAGCTGCCACGTGTCCGGGGTCTAACTGGAGGTAGCACCTGTGTCCTCCGGGTATTTCATTCTGGTCCTGTTCGAGGGGCCTTACTAGGGGTACCCGGGGCTCACTAGTTACGCCCCCTTCGGAGCCCCCCCGGACCGCGGTCTCGAGGTTCCACATTAAAAAATAAAAACGAATGTGAACTTCACCACCTCTGCCTCCGCTTCCATTCATTACAGATTGCTCCGGCCATGGAACCCGCTGGATCCCAGAGATCTCCGACCACAGATCTGTGCCAGGAGGTGACCCGTTTGGGAGTTCAACAGGACAAGATCACGACTTATCTACGCAGCTTGTCTACCCGCATGGATTCCTTAGGGTCCTCGTCTGCACCTGACTCTTCTATCAATAATCAGGTACCAGTTCCCATGGCAAGTCAAGGTCCCCGTCTGGCGGCTCCTACCCGTTTCCAGGGTGACCCTACTCTGTGTCGGGGTTTCCTCAATCAGTGCACTCTACACTTCGAAATCTTGGGCATATGTTTGCTTCTGACCGAGCCAAGGTGGGCTTCATCATGTCACACCTGGGAGGAGAGGCCCTCGCCTGGCTAAACCCGCTATGGGAGAGAGGGGATCCGCTGGTTAACGATCTTCAATCTTTCCTAGAGGCTTTTCCAGGACTTTCGATGAACCTGGTCGCACCACTTCGACTGCCTCAGCTCTGCTCCGCCTGCGCCAAGGTACTCTCACGGTAGCTCAGTATGCTGTTAAATTCCGCACCCTCTCGTCTGAATTATCGTGGAACAATGAGGCCCTGGTTGCTAACTTCTGGGAAGGCCTATCCGGAAGAATCAAGGATGATCTGGGGGACGGGACAGACCTACCCTCTTGGAAGAGCTAATATCCTTGGCAACCCGAATTGACCTGCGTTTTCAGGAGCGCTCTATGGAGATCAAGCGGGACAAAAGGTCCTATCACCTGGACTCTAGTTTGTACAAAACAGGTACTTCGCCCTCCGCCTCCGAGGCCATGGAGGTGGACCATGTAAGTTTGGCCACCCGCCGCCGGGAGGCACGTCGCAAGGAGGGAAGTTGTTACTACTGCAGTAGTTCTGAACATTTGATCCATTTCTGTCCTAAAAAGTCGGGAAACTCCTGTGCCTAGGTCCGGTAGGAGGGGCCAACCTAGGTAGAGAACAGTCATCTCCCTCTTTACACATCTCAGTCTCCGTGTCCTATGGAGCAATAAAATTCTCCGAACATTGTCTACTGGATTCTGGAGCTGCAGGGAACTTCATCCAGCAGGCGGTTGTGGATCATTACCGCTTACCAGTCCAGCGTCTTCCTGATCCGTTACAGGTGTCCGCCGTGGATGGCAAACCGCTGACCGAGCCAGTCCAGTTTCAAACCGAGTTGATGGAACTCCGGGTAGGTCTAATGCATACTGAACGAATGCGATTTTATGTATATCCCGGTTTATCCCATCCCATGCTTTTAGGTTTACCTTGGCTCCAGATGCATGAACCAGTCCTTAATTGGAAAACTGGAGAAGTTCTGCGTTGGGGAGATACCTGCATGAATCGTTGCTTAACCCGGATTCAACCTGTTTCGCCTCCAGTCCAGCCTGATACCCTGCCAGGGTTGCCTTCCGTCTATTGGTCCTTCTCTGACGTCTTTGGGAAAAAGGAGGCTGAGAGACTACCTCCACACAGGTCGTATGACTGTCAGATAGAGCTTCTTCCTGGAGCATCTCCTCCTCGCGGGAGAGTTTATCCCCTTTCACAGGCAGAGACTCAGGCCATGTCAGACTACATCCAAGAGAATCTGGCTAGAGGATTTATCCGAAAGTCATCGTCACCGGCAGGAGCTGGATTCTTCTTTGTGAAGAAAAAGGATGGATCCTTGTGGCCCTGCATTGACTATCGGGGTCTAAATCAAATCACGGTAAAAAACAGGTATCCATTACCTCTTATTTCAGAGCTGTTTGATCGTCTCCGAGGGCCAAGATCTTCACCAAATTGGACCTCAGAGGGGCCTACAACCTGATCCGAGTCAGAGAGGGGGACGAATGGAAAACAGCCTTCAACACCCGTGACGGCAACTATGAATACCTGGTAATGCCATTCGGCCTAAGCAATGCACCTGCGGTTTTTCAGGAATTTGTTAATGACATTTTCAGGGACTTGCTCTATACTTGTGTCGTGGTTTACCTGGACGATATTTTGATTTTTTCTGCTGACTTGACTTCACACCGGAGGCAAGTACGCCTGGTCTTACAAAGACTGAGAGAGAACAGGCTATATGCCAAATATGAGAAATGCCTCTTTGAGCAGTCTTCTTTGCCTTTCCTTGGGTACATTGTATCTTCCACAGGATTGAAGATGGATCCGGAGAAATTGTCTGCAGTTCTCAACTGGCCTCGTCCGTCTGGGCTAAAAGCCATACAAAGGTTCCTCGGGTTCGCCAATTACTATCGGCAATTTATTCCACACTTTTCCACCCGAGTGGCTCCAATCACAGCCTTAACCCGGAAAGGTGTAAACTCTAAGGAATGGTCCTCCGAGGCAGAAGAGGCCTTTGTTTCTTTCAAAAAAGCCTTCGCTTCCGCACCCATTCTCCATCGTCCTATTTCAAGTGAGCAATTTTTTCTTGAAGTTGACGCTTCTTCCATAGGTGCAGGAGCAGTTCTGACCCAGAAGTCGTCTACCGGGCGGATGATCTCGTGTGGTTTTTTTTCCAAGGTTTTTTCTCCTGCAGAAAGGAACTACTCTGTCGGTGATTGCGAATTGTTGGCCATCAAATTGGCTCTGCAAGAATGGAGACATCTTCTTGAAGGAGCTCATCACCAGGTAATCATATTCACCGACCATAAAAACCTTGCCTATCTCCAATCTGCTTTAAGACTGAATCCCCGTCAGGCCCGTTGGGCATTATTTTTTGCCCGTTTCAATTTTGTACTTCATTTCCGTCCAGCTGACAAGAACATAAAGGCAGACGCACTCTCTAGAGCCTTCTTGCCTCCTGAACTGGAGGAGGAACCTCAGCACATTATTGAACCTTCTAAGTTTATCTCTGTTGCCTCCACTGATCTGGCCCGGCTTCCTCCTGGGAAGACTTTCGTGTCCGCTTCTGATCGTAGTCGTGTTCTGCGCTGGGGTCATTCTTCTAAGTTGGCTGGCCATGCTGGTCAGAGAAAGACGCAGCAACTCATCTCCCGTTATTACTGGTGGCCTACCATGGGCAAGGATATCCAGGAGTTCGTCGCAGACTGTCCTTCATGTGCCCGTAACAAAACTGTTAAACATCTACCAGCCGGCAGGCTTCTGCCTCTTCCAATTCCGTCCGCTCCCTGGCAGCACATCGCGATGGATTTCATCATGGATCTTCCCATTTCTTCTGGCTGCTCAGTGGTATGGGTTGTGGTGGACCGCTTCTCTAAAATGGCCCACTTCGTTCCGCTATCTGGCCTCCCGTCTGCTCCAGAACTGGCCACTCACTTCATTCAGCACATTTTCCGTCTACATGGATTTCCTCTCCACATCGTGTCCGACAGGGGCGTCCAGTTCACCTCTAAGTTCTGGAGAGGACTCTGTAAAATGGTAAAAATTGAACTAGATTTTTCTTCTGCATATCATCCCCAGTCTAATGGGCAAGTGGAGAGGATCAATCAAATCCTGGCTGGATACCTGCATCACTTCGTCAACGCTCATCATAATGACTGGGTAGAATTACTGCCCTGGGCGGAATTCTCCTACAACAACCAAGTAAGTGAATCTTCTGGAAAGTCTCCCTTTCAGATTGTGTTTGGACTGCAACCCGGAATTCCTCTTCCTGTCTCGGGATTGTCTGATGTTCCGGCAGTCGATACCTTGTCTAAGAATTTCTCGGACATTTGGAGAGAGACCAGGTCGGCTTTGGAGAAAGCTTCTCAACGTATGAAAACGCATGCGGACAAAAGACGTTTGGAGGCTCCCATCTTTCGTCCAGGAGACAAGGTATGGCTCTCCTCCAAGTACATCCGTCTGAAGTTACCATCGTACAAATTGGGTCCCCGTTTCATTGGTCCCTTTGAAGTCTTGAGACAAATCAACCCAGTCTCTTATAACTGAAATTGCCTAATTCTCTACGAGTACCTAACTCCTTCATGTTTCCTCCTCAAACCAGTAGTGTTGAGCTCCTTCTTTAAGGACCCGGTACCACTCTGATCCGTCTCTGAGGATGAGTTTTTGAGGTAAAACATATCTGCCTCTAAGAGAGTAAAGGTAGGATCTTTTACCTGTGGACTGGAAAGTTTTGGTCCTGAGGAGAGGTCTGGAGCCTAAAGAGAACATCCAGGCTCCTCTTCTTTAAAGATTTCACGCAGGCTTGAAAAAGAGGGGAGTAAAGAGGGGGATACTGTTACACTCGGTCCCAGTGCTGGCTCTGCACTCTGTTCTGCTCACTCACCTGTTCCTCTGGCTGTCCCCCTGCAGCAGTCTGCGCGCGGGCTGGGGTCTCCTGTCCCATCTGCTCCTAGGTGTCCTGTGTCCTCCTCCACTTCCTGACACGCTGCTGGCAGGCCTCCAGTTAGTCTGCTTAGGACGCGAGGCCGCGCCCACCGTCTCTCTTAAAGGGGCAGCGTGCATTTTTTGAAATAGCTAATTAACCAATGGCTGCGCACTCAGTACTATATCTGGTCACTCCAACATTAGGGGAGTGCCGGAGCAACGTGTTCTATCATTGCTACATCCGGTTCTGTTCCTGATCTGTCTGCGCTGCGTCTGCAGTCTCTGTGCTTCGCTGATGCTGTTTGTTTCCTCAGATCATTGCTAACCCGTATCTGGCTAACCTGGACAATCTCGGCTATTACTGGCGCAAGTGTCATCCCGTTCCGCCATCAGCCATCCGTACCCGTGGACAGTGACAAGGTCACTGGAGCCAGCCTACTACCATCCGTTCTGTACCAGGACCTTACCCTTCTCTGTCAAGAACCCTCCACGGACTCTGTAAATACCTGTTACCCCTTTGGTCCCTCTGGGACAGCTGCCACGTGTCCGGGGTCTAACTGGAGGTAGCACCTGTGTCCTCTGGGTATTCCATTCTGGTCCTGTTCGAGGGGCCTTACTACGGGTACCCGGGGCTCACTAGTTACGCCCCCTTCGGAGCCCCCCGGACCGCGGTCTCGAGGTTCCACATTAAAAAATAAAAACGAATGTGAACTTCACCACCTCTGCCTCCGCTTCCATTCGTTACAGCCTGTATGCACGCTCAACAAGCTAGACTCCATTGCTGAACAAAGCATGTTCAAACACGTTTAAAGTTTGTCCAACAACATTTAGACAAGCCTATAAAATACTGGGATGCCATAATACACACCATGTTTGGAGGCCAGGAGACACTGCATGTCATCCCAAAAACACCATACCAACAGTGAAGTTTGGAGGTGGGAACATCATGGTGTAGGGCTATTTTCAGCATACAGCAGTGGCAAATTTCATATGATTGAAGGAAGGATAAATTGACAAATATACCAAGATGTTATTAATAAAAAATGTGCTGCCATCTACCAGGATGATGAATATGAAATGAGGGTGGTCATTTCAGCCAAGACAATGATCCCAAATACACAGCCAAGGAATCCCTCAATTGATTATAGAGAAAGAAAATAAAGCTGCTAGAATGGCCCAGCCAAGCATCTGATCTGAATCCAATAGAAAATTCATAGAAGGAACTAAGGTCAGACTTTACAGAAGGAATCCACGGAACCTTCAGGATTTCAGGAATGTTTGTGTGGAAGAAAGGCCAAAATCACACCTGAGCAATGCATGAGACTACTTTATCCATACAGGAGGAGTCTTGAATCTGGCATCACTGTCGATAAGTGAATCCAAACTTAAACGTTCGGGGTTCATACAGGACAGTTAGAGTCCGGTGCTAAACGCCGAACACGGACTTCTCCAGGAAGTCCGTTGCAATGTCAGGGTAAGTCTGGGAAAAGAGAGAGTAAGAGAGAGAGAGTTTTTTTTCCAGCTCAAAAGTTCAGGTTCTCATTATTTTCAATGGGGTTCAGGTTCTAGTTCAAGTTCAGATACAGTTCGGTTACCCGAACCAAACTTCGGAATAAAGCTCGGGTTGGGTACCAGAACCCGAACTTTCACAGGTCCGCTCATCCTTAGTCAACACCATAAAGGCTTTTGTGTGAAGTATTAAATACATTTCAGTAAGTGTGTTCAATACTTTTTCCCTGTGTCACTGCTCATTATCATACATAACTTAATTAATAGACATCTATGGTTTGATTTCTTTGCCTGTGTGGATTGTATGGGTTGTTACAAGAGATGAGTGAATATGCTTGGAAAATGATCGTGAAACATAAAATCAGCACGAATATGGCACATTCGGATTTGTGATCAGAAAAACGCAAATTTTCTTAAAATCGGAGTGAATACTTTTCCGTCCAAAGATGACAAGAGTATTCTTAGAGTGATACCTTTATTGGCTAACCAGAAATTATATGTTCGCAAGCTTTCAGAGCACACAGGCTCCTTCTTCAGGAAGGATTACAAATAGCTTAATGAATCTGTTCAGACAGTGAAGACAGGGAACTACAGCTGCTATCTCTGAGAAATACATTCCTACAACAAGGATACCATCCACTGGTAATAAATGAACAGATCCACAGGGCTACAAGAATCCCAAGATGCAACCTCCTGGATTACAAACTGAGAGAGGACAACAACAGGGTGCCTCTTGTGGTCACATACAACTCCCACATGAGCATCCTAAGGAAAATTGGTACTGATCTCCAACCCATAGTCCACAGAGACCACAAATTGAAAGACATATTCCCAGAACCACCACTTCTCTCCTACAAACAGCCCCCTAACTTAAGGAATCTCCTTGTCAGAAGTGTCCTTTCATCACCATCAGTGACCGGCACATTCCCATGTAACAATAAAAAATGCAAAACTTGTACCCATATATTACCAACAAATATAGTCAGCGTACCAAACACAAATCAGGACTATAAGGTCATGGGTTCCTTTTCATGTGCATCCTCCAATGTAGTGTACATGATACAATGTACGAGGTGCCCTGGAGCTATCTATATTGGAGAAACCATGCAAAAACTACAGACAAGGATGAATTTACACAGACATACAATCAGGAATGAAATGGACACGCCTGTGGGAAAACATTTCTCTGGAACTGGACACTGTATGACAGACTTAAAAGTCTTAATTCTTAAAGGTAATTTTAAAGATGACACAGAGAGAGAAAAATTTGGGAATTCAAACTTATAAGGATGTTCAATACTTTGACACTAGGACTTAATTTAACACCTGGATTTATGACTCACTATATGGACACAGTTCACACTTCCAGCAGGACTTCAGAAAACTAAGAACATCATTCCCACTGCCTCTCCATTTGTAAGAAAATGCTAATTCAATTTCCTTGGCTTATCTTTAAAGCCCGGGTCTCACATAGCGATACACCAGCGATCCCGACAACGATCAGGATCGCTGGTGTGTCGCTACATGATCGCTGCAGAGCTGCCAAACAGGCAGCTCAGGCAGCGATCAGCACAGCGACACTGCGGGTAACATTGCTTAGTTACCCGCAGTGTACGTTGGATACCAGCGCCCTGATGCAGGGAGCTGGTAACCAAGGTACACGTCGGGTTTCCAGGCGCTGCGCGGTGCCTGGAGACCCGCTGTGTACCTTGGTTTACCAGCTCCCTGCATCAGGGCGCTGGTATCCAAGGTACACAGCGGGTTTCCAGGCACAGCCCCGCGCCTGGAAACCCGCTGTGTACCTTGGTTACCAGCGGATCGCTGGTCTCCCGCCTGTCACACAGCAGCGATGCGTGCTGGCCAGCGGGAGACCAGCGATCAAAAAAATGTCCAGGACATTCAGCGACGATCAGCGATACCCAGCAGGGGGGCTGATCGTCGCTGAATGTCACACACAGCGATATCGCTGGGGAGATCGCTGTTGAGTCACAAAACTAGTGACTCAGCAGCGATCTCGCTAGCGAGATCGCTGTGTGAGACGGGGGCTTTAGAGGCATCACACCTCCCACCAAATGTCTTACTGTAGTAACCCATAAATGTTGTGCCTTTTTTTTCATTAAGCTATTTGTAATCCTGCCTGAAGAAGGAGCCTGTGTGCCCTGAAAGCTTGCGAACATATAATTTTCTGGTTAGCCAATAAAGGTATCACTCTAAGAATACTCTTGTCATCTTTGGACGGAAAAGTATTCACATTGATTTTTCTGGCTAACACGGTACCACAATATAATTTATTATTGTACATCATCTTAAAATCGAAAAAGTCTGTAAAATTTGGTAAAAGTGCTGGAAAATAATTGCATTGCCACTAAAGTATTTTAAAGTAGAAGATACAGTTAGGTCCATAAATATTTGGACAGAGACAACATTTATCTAATTTTGGTTCTAGACATTACCACAATGAATTTGAAACAAAACAAATCAGATGCAGTTGAAGTTCAGACTTTCAGCTTTCATTTGAGGGTATCCACATTAATATTGGATGAAGGGTTTAGGAGTTTCAGCTCCTTAACATGTGCCACCCTGTTTTTAAAGGGACCAAAAGTAATTGGACAGATTAAATAATTGTAAATAAAATGTTCATTTCTAGTACTTGGTTGAAAACCCTTTGTTAGCAATGACTGCCTGAAGTTTTGAACTCATGGACATCACCAGACACTGTGTTTCCTTCTTTTTGATGCTCTGCCAGCCTTCACCGCGGTGGTTTTCAGTTGTTGTTTGTTGGTGGGCCTTTCTGTCTGAAGTTTAGTCTTTAACAAGTGAAATGCATGTTCAATTGGGTTGAGATCAGGTGACTGACTTGGCCATTCAAGAATATTCCACTTCTTTGCTTTAATAAACTCCTGGGTTGCTTTGGCTTTATGTTTTGGGTCATTGTCCATCTGTAGTATGAAACGACGACCAATCAGTTTGGCTGCATTTGGCTGGATCTGAGCACACAGTATGGCTCTGAATACCTCAGAATTCATTCGGCTGTTTCTGTCCTGTGTCACATCATCAATAAACACTAGTGACCCAGTGCCACTGGCAGCCATGCATGCCCAAGCCATCACACTGCTTCCGCCATGTTTTACAGATGATGTGGTATGCTTTGGATCATGAGCTGTACCACGCCTTCGCCATACTTTTCTCTTTCCATCATTCTAGTAGAGGTTGATCTTGGTTTCATCTGTCCAAAGAATGTTCTTCCAGAACTGTGCTGGCTTTTTTAGATGTTTTTTAGCAAAGTCCAGCCTAGCCTTTTTATTCTTGATTCTTATGAGTGGCTTGCACCGTGCAGTGAACCCTCTGTATTTAATTTCATGCAGTCTTCTCTTTATGGTAGATTTGGATATTGATACGCCTACCTCCTGGAGAGTGTTGTTCACTTGGTTGGCTGTTGTGAAGGGGTTTCTCTTCACCATGGAGAGTATTCTGCGATCATCCACCACTGTTGTCTTCCGTGGGCGCCCAGGTCTTTTTGCATTGATGAGTTCACCAGTGCTTTCTTTCTTTCTCAGGATGTACCAAACTGTAGATTTTGCAACTCCTAATGTTGTAGCAATTTTCTCGGATGGGTTTTTTCTGTTTTTGCAGCTTAAGGATGGCTTGTTTCACCTGCATGGAGAGCTCTTTTGACCGCATGTTTGCTTCACAGCTAAACCTTCCAAATGCAAACACCACACCTCAAATCAACACCAGCCCTTTTATCTGCTTAATTGAGAATGATATAATGAAGGGATTGCCCACACCTGTCCATGAAATAGCCTTGGAGTCAATTGTCCAATTACTTTTGGTCCCTTTAAAAACAGGGTGGCACATGTTAAGGAGCTGAAACTCCTAAACCCTTCATCCAATTTTAATGTGGATACCCTCAAATGAAAGCTGAAAGTCTGAACTTCAACTGCATCTGATTTGTTTTGTTTCAAATTCATTGTGGTAATGTCTAGAACCAAAATTAGATAAATGTTGTCTCTGTCCAAATATTTATGGACCTAACTGTACATAGATAGATATTAGGAAGATACAGTAGATAGATAGATGGATAAATAGATATAGATGAAAGCCGTCAATTCAGCAGCAGCATGAAGTAAAATCACAGCGTGACAGGTTATAATAGATATATACACATAGAATAGATAGATATATAGATGTCAGTGACACACACACACACATATACATATATATATACACTGCTCAAAAAAATAAAGGTAACACTCAAATAACTTAATCTAGATCTGAATGAATGAAATATTTTCATTGAATACTTTGTTCTTTACAAAGTTGAATGTTCTGACAACAAAATCACACAAAAATCATCAATGGAAATCAAATTTATTAACCAATGGAGACCTGGATTTGGAGTCACACACAAAATTAAAGTGGAATGTAATGTCCTTAAAACAAGTCAAAATGATGCTCAGTAGTGTGTGTGTTCTCCACGTGCCTGTATGACCTCCCTACAACGCCTGGGCAAGCTCCTGAGGAGGCGGCAGATGGTCTCCTGAGGGATCTCCTCCCAGACCTGGACTAAAGTATCCTGGGCAGTCTGTGGTGCAACGTGACATTGGTGGATGGAGCGAGACATGATGTCCCAGATGTGCTCAATCAGATTCAGCTCTGGGGAATGGGCGGGCCAGTCCATAGCTTCAATGCCTTCATCTTGCAGGAACTGCTGACACACTCCAGCCACATGCGGTCTGGCATTGTCCTGTATTAGGAAGAACCCAGGGATCTCATCTCAGTACCTAATGGCAGTCAGGCTATCTCTGGTGAGCACATGTAGGGCTGTGTGACCCTCCAAAGAAATGCCACCCACACCATTACTGACCCGCTGCCAAACCGATGATGCTGAAGGATGTTGCAGGCAGCAGATCACTCTCCACGGCGTCTCCAGACTCTCATGTCTGTCACATGTGTTCAGTGTGAACCTGGTTTCATCTGTGAAGAGCACAGGGCGCCAGTGGTGAATTTGCCAATCCTGATGTTCTGTGGCAAATTCCAAGCATCCTGCACGGTGTTGGGCTGTGAGCACAACCCGCATCTGTGGATGTTGGCCACTCAGGCCATCCTCATGGAGTCGGTTTCTAACCGTTTGTGCAGACACATGCACATTTGTGGCCTGCTGGAGGTCATTTTGCAGGGCTCTGGCAGTGCTCCTCCTGTTCCTACTTGCACAAAGGCAGAGGTAGCGGTCCTGCTGCTGGGTTGTTGCCCTCCTGCGGCCCCCTCCACATCCCCTGGTGTACTGGCCTGACTCCTGGTAGCACCTCCAGCCTCTTGACACTAAGCTGACAGACACCGTAAAACTTCTTGCCACAGTTCGCATTGATGTGCCATCCTGGATGAGCTGCACTACCTGAGCCACTTGTGTGGGTTGTAGAGTCCGTCTTATGCTACCACAAGTGTGAAAGCACAACCAATATTCAAAAGTGACCAAAACATCAGCCAGAAAGCAGTGGTACTAAGATGTGGTCTGCGGTCCCCACCTGCAGAACCACTACTTTATTGAGTGTGTCTTGATAATTGCCAATAATTTCCATATGTTGTCTATTCCATTTGCACAACAGCATGTGAAATTGATTGTCAATCAGTGTTGCTTCCTAAGTGGACAGTTTGATTTCACAGAAGTTTGATTTACTTGGAGTTATAGTTTGTTGTTTAAGTGTTCCCTTTATTTTTTGAGCAGTGTATATATATCCATCCAGAGTTTCCTCATACTACATGGATGACATCAAGCTGTATGCAAAATACGAACAAGACATCGATTCACTGATCCACCTGACAAGGATCTACAGTGAAGACATCGGGATGTCCTTCGGACTGGAGAAGTGTGGCTGGTTAGTAATAAGAGAGGCAAGGTAGTCAAGACTGATGGAGTAGAATTACCAGCAGAGCACATAGCAGATGTACAGACATGCTACAAGTACCTCGGCATTCTACAGGGATATGTGTTGTGAATGGACTTGAAATGAGTTCTGAGCAGAGGCTCCCTCTGGTGGTTACAAGCGGTACTGGACTGTCCAGTGAAGATTGTGAGGATTGGGAATCAGGTGTTACTGACTGGTCTTATTTAAGGGAGTTGCCTTCCCATCAGGGTTGCCGGTGATCAATTGTTCTGGTCTCAATCCTTGATTCCTGTTTCCTTTGTAGCCTGCTGTGTCGTGTCTGCATCTCCTGCTAACAGATAAGACATTTTCTTCTTTTTGTTTTTTGTGCTTGATTTTTGCATTTTGTCCTGCACTTCTGTGGGGGCCTTCTGGGTCCCCTCCGGGGGCTTTTGCCCTCTCAGTTTAGTTCAGCCACTGATGTTTTGTACATTTGCTTTTTCCAGTTTTTTCAGTGGCTGCTGTTTTGATTTTGTTACACCAGAGAACTAATTTAGGTGGTAGAGGTCGTGTGATCTCAGGTGTTTTTGAAATTAGTAGAGTTGGTGCTTTTCGGGGTTTTTTGGGATTGCAGTAAGTGCCCTTCCTATCCTTTTCTATTTAGATAGTTTGGGCCCCAACGTTTGCTCATACTATTTTCTGTCTGTGTCAGTATTTCTTCTTGTCTAACCGCCATTACATGTTTGGGGGCTTTCTATGTTCTTTGGGGATCTGCTCCGGGGCAGATAGCTTTCCTCTTTCTATCTTTAGGTATAGTTAGTTTCTCAGGCTGTGACGAGGCGTCTAGGACCAATGTAGGAACGCTCCACGGCTGCCTCTAGTTGTGGTGGTTAGTCAGGGTACTGCAATATCATAGATTCCAACTGCTCTGGTGTATTGCCTTTTTACCTGCACTCCTCAGCTACCAAATCATAACAGATATGGTAACCATCACGAGGAGGCAAGGAAAGCAGCAACATCCAAATACCATCAAAGGGTAAGACAGGTCCTGAAGAGCAAGGTCAATGGGAAGAATAAAATCCAGACCATCAATACATATGGCAAAATGGAGAAAATAAGAGAGAATAACTGGTGAGCTGGACTTTATTTCATTTCTACATAAATACATATGCACTGCCAGTTATCATAGTGGCATAGTGTGCTGGCCAAAAGAAGAGATGGAAGCTGCAGATGTGAAGACACGAAAGCTACTCACAATGCATGGAGGTCTCCACCCTAAGTCTAGCACCCAAAGATTGTATACCAACAGAAAGGAGGGTGGTGAGGCTTGATAAGCATCCAAGCCACCATCAAGGATAAAACAAGGAGTATCCAGGAATACATCAGAAAAATGGCACCAAAAGATGAGATGCTGAGAGAAAGCCTAAGGCAGCAGCAACAACAACAGATCTGTAAGGAAGAACAGGAACATGAAGTGCCATGGCAAGACAAGCCGCTGCATGGGATGTACCATCGACAGTTAATGGAGGTGGCTGTCATGGAGAAATCATACCAATGGCTGGAGAAAGCTGGACTCTGAGAAAGCACAGAGGCACTAATCATAGAGGCACAAGAGCAAGCAATAAGTACCAGATCCATAGAAGCAGGAATCTACCACACAAGACAAGACCCAAGGTGCAGACTATGCAAAGAAACCTCAGAAACCATCCAACACATAGTGGCAGGATGCAAAATGCAAGCAGAAACAGCATATACTGAATGCCACAACCTAGTAGCGGGAATTGTATACAGGAATCTCTACACAGCATATGGCCTAAAGGGTATGCCACACTAAGCGAGATTGCTAGCGAGATCGCGCAAGCGACAGCGATTTTATGACACAGCAGCGACATCGTTAGCGACGTCGCTGTGTGTGACATGTAGCAGCGATGTGACCCCCGCTGCGATGTCGCTGATCGTGCACGAACGGTTTGGGTCGTATTTTGATCGTTGGCGTCCCGCTGGTGAGCCTGAATCGCTGTGTTTGACACCTTTTGTGAACGATGTGCGACCTTGTTGATGACTCATATGTCAGCGGCGCAGGCGGGACTAGGTTTTCTTTAGTAACGCCCTTCAGCTCCGATTGATGGCCACAACATCACCTCAGCAATAAATAACTGCGCCCCCATCCATTGTTCCAGAGCGCTTTGTGGATGACTCCAACGTTCTGTCCTTTGTGCGTTGTTGCGAGGATAGTATCGAGTGTCGGGGTTTTGCGATCCTGTCAGAGTCGCTACAGTGTCCTTTGTGCGTTGTTGCGGAGGATAGTTTCGTGTGTGGGTTTTGCGATCCTGTCAGAGTCGCTACAGCGCTTCATCTTTGGCATTTGGATCTTCTGGATATTTGGATTACACTTGCAAGGTACATATTGTTTGTGATGTTGTGTGATGCGTTTTTTGGTTACACCTTTTATTTTTGTCTGCTTACCTCCAATATTTATACAGACATGTTGCCGTGATTTTTTTTTTTTTTCCGCGCCCACCCACCACTGCAATTTTAAGAACTTTGTTGCTTTTTGAGGTAATTTTTTTTTGGTTAGATTTGATCCTCCATAACATTGGATAACCTAGCAATCTTTTGACAGCCGCGCCCACCCCCCACCATTTTAGGCTTTTGTAAACTGTTTTTTCAATGTTAACTGAAATGTTAACAATAAACAATAACTTTATTTTTTTTATTCTTTATTTTATTTTTTTAAACACTTTAGTAATTGTAATTAACTTTTCTCTTCCTACCGTACAGGTTGCACATAATGAACCTGACCACCGCGGAGCGTGTGATTGTGGCAGCTGCATTACTGATGGAGGGAGATCGAAAAGAAGAGGCGCGGGTGGAAGAGAGGCGCTCCAAACGAAAGCGTCGCATGTGGACCAGAGAATGGCTGGAGCAGAGGTCCAAATTCACCCACATGCATCTAGTGAGGGAGTTGCAGGAGAAGAATCCGCAGGATTTCCGAAATTATCTACGGATGTCGGAGGATTCATTCAAGCTCCTACTGGAATGTCTGAGGCCACTCATTGAACGGCAGGATACACGGATGCGTGCAGCTGTTTCAGCAGAGGAAAGTTTGGCAGTAACGCTGCGATTTCTGGCAACCGGACGTTCAATGAAAGACTTGCAATTTTCTGCTGCTGTTTCTCGATCGCTCCTTAGCGTATTAATTCCAGAGACATGCAACGCCATCGTCCACAGTTTACGGAGCTACATGCCTTTTCCAAAATCAGTGGTGTAATGGCAAATAATTGCCTCTGATTTTGAATGGATTTGGCAGTTCCCAAACTGTGGTGGTGCCTTGGATGGCAAACATGTGCGGATCACGCAACCAGTCAACACTCAACAGCGGATCCTATTTCTATAACTACAAGGGCTACTTCAGCATGATCCTCATGGCCCTTGTTAATGCCAATTATGAATTTATAAACGTTGATGTTGGCATTAATGGAAGGGTTTCTGACGGTGGCGTTTTGGAGCACACTACTTTTGGTGAACGGTTGATTAATAATAAACTTCACTTGCCAACCAACATGGACACCACCGCCAACCTAAACTTTGTTTTTGTGGGCGATGAAGCCTTCCCCCTTCATGCGCATCTTGTTAAACCGTACCCACAAAAGACTTTGACAGGGGAAAGGCATATTTTTAACTACAGACTGTCTAGGGCATGGCGCGTTGTTGAGATTGCCTTCGGCATAATGGCCAACCGCTTCAGGGTTTTTCACACTCCAATCAACATGAAGCTGGAATCGATAGACTCTGTGGTGTTGGCCTGTTGTGTGCTGCACAATTTTCTACGAAAACGCGATGCTGTTACTTACAGTCCGCCAGGCTTCATGGACTCGTACAGCAATGGTGATGTGGTGCTCGGAGAATGGCGTGAGAATGATCCCGCTATTGCAGGCCTTCAACCTGTCAATCAAGGCAGGAGCAAAGACGATGCGAAGGCCTGCCGAGACAAGTACTGCCAATACTTTAACGGGCCTGGTGCAGTGAGTTGGCAGCAGCAGATATAGTTTGCTTTTGAGAATGTTTTAGTTTTGCCTTTTTTAACTTTCTTTTAATAATAAAAAATGTTTATTTTAAAAATGCCTTTGTGTTCTTTCAATTATTTTACCAATATGGGAGAAGGGATAATGATGGGTGAGATGTGGGGAGGGGAGTAATGGGGATGGCAACAAGACATGTTACCAGCAGCTGTAGTTTTTAAAATATTTTCTAAAGTTTTTTGTTGGCTATATTTTTTTTTTACATTGTTAAATTTTTTTAATAAAAAACATATTTATCTACTGAATTGTGGTCTTTTAATTCTTATGTTTGTTATTGATGTAAACAATATTGTTGACAACTAAAATGTTGTATTTTTATTCCATCTACTTGTATCTACTTGTCACACACGGGGTCATGGGAGAACCAGCAGTCATAGGAGTTCCAGCATTGGTAAAAAAAAAAAAAAAAGAAAAAAATTTCAAAAATTAACAACATTTATTTTAAAGGCCCTGGTCACACTAGCGCTAAAACCTTATAATAAAAAATAATAACAAATAATACACCACAGCTGCGTATATAAACTTAAAATATAAAATAGATATTTTTAGTCATATATATTATTTTTTTCTTTAGCAAAAAATTAATAAAAAAACAATAAAAGATTACAAATAGTGATAAAAATAAAAAAAATTCTTTGTGTCGCACTTGCTTGCTCGAATCCGACGCAAGACGCCATTGCGATCGCAAAGTGACGATTCTCAGCATGGTGCCCCAGCTACGCACAGACATGAGACGCCACTGCGATCGCAAAGTGACGATTCTCACATGGTGCCCCTGCTACACAGACAAAAGACGCCATTGCGATCGCAAAGTGACGATTCTCAGCATGGTGCCCCAGCTACGCACAGACATGAGACGCCATTGCGATCGCAAAGTGACGATTCTCAGCATGGTGCCCCTGCGCCATTGCGATCGCAAAGTGACGGTTCATAAAATGACTTTATTACAGAAGTAATTACAATGAATGAAAACTTTTGTAAACATGGTAAAAAAGTAAGCGGTCAGTAGCCCACTATATCTGATGCTGCCAAGTAGGCCAGTTAATCGCACCGTCCTTGCTCATGCCTTGATAGGCAGGGGCGCCTAGCTGGGAACCATCATCTTGCGATCGCAACAGCGTCTCATATCTGTGCGTGGCTGGGGCGCATGGCTGCTACGGTCACTTTGAGATCGCAATAGCGTCTCATATCTGTGTGTGGCTGCGGCGCATAGCTGCTACCGGTCACTTTGCGATCGCAGCAGCATCTCATATCTGTGCGTGGCTGGGGCACATGGCTGCTACCGGTCACTTTGAGATCGCAACAGCGTCTCATATCTGTGCGTGGCTGGGGCGCATAGCTGCTACCGGTCACTTTGCGATCGCAACAGCGTCTCATATCTGTGCATGGCTGGGGCGCATGCCTGCTGCCGGTCACTTTGCGATGGCAATAGTGTCTCGCGTCGCAAGTGCGACCGCACGTACGCTGTGACGTCAGGACGCTGGCGTCGTTCATGCGCCGTTGTTTGAGGAAATGGCGGCGAGAGGCGAGACAGCGTTGTGCCCCGTGGGGTGACGCAGAGGTGCGCTACCTCATCCTTAAAGTTGAAAGGTGGGATTATTAGTGCAGGCTACCAGTGGCGCATCCTATGAGCCACAAGAAGGTAGTCCTGCGGAAAATCTGGAGGGGCCTGGCGAGACGCTTTGGGGTGGAGCGGACCCCTACCCAGATCCGCAAAAAGCTGGCCGACCTTCGATACCGGTCCAGCGAGAGGGTCGCCAGCATCCGGGCCCAGTTCCGCAGGCATCTGAGTGAGTATTGATGAGGGTATCTGGAGAGGTTATGTTTTGTGGGTTATCTACCTATATCAATGCACCCGCAGTGACGGGAATACCACCAGTGACGGGAGTACCGGCAGTCATGGGAGTACCAATAGTGAGGGGGTTACAGGCATTGACGAAAGTACTGGCTGTGACGGGAGTACCGGCAGTGATGGGGTTACAGGCAGTGATGGGAATACCAGTAGTGAGGGGGTTACAGGCATTGACGGAAGTACTGGCAGTGACGGGAGTACCAGCAGTGATGGGAGTACAGCACTGACGGGGTTAATAGAAGGATTATTTGACTGAATTGTATTTTTTATTTGCAGCACCACCTTCACCAGCTGCAGCTGCACCACCGTCCCCCGCAGCACCATCACCACCTGCAGCACCTTCCTCAGCTACCCCTTCACCGGCAGCAACCCCACCTACAGTTTTGGGGTCATCGAGCACATCTGAATATGGCTTCTCTCCAGTGTCACTCCGTGACATGTATGCAGGCTCGCCTTCAGGTAATTTACGCACATAATATAATATCATAATAGGGAAACACAGAAAAATATATATATCACAACAGCCATTACACATTTTAAGATGTATTTTTCTGTGTTTCCCTAGCCGGTGATGCCACAGGTTCTGGTTGGGCGGTAAGCGGCTCTTCAGGGGAACCGCAGTCGGACGAAAACCGTAAGTGTTAGCAAACATGTAACATGTACATGTTGATGTTGCAACAGAATTCCCTGGTTAACTGTTACCATTACCTCCACAGAAATCCCCACTGCCCAGAACCTGTTGGTGTAACACAGGCGGCTGATGGCAGCAATGAACACCGCAATGGCAGCTCTGCATGACACGGGGTGATGCTGGAGAGGGTTGTGGCTGGCCTCCAAAGGGGGGTCAGTCATTAATTTGCTATTTTTATTAGTATTTTTATTCTTTAATTTTTTTTTTGTTTGTTTGCTTGCTAAAAAAAAAATAATATATATGAGTAAAAATATATATTATATATTTTAAGTTTATATACGCAGCTGTGGTGTATTAGTTTTTATTATAAGGTTTTATTTTAGCGCTAGTGTGACCAGGGCCTTTAAGAGAAATGTTAATTTTTGAAACGTGTGCGACAAGTAGAAACAAGTAGATGGAATAAAAATACAACATTTTAATAGTTGTCAACAATATTGTTGACATCAATAACAAACATAAGAATAAAGACCACAATTCAGTAGATAAATAAGATTTTTATTAAAAAAATGTAACAATGTAAAAAAAATATAGACAACAAAAAACTTTAGAAAATATTTTAAAAACTACAGCTGCTGGTAACATGTCTCGTTGCCATTACCACGTTGCCTCAGCGGTGTATAAAAATAAGGTGGAGCAACAACGTTTTGGTTCGGCGGATTTATCCTGTCACGGGTGTGTCACCACGAAGATCGTCGCGATTGCACAGCCTTACTTCTCGCAGCTGAGTTTTTGGTGCTTGGTGTTTTTCAGCAGTGAGGGAGTTAATTCTCTCTCTCTGTGCTAGACGAGGCCCAGCCTCACCCAGCTGCAGTTAATTCTGCAGTATTGGGACTCCTTCAAATACCTGCCGGTCTGTTTGGGTAGTTGTCGGTGAAAGCATTTCATACAGACCATCAGAGCGGATTGTGGTATTGAAGAGTTTGGAGCGAAGTGTACTCGGTGTGGTTTTTTCCCTTCCTCGCTTTATCATTTATCTCCTTACCCGTTTGTGTTCCCTCTGTTGTTGTGATGTTAGTTTTTGTATGCAAGGTGGTTTTTGGTTTTCCCCTTGTACTGTCTCGTTCGTCTAGTACTGTGTATAAGCATTTACTACCCTGTCCCCTACTGTTGTGATCGGGGTCCTTCTCAGGACTAGATTACTGAGGTTCAGGGATTCGCAGGAGGTAGGGTTACGCTGGCGGCCTGGACCTCTGTACCATTAACAGTACCTCCAGGTAGAGGGATTAGTCAGGGCTCCAGCTTAGGGTCAGCATAGGACCCTGACCTCCTGTACGCAGTAACAGCGTGACATTTTCACCGACCGACAAAAGATTCTCTCCAGCCTCCATGGATCCAGTAGCCAGTCTAGCTCGGCAGTTGCAGAGTTTGTCCATGGAGCTGGCGGATGTTAAGTCCAAGGTTTTATATCCCCCGGAGCAAGCCGGACCAGAACCTAAAGTAGCTCTCCCTGACAGGTTTACTGGGGGGGGGACAAGTTTTTTGTTTTCCGGGAGGCATGTAAGTTGTACTTTCGACTGCGGCCACGGTCATCGGGGAGTGAAGAACAAAGGGTGGGAATTGTCATCTCGCTCCTACAAGGGTACCCACAATCATGGGCGTTCTCTCTTCCCCTGGGCTCCCCGGCTCTCCAGTCAGTGGATAGGTTTTTCGCAGCTCTGGGTCTCGTATATGATGACCCGGATCAGATCTCCCTTGCTGAATCTAAGTTACGTAGGATCCAGCAGGGAGATCGTCCGGCGGAGGAATTCTGTTCGGAGTTCCGTAGGTGGGCCACGGACACCCAGTGGAATGACCCGGCTCTTAGGAGCCAGTTTTGTCAAGGTTTATCTGACAAATTAAAGGATGTATTGGCACAGTATGACCCTCCCGCGTCACTGGAAGCCGCTATGGCCCTTGCTATTCGCATTGACAGACGGCTTCGGGAGAGGTGCGGGTAACTCCGCCCCCTGTGATGACTCCACCTTCTACAAGGGCCCCTTATATGGAGGTTCCCCTGGTCAGTCCAGAGGAGCCTATGCAGTTAGGAGGGACATCATTTCGGGGGAGGGGACCGGCTGTGCGCCACAAGACAGGAAGGTGTTTCTTCTGCGGGAGAAAGGGACATTTTATTGGGGGGTGTCCATCCCGTCCTTTGCAGAGTAAAGGGTCGTCGGAAAACTATTGATCCCAGGTTGTGTGGTGGACGGCAATCTGGGAGTAGGTATTTCGTCCCTAGGTTCGTCTCAGTTTCTCGTACCGGCGGAGGTAGTGGTGGGTACGAGAACTGAGAGGATATCTGTTCTTCTGGATAGTGGGGCCAGGGCTAATCTGGTGGACGCTCGGTTTGCCCAGGTTCAAGGTATGCGATTGAGTGTGTTGGCTAAACCAATCCCCATATTCTCGATCGACACCAGGCCTCTCGGTCAGGGAAATTTTTTGCAAGCAACATAAATCTTCAAGTGGGGGCGATACATAAAGAACTGTTGTCTTGTTTCGTGTTGGAGGGTCTTCCCACTCCTATAGTGTTGGGCCTTCCTTGGTTAACTAAGCATAACCCGGTTATTAATTGGCAATCCAGAGAGATAAGCCAATGAAGTGAATTCTGTAATAAAAACTGCATGAATATGGTCATCGGTGCGGTCGCTCCTAGAGTCTTACCTCCATTTCTGGCAGATTTTGAGGATGTATTCTCGGAGAAAGGGTGTCAGGAACTACCTCCTCATCGCGTGTATGACTGTTCTGTAAAACTGCTCCCTGGGGCCAAGTTACCTAAATCTAGGTTGTATAACCATTCTGGTCCTGAGAGGCAGGCCATGAAGGATTATATTTCAGAGAGTTTGGCTAAGGGGCATATTAGACCTTCATCTTCCCCGGTGGCCGCGGGGTTCTTCTTTGTGAAGAAGAAAGATGGAGGCCTACGCCCTTGCCTGGATTTCCGTGAACTTAATCGGATTACGGTCCGAGATCCGTATCCACTCCCACTTATCCCCGATCTCTTCAATCAGATCGTGGGCGCTAAATGGTTCTCTAAGTTGGATCTCAGGGGGGCGTACAATTTGATTAGGATGAAGGAGGGGGATGAGTGGAAGACGGCGTTTAACACTCCGGAGGGGCATTATGAGAACCTTGTCATGCCATTCGGTCTGACTAACGCTCCGGCGGTGTTCCAACACTTTGTTAATGACATTTTTCGCCGCCTGGTGGGACAGTTTGTTGTCATATATCTGGATGATATCTTAATTTACTCGCCAGATCTTGTGTCTCATCAGGAGCATGTTAGGCAGGTGTTACAGATCTTGCGGGATAATAAACTGTACGCCAAATGGGAAAAGTGTGTGTTCGCCGTACAGGAACTCCAGTTTTTAGGCTTCCTGGTGTCAGCATCCGGTTTTTGTATAGACCCTGGGAAAGTGCGGGCAGTTCTTGAGTGGGATCTGCAAGAGAATCTTAAGGCACTACAACGTTTCCTGGGGTTTGCTAATTATTACCGGAAATTTATTCGTAATTTCTCGTCCATGGTTAAACCTCTCACAGACATGACAAAAAAAGGGACGAATTTTTCTAGGTGGTCTGACAAGGCTTGTCAAGCATTCTCCTCCTTGAAAAAATGTTATGCCTCGGCACCCATACTCATTCAACCTGATGCGTCACAGCCGTTCATTGTAGAGGTAGACGCTTCTGAGGTAGGGTGGGAGCAGTATTATCACAAGGTTCGTCCCCTGGTAAGTGGCATCAGTGCGCTTTTTTCTCTAAAAAATTGTCGTCCGCTGAGAGGAATTACGATGTCGGCAATAGGGAACTCTTGGCCATTAAGTTAGCTTTTGAGGAGTGGCGCCATTTTTTGGAGGGGGCAGTCCATCCGGTCACCGTCATCACCGATCACAAGAACCTGCTATATCTTGAGTCCGCAAAACGTCTGAATCCCAGACAAGCTAGGCGGTCGTTGTTTTTTACCAGGTTTAATTTTGTCGTCACATATCGTCCGGGGTCAAAAAATGTAAAGGCGGATGCCTTATCTCGTAGTTTCCCTGGGCCGGGAATACGGATGACCCAGTTCCTATCCTTCAGGAGGGGGTGGTGGTGTCGGCAGTATGCTCTGAGCTTGAGGAGGAGGTATTGGAGGCTCAGGGGGACGCTCCTATTGGACCTCCAGGGAGACTGTTTGTTCCAGATCAGTTGCGACAAAAGGTGATCGAGGCACACCATAACTCAGCTTTGGCAGGACACCCAGGGAGTAAAGCAACTGTGGATCTCCTCTCGCGTTGGTTTTGGTGACCTAACTTACATAGGGAGGTGGTAACTTTTGTTGCGTCCTGTGGGGTTTGTGCGCGCTCTAAGACCCCACATACCCGTCCGTCTGGGGCCCTCTTACCTTTGAAGATCCCAGAGCTGTCATGTGTGCATCGCCACGAAGATCGTCGCGGTTGCACATTCTGACTTCTCACAGCTGAGTTGCTGTTTCTTTGTGTTTGGCAGTTAGGGAGTTAATTCTGTCTGTGCTCAGTTCTGGGACTGGGTGCAGTTTTCTCCCGGCTGCAATTAATTATTTGGTGATTGGTTTCCTTTAAATCTCTGGCTGTCTGTGTTGGGAGTTGCCAGTGAAATTCTTCATGCAGACCACAGATAGGATTGTATCTGTATAGACTTAAGTTAAAGAGCTCCTTAGTTGTTTTAAGCTTACCTTTCTTAGAGTTTAATATCCCAGATCATTTATGTTCCTTCTGTGTTTGAGTGTGTATGCAAGTCTGTGTTTTCTCCAGTCTGTCTTATATGTCTAATCTGTGTATTTAGCAGAGATCAGCCCATATCCCTTTGGTGGTAATCAGAATCCTTCTTAGGACTGATTACAGGGTTCAGGGACTGATAGGAGACAGGGTTAGGCTGGAGACTTGGACCTCTGAACCATTATCAGTACCTCCAAGGTGAGGGTTTAGTTAGGACCCCAGTTTAGGGTCAGGTTAGACCCCCGGTCCTCCTCTTTCCTGTGACAGTGTATCAAGTCCTCAAGATTAACCCTGAGTTCAACGGATATCGTGTCAGGTAAATCTATTCTATATTTACATGCTGATGTTGCTAATCTATATGTTGTATAGAGTGTTGTTCTTTTAAGAATAGTTTACTGACATCGTACACATATCATAAGACCGCGTGACATTTTCACTGGCCCATAAAATTATTCCCAGTTGCCATGGATCCAGTAGCCCAGCTGGCTCTGCAGTTGCAGGGATTATCCATGGAGCTGACGGACATTAAGTCCAAAGTTTTGTCTCCCTCGGAGCAAACCAGATTTGAACCTAAAGTAGCTCTCCCGGACAGGTTCACTGGTGGGTGAGACAAATTTTTTACCTTCAGGGAAGCATGTAAATTGTATTTTCGGCTTCGGCCTCGATCATCAGGGAGTGAAGAGCAGAGAGTGGGAATTGTTATCTCGCTCCTACAAGGGGACCCTCAATCCTGGGCCTTCTCCCTTCCTCGGGATCCCCGGCTCTACAGTCAGTAGATCGATTTTTTACTGCCCTGGGTTTGGTATATGATGACCCAGATCGGGTCTCTCTTGCTGAGACAAAATTACGTAAGATACAGCAGGGAGATCGTCCGGCGGAGGAATTTGCTTCTGAGTTCCGTAGATGGGCCACAGATACTCAGTGGAATGACCCAGCTCTTAGGAGCCAGTTTTGTCATGGGCTTTCTGACAAATTAAAGGACGTTTTGGCTCAGTATGATTCTCCTCCATCACTGGAGGCTGCTATGGCCCTAGCTATCCGTACTGATAGACGGCTCCGGGAGAGGTGCGAGGTAACTCCGCCCCCTGTTGTTACTCCACCTACTACTAAAGTCCCTTATGTTGAGGTTCCCCTTGTCTGTTCGGAGGAGCCTATGCAGTTGGGAGGGACATCATTTCGTAGGAGGGGATTGGCGGTACGCCGCAGGACTAGAAGGTGTTTCTTCTGCGGGAAAGAGGGACATTTTGTTGGGGGATGTCCATCCCGTGCCTTGTTGAGCAAAAAGTCGCCGGAAAACTGTTAATCCCAGGTTGTGTGGTGGACGACAACCTGGGAGTATGTATTTCGTCCGCTAGTTCTTCTCAGTTCCTTGTACCAGTGGAGGTGGTGGTTGGTACGAGAGTGGAGAGATTTTCTGTTCTTCTTGATAGTGGGTCCGGGGCTAATCTGGTTGACGCTCAGTTTGCTCAGGCTCAAGGTATGCATCTGAGTGTATTGGTCAAACCGATCCCTATATTCTCCATTGACGCCAGGCCTCTCGGCCAAGGTAGCTTTGTTCATGAGGTTCATAACATTGACCTTCGGGTAGGGGCAATACATAGGGAACTATTATCTTGTTATGTGTTGGAGGGTCTACCTACTCCTATTGTGTTGGGAATTCCTTGGTTGGTTAAACATAACCCTGTGATTAATTGGCAGTCCAGAGATATAAGCCAATGGGGGGAGTTTTGCAAAAGTAACTGCATGAACACAGTCATCAGTGCGGTCGTGCCTAGTACTTTGCCTCCTTTTTTGGAGGACTTTGGGGATGTGTTCTCTGAGGAGGGGTGTCAGGAGTTGCCTCCTCATCGCGTGTATGACTGCTCTATTAATTTACTTCCTGATGCTAAGTTACCTAAAGCTAGGTTATATAACCTTTCTGGTCCTGAGAGGCAGGCTATGAAAGATTATATTTCGGAAAGTCTGGCCAAAGGGCATATTAGACCTTCATCTTCCCCAGTGGCCGCGGGGTTCTTCTTTGTGAAGAAAAAAGATGGAGGCCTACGCCCTTGCTTGGATTTCCGCGAACTTAATCGGATTACTGTTCGAGATCCGTATCCACTCCCTCTGATTCCTGATCTCTTCAATCAAATTGTTGGCGCCAAATGGTTCTCTAAATTGGATCTCAGGGGGGCGTATAATCTGATTAGGATAAAAGAGGGGGATGAGTGGAAAACGGCGTTTAACACGCCGGAGGGACATTATGAGAACCTTGTCATGCCTTTTGGTCTGACTACTGCACCAGCAGTATTCCAACATTTTGTTAATGACATTTTTCGTCATCTGGTGGGGCTGTTTGTGGTCGTATATTTGGATGACATTTTAATTTACTCACCAGATCTTGTGTCTCACCAGGAGCATGTGAGACAGGTGTTGCAGATCTTGCGAGACAATAAACTATACGCCAAACTGGAAAAGTGTGTATTCGCCGTACAGGAACTTCAGTTTTTGGGTTTCTTGGTGTCAGCCTCCGGTTTCCGTATGGACCCTGAAAAGGTGAGAGCAGTGCTTGAATGGGATCAGCCAGAGGATCTTAAGGCTCTGCAGCGTTTTCTGGGGTTTGCTAACTACTACCGGAAATTTATTTGTAATTTCTCATCTGTTGTCAAACCTCTCACTGACATGACAAGAAAAGGGACGGATTTTTCTAAATGGTCGGACAAAGCTTGCCAAGCTTTTTCCTCTTTGAAAAAATGTTTTGCTTCGGCACCCGTTCTCATCCAACCAGATGCATCACAGCCGTTCGTTGTGGAGGTGGACGCGTCTGACGTAGGGGTGGGTGCAATATTGTCCCAGGGTCCGTCCCCTGGTAAATGGCATCCGTGCGCTTTCTTTTCTAAAAAATTGTCGTCCGCCGAAAGGAATTATGATATCGGCAATAGGGAACTTTTGGCCATTAAGTTGGCTTTTGAAGAATGGCGTCACTTTTTGGAGGGGGCAGTCCACCCGGTCACCGTCATTACTGATCACAAGAACCTGCTGTATTTGGAATCTGCTAAGCGTCTGAATTCCAGACAAGCTCGATGGTCGTTGTTTTTTACCAGGTTTAATTTTGTTGTCACTTATCGCCCTGGATCTAAGAATGTTAAGGCGGATGCCTTGTCTCGCAGTTTCCCAGGGGCCGGGAAAATGGATGACCCGATTCCCATCCTTCAGGAGGGGGTGGTAGTGTCGGCTGTATGTTCTGAGCTTGAGGAGGAGGTGTTAGAGGCTCAGGGGGACGCCCCTGCAGGACCTCCAGGGAGACTGTTTGTCCCAAATCAGTTGAGACAAAAGGTTATTGAGGCACATCATAATTCTGCTTTAGCAGGACATCCAGGGAGTAAGGCTACTTTAGATCTCCTTTCTCGCCGGTTTTGGTGGCCTAACGTTAATAAAGATGTTTTAACTTTTGTCGCGTCCTGTGGGGTTTGTGCTCGCTCTAAGACCCCTCATACCCGTCCGTCTGGGACCCTCTTACCCTTGAAACTTCCGGAGCGTCCATGGACTCATTTGTCTATGGACTTCATCACGGACCTTCCTCAGTCGTCAGGGAAGACTGTCATACTGGTGGTTGTTGACAGGTTCAGTAAGATGGCACATTTCATTGCTCTTCCTGCCCTCCCTAATGCTAAAACTCTGGCGCAGGTGTTCATTGGGGAGATTGTGAGACTTCATGGGTTGCCTTCTGATGTGGTGTCAGATAGGGGGTCTCAGTTTGTGTCCAAGTTTTGGAGGGCATTTTGTTTACGTCGGGGGATGCAATTGTCATTTTCCTCGGCTTTTCATCCGCAGACCAATGGTCAGACAGAGCGTATGAATCAAAGCTTAGAGACTTATCTTCGGTGTTTTGTCTCAGAGAACCAGGAGGACTGGTCTTCTTTCTTGCCTCAGGCAGAGTTCGCTCTTAACAACAGGCGGAGCGAGTCCACTGGTAAGTCCCCGTTTTTTGGGGCATATGGTTTTCATCCCCAGTTTTGTACATTCAATGGGGGGGGCCCTTCTGGGGTTCCTGAGGAGGAGCGTTTCTCGTCGTCACTTGCTTCAGTGTGGAGAGGTGTATTGAATAATCTGAGTGCTATGGGGAACCGTTATAAACATATGGCTGATAGGAGGAGAGTTTCTGGTCCAGATCTTAATGTGAACGATCTGGTATGGTTGTCTACCAGGAATATAAAACTTAAAGTTCCCTCCTGGAAGCTGGGTCCCAGATTCATCGGGCCGTACAGGATCAGTTCCATAATTAATCCTGTGGCATTTCGTCTGGACCTCCCTCCTACGTTTAAAATTCATAATGTGTTCCACAAGTCATTACTTAAGAGGTACGTGGCACCAGTCATACCATCACCTCTACCTCCTCCTCCAGTGGTGGTCAATGGTAACTTGGAGTTTCAAGTGTCAAAGATCATTGACTCACGTCTGAATCGCCGGTCCCTTCAGTACTTGGTGCATTGGAAGGGGTATGGTCCAGAGGAGAGGACGTGGGTTCCTGCGTCTGACATTAACGCAGATCGTTTGGTGCGGACCTTCCACAGAACTCACCCGGGCAAACCTGGCCCTGAGGGTCCGGAGGCCCCTCGTAGAAGGGGGGGGTACTGTCATGTGTGCATCGCCACGAAGATCGTCGCGGTTGCACATTCTGACTTCTCACAGCTGAGTTGCTGTTTCTTTGTGTTTGGCAGTTAGGGAGTTAATTCTGTCTGTGCTCAGTTCTGGGACTGGGTGCAGTTTTCTCCCGGCTGCAATTAATTATTTGGTGATTGGTTTCCTTTAAATCTCTGGCTGTCTGTGTTGGGAGTTGCCAGTGAAATTCTTCATGCAGACCACAGATAGGATTGTATCTGTATAGACTTAAGTTAAAGAGCTCCTTAGTTGTTTTAAGCTCACCTTTCTTAGAGTTTAATATCCCAGATCATTTATGTTCCTTCTGTGTTTGAGTGTGTATGCAAGTCTGTGTTTCTCCAGTCTGTCTTATATGTCTAATCTGTGTATTTAGCAGAGATCAGCCCATATCCCTTTGGTGGTAATCAGAATCCTTCTTAGGACTGATTACAGGGTTCAGGGACTGATAGGAGACAGGGTTAGGCTGGAGACTTGGACCTCTGAACCATTATCAGTACCTCCAAGGTGAGGGTTTAGTTAGGACCCCAGTTTAGGGTCAGGTTAGACCCCCGGTCCTCCTCTTTCCTGTGACAGTGTATCAAGTCCTCAAGATTAACCCTGAGTTCAACGGATATCGTGTCAGGTAAATCTATTCTATATTTACATGCTGATGTTGCTAATCTATATGTTGTATAGAGTGTTGTTCTTTTAAGAATAGTTTACTGACATCGTACACATATCATAAGACCGCGTGACAAGAGCGTCCTTGGACTCATCTGTCTATGGACTTTATTACGGACCTCCCGCCGTCTTCGGGTAAAACGGTCATACTCGTTGTAGTGGACAGGTTCAGCAAGATAGCACATTTTATCGCTCTTCCTGCTCTTCCTAATGCTAAAACTCTTGCGCAGGTGTCCATTGGGGAGATTGTGAGGCTTCACGGGGTACCTTCCGATGTGGTGTCGGATCGGGGGTCTCAGTTTGTGTCCAAATTCTGGAAGGCATTTTGTACACAGCGGGGAATGCATTTATCGTTTTCATCGGCTTTTCATCCTCAGACCAATGGTCAGACGGAATGTCTGAACCAGAGCTTGGAGACATATCTCCGGTGTTTTGTGTCAGAGAACCAGGAGGACTGGGCTTCTTTCTTGCCTCTGGCGGAGTTTGCTCTTAATAATAGGCGGAGCGAGTCCACTGGTAAGTCCCCGTTTTTTGGGGCATATGGTTTTCACCCCCAGTTTTGTACTTTCAGTAGGGGGGATCTTCGGGGGTTCCTGAGGAGGAAAGATTTTCGTCATCACTCGCTTCAGTGTGGAGAGGGGTGCTGAATAATCTGAGTACTATGGGGAACCGATACAAACGTATGGCTGATAGGAGGAGAGTGTCTGGTCCGGACTTAAGTGTGAATGATCGGGTATGGTTGTCTACCAAGAATATAAAACTTAAGGTTCCCTCCTGGAAACTGGGTCCCAGGTTCATCGGGCCGTACAGGATCAGTTCTATAATTAATCCGGTGGCATTCCATCTTGACCTCCCCCCTACGTTTAAAATTCACAACGTGTTCCACAGATCTTTGCTTAAGAGGTATGTGGCGCCGGTGATACCGTCACCTTTACCTCCTCCTCCAGTGGTGGTCAATGGTAACTTGGAGTTTCAGGTATCGAAAGTCGTCGATTCACGCTTTAATCGCCGGTCCCTTCAGTACCTGGTTCATTGGAAGGGGTATGGTCCTGAGGAGAGGATATGGGTTCCTGCGTCGGATATTAACGCAGACCGATTAATTCGGGCCTTCCACACGACTCACCTGGATAAACCTGGCCCTGAGGGTCCGGAGGCCCCTCGTAGAAGGGGGGGTACTATCACGGATGTGTCGCCACGAAGATCGTCGCGATTGCAGAGCCTTACTTCTCGCAGCTGAGGTTTTGGTGCTTGGTGTTTTTCGGCAGTGAGGGAGTTAATTCTCTCTCTCTGTGCTAGACGAGGCCCAGCCTCACCCAGCTGCAGTTAATTCTGCAGTATTGGGACTCCTTCAAATACCTGCCGGTCTGTTTGGGTAGTTGTCGGTGAAAGCATTTCATACAGACCATCAGAGCGGATTGTGGTATTGAAGAGTTTGGAGCGAAGTATACTCGGTGTGGTTTTTCCCTTCCTCGCTTTATCATTTATCTCCTTACCCGTTTGTGTTCCCTCTGTTGTTGTGGTGTTAGTTTTTGTATGCAAGGTGGTTTTTGGTTTTCCTCTTGTACTGTCTCGTTCGTCTAGTACTGTCTATAAGCATTTACTACCCTGTTCCCTACTGTTGTGATCGGGGTCCTTCTCAGGACTAGATTACTGAGGTTCAGGGATTCGCAGAAGTTAGGGTTACGCTGGCGGCCTGGACCTCTGTACCATTAACAGTACCTCCAGGTAGAGGGATTAGTCAGGGCTCCAGCTTAGGGTCAGCATAGGACCCTGACCTCCTGTACGCAGTAACAGATGACATATCCCAATTGGGTTTGGCACAGGATTGTGCGGCCATGAGTACTCCGGGTACTGCGGTCTGGCCGTGACTACAGACGTGTCATTAAGTTTTCCTAATGTTGCTTGACTCAAGACCTCAAGCATGAGTCTCTCAGCATGAACCCGCTGTATTGGATCCAGTGTTGGGAGCGTCTCATTAGCGTAGTAAGCAAACCCTGTGACTTTTGTTTAGTCTTTTTCCGCCGTAAGGACTTTTTTGGCTATTTCAATCATTTCTGGAGTAGCCGAGGTGGGAGCCTTCCTTTTTCTGCCTGAAAATTAAGTCGGCTCCGCACAGATGAGGATGGTGGCTCAACTACTTCGTCCTCTTGGACCAACGCCATGCTGTCTTCTTCAGTCGGAGGTGTGGAGACAGTCTCTTCTGTGTCCTGCATGAACAAAAAACGAATGTTAAATCACAAAGAAAAAGGAATTTATCTTCACACTATAACACCCAAATACAGCAAAAATATGAAAACGTGATTTGTAGATGGATAGGCCTCAACCGTTGAGCTAGATAAATTATCAGTACATGAAGGGATAAATTCAGCCATTTTATCTACATTTCACAATTATATTTTTAATTTCAAGTCCACTTTGGCATGTACATTAAAATGTGTTTTAATACAAAGGTACTTACATGTACGACAGGGGAGTCCGGCTGGATCACTGGGTCTGGTGCCAACATGGAAGTCGCTAGTCTGGGTACTTCTTGGTCCCTTGTGAAAGAAAATAGCTCAAAGTACCACAATTTGGGGACATACACATCTTCGGACCCAGCTCCAGACTTGTTAGAATTCTGTATTTTATTTAATTCCTTCTTGTAAACTGTGCGGAGGGCCTGAATCCGTTTTTTGACCGATGACTCATCCGCTGGTTCATCGGGATAACGGTTTTTGCAAAGCTCCACCAGTTTTTGGTACGCCTCCTTCTTTTTCAGCCTGTTGCTGTAATCCGCCAACTTTATTTTCCACAAGCAAGGCATCGAGCGGTACATCTCGATGAATTCCCGCAGAAAATCATGCTTATCGGCCATCTGTAATATAAAAAGGATTATGTAAAAACGGCAGAATGGTTAAATAAAATGCTTACATAGCCTACAACATAGAACACAGCAGGGATCATAAAATGGTGGTGGTGGGCGAGACAGGAGAAAACAATGGCAGACCAAACTAAAAATCATAGATGGACAACTACGGTAAAAACAGCAGGCATCATAAAATGGTGGTGGTAGGCGCGGCAGGTCAAAACAATGGCAGACCTAAATAAAAGTCATAGATGGACAACTACGGTAAAAACAGCAGGGATCATAAAATGGTGGTGGTGGGCGCGCCAGAACAAAACAATGGCAGACAAAAAAAAATTGATGGACGACAACGGTTAACAACAGCTGGGATCTTAAAATGGATCTGTAAAATTAAATTTAAAAAAATTAGAAATTAAATGTGACAAAAAAAACTACTTACCTTACAAGACATGTTTATGATCCTGAAAAAAAATAAATCAGCGGGAAACGCAATAGCGGCACAAACTGGATCGCAGAAAAAAAATTTCAATAACGGCACAGACTGGATCGCAGCAAACGCAATAGTGGCACAGACTGGATCGCAGTAGCTGCAAAGAAGGCGAGCAGGACGCACTGGAACGATGCTGGAGATTTGAATGAACCGCTTCTGCTCGAGAGCAATGGAAAGAAGCGCTAATACGTCGTCTTTTATGACGCGGTCATCCAGTCACAAAGCGAGAGAGGTGTGACATAAACAGTCATGACATATAGTGACTACCAATCTGTGCTGAGGGGCATGGAAAAGGTTGCGCTCAATCACGCCTATCGTGGTCGTGATCTTTAACAATACATGCTGTGTGACACGTCCTAACGACCGCCGAAGTCGTTATACAAATCGCTGATCGCTGATGTGTCGTTGATGAGATCTTCCTGTTTGGAAGCTACTAGCGACCTTATAGCGATCACACCTACGATCTCGTCAGCTTGTGTCGTTGTCGTGATTGCTGGTGCGATCGCTTAGTGTGGCATACTCTTAAGTCCCCTTAAGTCCAGGTGGAAGATCCCAGAAAAAGTGGTGGAGAATGAAAGGACTAAAATCCTGCAGGACTTCAAGATCCAGACGAATAAGCAGGTGTTAGCTAACCAACCAGACATTGTCATAGTAGACAAGGATGCACTTGGAGCAATGACCCCTAAGTTGGAAGAATGGCTACAACAGATCCCTGGAGCAACATCTGAGCTCTCTGTCCAGAAAAGCGCAATGCTCGGAACAACTAAGATCCTGTGCCGAACCGTCAAACTCCAAGTCCTCTGGTAGAGGACCCGAGAATGAGTAAGGACAAAAAAGACCACCCCCAGAGAAGGAAGTGCTGCCCTAGAAAAGGCGCATCTATTAGATGCGCCAAATCTGGCACTTAGCCTCCCTCTTCCCACTTGCATTGTAGCGGTGGCAAGTGGGGTGATAGTTGGGGGTTGATATCACCTTTGCATTGTCAGGTGGTATCAAGCCCAGGGGTTAGTAATGGAAAGGCATCTATAAGACGCCCCCATAACTAACCAAACAGTCATATTGTATAAAAACACACCCAGAATAAACTCCTTCAATTGAAATAATGACACATGACTCCTTTATTGAATCTAAATTAAACCATACTCGCTGATTGCTTAATCCACTAAAGCCAGAGTCTCCTGTAAGAAAAATCAAATAATAAACCACAATATTCCTCACCTGTCTGCCTAGAAGATAATAATCTTGATGACTGACAGCAGACACTGATTTGACTGCTCTCAAAGACAGCTCGCTATACACTGACACAGGAGGTAATCTCTCCTGCAGTGTATAGTACTGAGCTGCGGTGAGAAAGTTCATCGGAGTTGATCAGCTCCTGTGATCTCCCTTACCGCAGCTCAGTGATACACTGTGGGAGTGATGACTGACAAGCCTGTCAGTGTATCGCCTGTCAGTGTATCGCTGGAGGATGATTAAGGAATTCACATCTCCTGATTTAACCGTTCTACATGTGAGATCGCCGTGGGACACTCGGGATTACATGGACTACAGCGGACAAGTGAGTATATGGTGGTTTATTTTTATTTATTTTTTAGATAGGAGATATGGGCATAGGGATTGGGAGTTAGGTGAGTGTAATGTATGTTTTATTTTTCTTTGAATATGTATTTACTTAATTTACATGTTTTTTTTTGTTTTAACTTTGAGTACAGGCACTGGATGATGAGGGACCATGTCTCCCATCAGCGGCTCATGCTGACCTGCGGTAAGCTTTTTACTGTGGGTTACCGCATCTCTGCGGGGTCACGCCGACATCTGACAGCATGACCCCACAGGGCTCTGACAGCAGTAACGATCTAATGGCAGTAACGTTACCGCAGATCAGAAGCACTGTGCCGGTGTTTCCAAAGCTGTCACACATCGTTGGAAATACCGCCGTTTGTGCTGTGTATGGCATTCGGCTATATTCGGCGATTAAATTGACGATTAAATCGGCAAATACTGCAAATTTGGCAATCGTGATCCTAACCGAATATTGAAATATTCGCTCATCTCTGGTTGTTACTGACATCAAGTGAGAGTTTCATGTCAATAGCACCTTTAGAAATAGATATACTTAGAAAATTGGTGATGACATGTTCAATACTTATTTCACCTGCTGTCTATGGTTTTGGCTAAAACTATACTTAGGTGTCCTTAGAGGACAGTGTGAAAATAGGGTAACTCTTAAAACCTTTATTGTATGTGAATTTGTTCTTTCATTTTTCCCTTGTGCCTGTTGTATTTGATGGACTATTGCAAGCAGTTTTTCAGTGTAATACCCTTTGAAAATGTGTTCTTGCTTACCCTTTTTCTTGGCTGAACATGTCCTAAGATTAATGGTATAAAATGAACAGCATTTGAAAAAAATTAAAACAAACTCAATTATGTGACACTCTGTTAGGAGATGTTTATGCTATATGTAACTGTGTGGTCACCATGTGTTTGTGATGTGAATGGCAGCCTATCAAGCACTTTGGTAACATGTCACCATAATGTATTGGATTTGTGATTAATCTGAGTACTTAACCAAATTTAGTAAAATGTAACAGTGGATATATTTATGTATACCGATGTCATCTATGTCATTGGCGGGATAATTCTTAGTAGTAAAAGGCATCTCTCCAGAATGCATTTGGTCACATTTTATTTCTGCCTTTCTATATGCAGTAACAGCGGAATGGCTGGAAAATATTTCCTGTACTTTTGCCTTTGTTAGCAAGAAATCCTCAGGCATCTGATGTCTGCTTTTAGCAGGTAGTGTTATGGGATTATAACTGCGGTTACCCAAAAATGCTATAAACATCAAATTGGCCTTTTTCGGCCTCTCAGACGTGTTTTAAACACCATTAATGGCTTGCTCACGAAAGCAGAACAATATTTACGCGTTCATCTTTTAAGGCATTTACACAATGAGAGACTGATAACATGTTGCAGAACACAAATTAAGGTTATTGGAGCAGAAACCAAATCTATCAGGCTATGTATACGAAATGAGGAAAAGGCCAAGTGTTGTACAAGCACAGGCAGCATGTAGATCACTTACAGATTTAAAGGAGAAATGTTCTATTGAGTATTTTTTCTCTGTATCTCTCTGATTTCACTCAAAATTAAAAATATTTAGACGTAAAATATGGGATGGGTATTCCAATAGGGATATTGGCAACAGGATCTATACAGTTTCAAAGATACAGTACCTGTGAATATACTGTATCTTACAATACAAATTAATTAAATATCTACCTAAATGATGATGGATACCAATCATTTTTGTTTTGTTTTTTAAATGCATTGATTTTACATTTTCACAGTTTTAATCATAGAATGTAAGATTTAGAAGGGACCCTCAGGATTATCATGTCAAACCCCCTGTTCAATGTAGAATTCACTAAACCATCTCAGACAGATGTCTGCCCAGTCTCTGTTTGAAGACTTCCATTGAAGGAAAACTCACCACTAGAGATGAGCGACTTTGCCATTTTTAGGGTCGAGTCGGGTTTCATGAAACCAGACTTTCTCAAAAGTCGAGTCGAACGAAGTCGGCCGACTAACGGAAATGGTCGGGTCGGAGTCGAAAATCCGACCCAATGCAAGTCAATGGGGAATAAAAGTCGGCAGGGAGTGGAGGACAGTAAACACATCTACAGTGCCCATTTCAATGCCAACGACATCAATTCTTATTACTTAAGCTTGTCAACCTTAATTAATTTTATGTATAATAATAGTAACGCATTGAAAATTGGGGGTTATTTGGCTAAAGTTGTGGGGGGGCAGGGCTGGCTCCTGGTTTTCGTGGGCCCCAGGCCAAAGAGTCTCAATGGACCCCTTTAACACATACCACAATTCATGATGCTCCCATACGGCAGAGAAATATAGGTATAGTACAATGCCAAATACTTCACTTCTTACATTACATGAGTGATATCTATTGTAAATTCTACAATAGCTCAGAAAACGAACAGTATAGTCCTCCATACAGTATTATGGGCACCACATAGTGCGGCATACAGAATAATGAGCCCCATATATAGCTCTATACAGAATAATGAGCCCCATATATTGCTCAATACAGAATGGGCTCCATATAATGCTCCATACAGAAAAGGCCCCATATGTGCTCCATATGATGCTCCATATATAAAGGGCCCTATATGATGCCCCATAAAAAATTAACCCCATATGATGCTCTAGTATATGATGGGCCCCATATATGATGCTCCAGTGTATGATGAACCCCATATAATGCTCCAAATATAATGGTCCCCATATATAATGCTCCATATATAATGTGCCCCATATGATGCACCATATATAATGGGCCCCATATAATGCTCCAGTATATGATGTGCCCCATGGATGATGCTCCAGTGTATAATGGGCGCTATATATGATGCTCAAATGTATGATGTGCCCCATATATAATTCTCCAGTGTGTAATGCTCCCCATATATTGCTCCAACCATTAAAAAAATGAAATACCTCTCCTCGATGGGCACTGCTCTACTCTGGACTCCTCAGCGTTGCCATCTTCCAGCTCTCTGCACTGTGACTGTTAAGGCATCATCGCGCTCTCTGACCTGAATGTCATTTTCAGGAAACACGGAAGACGTCACAGCGGTGGAGCAGGGAGGTAAGTATTGCAAGTGCTGGGGCCCTGAGCTAGCAGGGAGGGGAACACTTGTGGGAGCCGGGAACTGGCACAGGGCCCCTCATAGTATGCCGGTGTCTCTGACGGCGAATGGGCCCCCCCACCTGCTCAGGGTACCGGCACTTGCCCGGGTGCGCCAGGTGCTGACCCCGGCCCTGGGGGGGGACAGTCCAGTTAGGGAGGTGGAAAAATTGGCTTATGTTGAGGTGTAGGCTGGACGTTCAGCAGCTGCAAATGGAGGAATTGGAGAAGTCGGAGGAAGAGGAGGACAAAGCGAGCCATTTTGCTTGCAACCTATGTGTCATCAGGGGAAGGTGGTACAAAATTCTTTGAAACCCAGGCATGGCTCATTTTAATGAAGGTGAGATCATCAACATTTTGGGTCGACAGTCGAGTCCTTCTTTCTGTCAGAATTGATCCAGCAGCACTGAAGACTCTTTCTGATAGCACACTACCAGCAGGGCAAGCGAGCTTCTGTAAGGCATATTGTGTCAATTCAGGCCAGATGTCCAGTTTACAGGCCCAGCAGTCAAAGGGGAATGAACTGTGAGGGAGAACATCGATAGGGGAGGAGAAGAAATTTTGAACCATAGTTGACAACTGTTGTCTCCTGTCTGTTGCAATCGATTCAGTATTACCAGTCGTGTGAGCGGTACTCGAGAAATCAGACCACAACATGGTCATGAAACCCCTGTCTCCAACGCCACTTTGGCTGTGTGCACCATGAACACCTCTTCCATTTGGCCCAGTATGGCTCGTGATAGAACCTGCACCGCTGCTGTGTGCTAGGAATGCCTCTAACAAACGGTTTACCAGAGTTGCTTGCTTGTTCACCAATATTAGCTCTAGGTTCTCTTGTGGCATGATGTTCTGTAATTTGCCTTTATAGTGTGGATTGAGGATGCTGGCCAACCAGTAGTCGTCATCAATGCGGGATCCCTTTTTAGGATCCGCAAGACATAATCACACATGTGGGCCAATGTTCCAGGTGTCAATGATGCACTGCCAGTGGTGGGTGGAGGAACATTTCTGCCAATCCACATCCCTCCATTCACGCACAAACCCTGTACCTGACCTTGGCAAGCCAACATTTTCTCTTGCCCCTGAGAAGCATCATCCCCCTCATCCTCATCCTCCTCCTCTACCTCTTCTTCCTCCACCTCGTCCAGGACAGTTCTCTGAGCAGACACAAACCCTGTACCTGACCTTGGCAAGCCAAGATTTTGTCTTGCCCCCTGAGAAGCATCATCCCCCTCATCCTCACCTCCTCTCACCTCTTCTTCCTCCACCTTGTCCAGGACAGTTCTCTGAGCAGACAATGCCTGACTGTCATGAAGGCTTCCCTCCTCCTCCTCCTCCGCTGCAGACGCCTGATCCTTAATGTGCGTCAAAGTTTGCATGAGCAGAAGCATAAGTGGGATGCTCATGCTTATGATGGCGTCGTCTGCGCTTACCAGCTGTGTGCATTCCTCAAAACACTGAAGGACTTTACAGAGGTCTTTCAGCTTTGACCACTGCACACCTGACAACTCGATGTCTGCCCTCAATCTGCCTGCCTGTGGATCCTCCCACATTACAGTCTGCCTCTGTTCGCACAGCCTCTCAACCATGTGCATGGTGGAGTTCCACCTTGTTGCAACATCTATGATTAGGCGGTGCTTGGGGAGGTGGAGCGATCACTGCAGCCTCTGCATAGACTGGTCTACGGAGCGAGCGGGATGTGCGAGCACAGTTTCGCACCTTATGGAGCAGAGCCGGTAACGCCGGATAATTATTTATGAAACACTGTACCACCAGGTTCAAGGTGTGAGCCAGGCAAGGTATGTGCCTGAGTTTTGCCAGGGCTATGGTCGCTACAAAATTACGTCCTTTATCACAGACTACATTGCCTGGCTCAAGATGTAGACTGCCCAGTCATGACTCAGTTTCTCGCTGCAAGTAGTCGGCCAGTACCTCCGCGGTGTGTCTGTTGTCGCCCAAAGACATCATCTTTAAAACAGCCTGCTGATGCTTACCACTAGCTAATCGATAGTGGGACAACTCGTGTGCAACAGTGGCAGCTGCGATGGAATGCTCGTGCGACTGCACTCTGTCGATGAGCTTTTGCTTCTGGAGGAGGAGGAGGGTCGTACGCCTACAGCAAACTGTTGCCTATACCGTGGGCTAGGCTTCACTGTCCCACCGCCGCTGTCCCCTGTGGACCCTGCATCCACCACATTAACCCATTACACAGTGATGGACATGTAACAGCCCTGGCCATGCCTACTGGCCCATGCATCTGTTGTGAGGTGCACCTTTCCACTCACTGATTGTTTGGGTGCATGGACAATGCGGTCTTTCACATGCAGGTGGAGGGCAGGGATGGCTTTTCTAGAAAAGAAGTGCTGACTGGGTAGGTCATAGCGTGGGACAGCGTAGGCCATGAGGTCTCGGAATGCTGCGCTTTCAACGAAACGGAAGGGCATCATCTCTAATAAGATCAGTTTGGCAATGTAGGCGTTCAAAGCCAGTGAGGTTTTGTAATCCGTCCACGCTAGCAAGTGCATGGTGTTTAAATGTCTAAGCATGCAACTGGTATTCAATTTTCGGAGATTTTTCGGCTAAAGGTCCTTCCGCACTTCTTACAGATAACCTTTGCCTCATCAATAGGATTTTGGTCAAAAAAGTGCCACACTGCACTCTTCCTACTGTGGGATAAATTTTCAGGGCTTGCACACAGTGCTAATTTGACCGTCTGGTCAAGCTGTTCTGCAACACTTTTTGCATTTTTAACACGTTTTTGGACTGCTACGGGCCTGCCAGGTAACCGCAGCTGCGATGTGATGTCTGCTGTGGATCCTCCTCCTCTTCTGAGCTATTGCCAACGGCACCCTCTTCCCCCAATGGATGCCAATCCGGGTCAACGACTGGGTCATCCATTACCTCTTCAATTTCATCTGCACCTTAATCTGTGTCACCGTGTAAGGTGTTAGAGTATGCGGGAAGGGACACCTGAGTTTCATCAGGGTCAGATTGTGGCTCAGTAGACTGCGAGGGCAATGTAGTACTCTGGGTGAATGTACCAGCAGAATCAAATAGCAGTGGCTGTGCATCAGTGCACTCCATGTCATATTCATCTTGGACTGGGGAATTATATTATTATTATTATAGATTTTTATAGCGCCATTTATTCCATGGCGCTTTACATGTGAAGAGGGGCAAATATAGACAAGTACAGTAAACATGAGCAATACAAGGCACACACAAGTACAGAAGGAGAGAGGACCCTGCCCGCAAGGGCTCACAGTCTACAGGGATGGGTGAGGATACACTAGGAGAGAGTAGAGCTGGTCGTGCGGTGGTTCAGTAGACTGATGATCACTGCAGGTTGTAGGCTTGTCGAAGAGGTAGGTCTTCAGGTTCTTTTTGAAGGTTTCCATGGTAGGCGCGAGTCTGATGTGTTGGGGTAGAGAGTTCCAGAGTATGGGAGAGGCACGGGAGAAGCTTTGTATGCAGTTGTGGGAAGAAGAGATAAGAGGGGAGTAGAGGAGGAGATCTTGAGAGGATCGAAGGTTGCGTGTGGGTATGTACCGGGAGACCATGTCACAGATGTATGGAGGAGACAGATTGTGGACGGCTTTGTAGGTCATGGTTAGGGTTTTGAACTGGAGCCTCTGGATGATAGGAAGCCAATGAAGGGCTTGGCAGAGAGGAGAGGATGGGGAATAACGGGGAGACAGGTGTATTAGTTGGGCAGCAGAGTGCAGGATGGATTGGAGTGGTGCCAGAGTGCTAGAGGGAAGGCCAGAGAGTAGGAGGTTGCAGTAGTCGAGGAGGGAGATGATGAGGGCATGCACTAGTGTTTTTGTACTTTCATGGTCAAGGAATGCACGGATCCGGGAAATATTTTTGAGTTTGAGATGGCAGGAGGAGGCAAGGGTTTGGACATGTGGCTTGAAAGAGAGTGCAGAGTCGAGGATCACTCCAAGGCACCGAGCGTGCGGGACTGGGGAAAGTGAGCAGCCATTGACGTTAATGGACAGGTCTGGTGGGGGTAGAGTGAGATGGGGGAAAGATGATGAATTCTGTTTTGTCCATGTTCAGTTTTAGAAAGCGAGACAGAAGAAAGCAGAAATAGCAGACAGACATTGTGGGATTTTGGTCAGTAAGGAGGTGAGTCAGGTCCAGATAGGTAGATCTGCGTGTCGTCGACGTAGAGATGATACTGAAAACATGGGATTCTATGAGCTGTCCCAGGCCGAGGGTGTAGATGGAGAAGAGTAGGGGTCCAAGAACTGAGCCTTGGGGAATACCGACAGACAGGGGGCGAGGTGAGGAAGTGGTGTGGGAGAGGGAGACACTGAATGTTCGGTTTGTTAGATATGATGAGATCCAGGATAGGGCCAAGCCTGTGATGCCAAGAGATGAGAGAATCTGTAACAGGAGGGAATGGTCTACAGTTTCGAAGGCAGAAGACAGGTCCAGGAGAAGGAGGACAGAGTAGTGACGCTTGCTCTTGGCGTTAGTAGGTCGTTGGTGACTTTAGTTAGGGCAGTTTCAGTTGAGTGATGCAGTCGGAAGCCTGATTGTAAGCGGTCAAAGAGGGAGCAGGAGGAGAGGTGGGAGGACAGTTCAAGATGGACATGCTGTTCCAGTAGTTTTGAGGCATAAGGGAGAAGAGATATCGGGCGATAGCTAGACACAGAGGATGGGTCAAGGGAGGTCTTTTTGAGAATGGGTGTGATCGAGGCATGTTTGAAGGATGAGGGGAAGACACCATTTGTAAGTGAGAGGTTGAAGAGGTGTGTTAGAGTCGGGGTGAAGACGGTGGCGAGGCTAGGGATGAGGTGGGATGGGAGTGGGTCAAGCATGCAAGTGGTGAGGTGTGATCTTGATAGGAGGGTGGAAAGCTGATCTTCTGTCAAGGTGGAGAAGTTGGTTTTGGAGGAAGAGGGTTGAGCAGCTAAGAGGGGCAATGGGGGCTGTGGGCCAAAGCTTTCTCTGATTGTATCGATCTTCTGCTTAAAGAAAGAGGCAAAGTCTTCAGCAGAAATGAGAGGAGAAGGAGGAGGTGCTGGGGGACAGAGTAGAGAATTGAAAGTGTTGAAGAGCTGTTTAGGGTTGTGAGACAGGGAGGATATGAGAGATAAGAAGTAAGTTTGCTTTGCAGCAGTGAGCGTGGACTTGAAGCTGGTGAGGGACTGCTTGTATGCGGTTAGGTGCTCGGCAGAGCGGGATTTTTTCCATCTCCGCTCAGCAACCCTGGAAGCCCGTCTCAGTTCTTTGGTGAGGCTGATCAGCCAGGGCTGCCTGTTGACTGTACAAGTTTTGCTATGTGTGAGGGGGGCAGCCAAATCAAGCGCTGGAATTCAGGATTTCACTTGATAACCCTGGCATGGTATATGAAAAGAGCTCCATGGAGTAATCTGAAGTGTGGCCTGCCGCATCCTTCACTTTTGGTGGGGGTGAAGGACACAAGGAAAGGTGTTCGCTACTGACCAGGAGCCTGCACTGACGACTCAGTGCTTGCATTTTTTGAAAGTTCAGAAGAGGAGGCGATAGAGCTGGAGGCTGTTTCGGCAATGTAAGCCAAAACCTGTTCCTGATGCTCCGGCTTTAAAAGCAGTTTACCTACTCCCAGAAAAGGGAGCCTTCCAGGCCTTCTGGAGCCAGACGATGACGCAGGCTCAACACCTCCTGCCTTAGGTGCTATTGGGCTTTTGGCACTACCAGCAGATGCACCACCACCACCACCATTATTCCCAGCTGGCCCCCCCCCCACATCCGCGCCTCTTCAACCATACTTCCTCATGTTTGGGAAAATGTACCAAAAATACCAGCAGATATATGGTACTGTATGAGGAGCGTACAGCTGTATATAAATTTAAATCTCCGTATATATTTCCGGAGTCACACACAGACGATCGCTCAGTATGGATTTGACCGTAATACAAAGAGCAGATATATGGTACTGTCTCAGAAGCGTACAGCTGTATACGGTGTAGGGGAAAATTGCAATCTCCGTATATATTTCCGGAGTCACACACAGACGATCACTCAGTATGGATTTGACCGTAATACAAAGAGCAGATATACGGTACTGTCTCAGAAGCTTACAGCTGTATACGGTGTAGGGAAAATTGCAATCTCCGTATATCTTTCCGGAGTCACACACAGATGCTCACTCAGTATGGATTGACCGTAATACAAAGAGCAGATATACGGTACTGTCTCAGAAGCGTACAGCTGTATATGGTGTAGGGGAAAATTGCAATCTCTGTATATATTTTCGGAGTCACACACAGAAGCTCACTCAGTATGGATTTGACCGTAATACAAAGAGCAGACATACGGTACTGTCTCAAAGCGTATAGCTGTATACAGTGTAGGGGAAAATTGCAATCTCCGTATATATTTCCGG
>JARQOD010000004.1:497306023-497343829 GCA_033576555.1 Oophaga sylvatica | reverse complement strand
CAACTTATTCAATTTTTCGGAATTTTCGCAAAGCCTCCGCATTTTCTTACAGATAACTTTGCCTCATCAATAGGATTTTGGTCAAAAAAGTGCCACACTGCACTCTTCCTACCGTGGGATAAATTTTCAGGCTTGCACACAGTGCTAATTTGACCGTCTGGTCAAGCTGTTCTGCAACACTTTTTGCCATTTTAACACTTTTTTTGACTGCTACGGGCCTGCCAGTAACCGCAGCTGCGATGTTGAATGTCTGCTGTGATCCTCCTCCTCTTCTGAGCTATTGCCACGCACCCTCTTCCCCCAATGGATGCCAATCCGGGTCAACGACTGGGTCATCCATTACCTCTTCAATTTCATCTGCACCTAATCTGTGTCACCGTGTAAGGTGTTAGAGTATGCGGGAAGGGACACCTGAGTTCATCAGGTCAGATGTGGCTCAGTAACTGCGAGGGCAATGTAGTACTCTGGGTGAATGTACCCGCAGAATCAAAAAGCAGTGGCTGTGCACAGTGCACTCCATGTCATATTCATCTTGGACTGGGGAATTATTAATTATATTATAATTTTTATAGCGCCAATTAAATCATGGCGCTTTACAGTGAAGAGGGCAAATATAGACAAGTAACAGTAAACATGAGCATACAAGGCACACACAGAACAAAGGAAGAGGACCCTGCCCGCAAGGGCTACAGTCTACAGGATGGGTGAGGATACACTAGGGAGAGATAGCTGGTCGTGCGTGGTTCAGTAACTGATGATCACTGCAGGTTGTAGGCTTGTCGAAGAGTAGGTCTTCAGGTTCTTTTTGAAGGTTTCCATGGTAGGGCGCGAGTCTGATGTGTTGGGTAGAGAGTTCCAGAGTATGGGAGAGGCACGGGAAGAAGCTTGATATGCAGTGTGTGGAAGAAGAGATAAAGGGGAGTAAGAGGAGATCTTGAGAGGATCGAAGGTTGCGGTGGGTATGTACCCGGGAGACCAGTCACAGATGTATGGAGGAAACAGATTGTGGACGGCTTTGTAGTCATGGTTAGGGTTTTGAACTGGAGCCTCTGGATGATAGGAAGCCATGAAGGGCTTGGCAGAGAGGAGAGGATGGGGATTTAACGGGGAGACAGGTGTATTAGTTGGGCAGCAGAGTGCAGGATGGATTGGAGTGGTGCCAGAGTGCAGAGGGAAGCCAGAGAGTAGGAGGTTGCAGTAGCGGGAGGGAGAGATAGAGGGCATGCACTAGTGTTTTTTGTACTTTCATGGTCAAGGAAATGCACGGATCCGGGAAATATTTTTGAGTTTGAGATGGCAGGAGAGGCAAGGGTTTGGACATGTGGCTGAAAGAGAGTGCAGAGTCGAGGATCACTCCAAGGCACCGAGCGTGCGGGACGGGGAAAGTGAGCACCATTGACGTTAATGGACAGGTCTGGTGAGGGGGTAAGAGGTTGAGTGGGGAAAGATGATGAATTCTGTTTTGTCCATGTTCAGTTTTTAGAAAGCGAGAACAAAGAAAGCAGAAATAGCAGACAGACATGTGGATTTTGGTCAGTAAGGAGGTGAGGTCAAGGTCCAGATAGGTAGATCTGCGTGTCGTCGACGTAGAGATGATACTGAAAACATGGGATTCTATGAGCTGTCCCAGGCCGAGGGTGTAGATGGAGAAGAGTAGGGGTCCAAGAACTGAGCCTTGGGGAAACCGACAGACAGGGGGCGAGGTGAGGAAGTGGTGTGGGAGAGGGAGACACTGAATGTTCGGTTTGTTAGATATGATGAGATCCAGATAGGGCCAAGCCTGTGATGCCAAGAGATGAGAGAATCTGTAACAGGAGGGAATGGTCTACAGTTTCGAAGGCAGAAGACAGGTCCAGGAGAAGGAGGACAAGTAGTGACGCTTGCTCTTGGCGTTAGTAGGTCGTTGGTGACTTTAGTTAGGGCAGTTTCAGTTGAGTGATGCAGTCGAAGCCTGATTGTAAGCGTCAAAGAGGGAGCAGGAGGAGAGTGGGAGGACAGTTTCAAGATGGACATGCTGTTCCAGTAGTTTTGAGGCATAAGGGAGAAGAGATATCGGGCGATAGCTAGACACAGAGGATGGGTCAAGGGAGGTCTTTTTGAGAATGGGTGTGATCGAGGCATGTTTGAAGGTGAGGGGAAGACACCATTTGTAAGTGAGAGGTTGAAGAGGTGTGTTAGAGTCGGGGTGAAGACGTGGCGAGGCTAGGGATGAGGTGGGATGGGAGTGGGTCAAGCATGCAAGTGGTGAGGTTGTGATCTTGATAGGAGGGTGGAAAGCTGATCTTCTGTCAAGGTGGAGAAGTTGGTTTTTGGAGGAAGAGGGTTGGAGCAGCTAGAGGGGCAATGGGGCTGTGGGCCAAAGCTTTCTCTGATTGTATCGATCTTCTGCTTAAAGAAAGAGGCAAAGTCTTCAGCAGAAATGAGAGGAGAGGAGGAGGTGCTGGGGGACAGAGTAGAGAATTGAAAGTGTTGAAGAGCTGTTTAGGGTTGTGAAGACAGGGAGGATATGAGAGATAAGAAGTAAGTTTGCTTTGCAGCAGTGAGCGTGGACTTGAAGCTGGTGAGGGGACTGCTTGTATGCGGTTAGGTGCTCGGCAGACGGATTTTTTCCATCTCCGCTCAGCAACCCTGGAAGCCCGTCTCAGTTCTTTGGTGAGGCTGATCAGCCAGGGCTGCCTGTTGACTGTACAAGTTTTGCTATGTGTGAGGGGGGCAGCCAAATCAAGCGCTGGAATTCAGGATTTCACTTGATAACCCTGGCATGGTATATGAAAAGAGCTCCATGGAGTAATCTGAAGTGTGGCCTGCCGCATCCTTCACTTTTGGTGGGGGTGAAGGACACAGGAAAGGTTTCGCATACTGACCAGGAGCCTGCACTGACATCTCAGTGCTTGCATTTTTTGAAAGTTCAGAAGAGGAGGCGATAGAGCTGGAGGCTGTTTCGGCAATGTAAGCCAAAACCTGTTCCTGATGCTCCGGCTTTAAAAGCAGTTTACCTACTCCCAGAAAAGGGAGCCTTCCAGGCCTTCTGGAGCCAGACGATGACGCAGGCTCAACACCTCCTGCCTTAGGTGCTATTGGGCTTTTGGCACTACCAGCAGATGCACCACCACCACCACCATTATTCCAGCTGGCCCCCCCCCCCACATCCGCGCCTCTTCAACCATACTTCCTCATGTTTGGGAAAATGTACCAAAAATACCAGCAGATATATGGTACTGTATGAGGAGCGTACAGCTGTTATATAAATTTAAATCTCCGTATATATTTCCGGAGTCACACACAGACGATCGCTCAGTATGGATTGACGTAATACAAAGAGCAGATATAGGTACTGTCTCAGAAGCGTACAGCTGTATACGGTGTAGGGGAAAATTGCAATCTCCGTATATATTTTCCGGAGTCACACACAGAAGCTCACTCAGTATGGATTTGACCGTAATACAAAGAGCAGACATATGGTACTGTCTCAGAAGCGTATAGCTGTATACAGTGTAGGGGAAAATTGCAATCTCCGTATATATTTCCGGAGTCACACACGGACGCTCACTCAGTATGGATTTTACCGTAATACAAAGAGCAGACATACAGTACTGTCTCAGAAGCGTACAGCTGTATATGGTGTAGGGAAAAATTGCAATCTCTGCATATATTTCCAGAGTCACACACAGATAGTCAGCATGTATTTGTTCATGATACCAGCCGGTACACGGTAGTGTGTGAGGAGCGTACAGCCCTGTACGGTGTGGGAAAAAATGAACGGTCGGTAAGTGTGCAGAAAAAAAAGAATAAAAGTATAAGTGCTGTGAAAAAAAGCAGTCTGCACAGCAGTGTACACACAGCAATACAGCTAGCAGGCAGCCTAATAACCAGCGCTGCTGCACACAAGAAAATCCTCCCCTGTCACTGCACACTAACTGTACAGCACAATTGCTATCAGCACAAGCACAGAAGAACTTCTCTTTCCAGCCCTAACTCTCTCCCTACTGATAAACAGCGTCAGCAACCTCTCCCTACTGTTAAGATCAGCAGAAGTAAAATGGAGGTCAGCAGTCAGGGTTTTTATAGACACTATGACGCCACCCAAAGCAAGCCAATCACTGCAATGCCTTCTCTAAGATGGTGGTGGACGCTGCACATGTCATCTCGTTGCCCACAGTGTAAGTCCTTGCTCATTGGCTGAAAAAAGGCACCTGCAAACATTATGGGAAAATCGACTTGGGCGTTGGGGTCGACGACCGCATGGCCGACTGCACGCTATGGTCGGGTTTCAGCCAACGAAACCCGACTTTGGTGAAAGTCAGCGACTTTTGAATCTGACCGACCTGTTTCGCTCAACTCTACTCACCACCTTTCGTGGCAGCCTGTTCCAGTCATTGATCACCCTCACTGTCTAAAAGTTTTTTCTATATCTAATGTGCATCTTCTCCCTTTCAGTTTCATTCCATTGCTTCTCGTGTTTCCATGTGCAAATGAGAAGGATGATCCCTCTACACCAAGATAGCGCTTCAGATATTTGTAGACAGTTATTAAGTTTCTTCTTAGCGTTCTTTTTTGCAAGCTATACATTGCCAGATCCTTTAACCGTTCCTCGCAGGACATACTTTGCAGTCCGCTCACTGTCCTGGTAGCTGGTGTCCTCTTGAACATGTTGGTGCAGATTTGGCTCCAACCAAGGAGTAGCTGAGAACAATGGTGTCACAGTTTTACTCCACTTTAAGAGTGACAATAAAGCATTCAAAACCGACGAGAAATTTCATTTTATAGGAAAAAAATGTTAAACATTTTTTCCTATATAATGACATGTATATAATGCAAAATTTAAAAAGGATTTAAAAATCTATATAATTTAAGTAAACCAAAATTGACTTGTTTATTAAAAAATAGGAAATTTCAGTGTAATTTAATAAGGAAGCAAGAACTGCCAACAATATGGAACTCAGATACACCCTGTATTAGACATAAAGGAGGGCCTCATACACATTCTGTTCAAATCTATTCTATTATTTCTAAACACTGTTTAGTTTTAGCAGAGCCTGTTGCCACTTCACTGAGACAGTGCTGCGGAGCTTCCAGCTGATGTGGACAACATGCTCTGAGATAGCACATTATAGATGAAGGATGTGGAAGAAAATGAGGGAGTGCAGGAACTGCTGTAGGTTGTGGAGGAAATTGTTATGGAAGTTGAAGCCAGCATTCCTCGTCATTGGGAGTACATACGACAATGCCAGTAAGGGCATTGGTAAGGGCATGGGTAATGTTCCTCGACACGTGCTGGTACAAAACGGGGACACCATACCGGGAGAAAAAGTGGCAGCTAGGGACCAAGTACAGAGGGAAGGCTGCCTCCATGAGTCCATGTCTACCAGCTGTAGGGATTCGCTCTGGTAGGCCGAGGCCAGGCACGCAGTAATGAGGCAACACGCAGGCATTAAGTCCAAAAATAACGGTTTACTGTCTCTTTAAGACCAGGTAACAACAACATGACAAAACATAAATGTATTCCACTTTGCAAACTACTGGTCCCAGACTCACCCTTGCATGGGACGGGCTTGACTAACGGCTGCAAGCCAGCAGGGACCGCCAGGTGCCTTCCCGGGTGATCTGGACTCGCTTCCGGTGCTCACTGACACACAGTAACAAAAAGTCACTTCCAGGCTAACTCCAGCCAAACTCCTCAATAGAACCGCCTGGTTCTCAGTGTGGGACCGTCACAGGCTCCGCACACACATGTGTCCTGTCCGGGTGCTATTCAGGACCCCAGTCCAAAACCCCGGCCACCAAGTTCCAAGTCTCACCACGTGCTTCCAGGAATACGATCCAACACCGACAGACCTTCCAGGAACCTTCCAGGCAGCCCTGTGTAGGACACACTCTCCACTTGTCTCAGACAGACTACAGAGACACTTCCCAGTCTCCACCACGATCTCCACTCCATGTGCCCAGCACTGCCTTTCATACATGTAGCCACTCCCCAAGCCAAGGTATGAAGCACATGGTCTGGTCACGTGTTCATGACCTCATCACAGGTCCTTCACCACATACAATCACCAGTATGTACCATTCATTCTCCCACCACCAGTGGGCGGTGTATGTGTGGTTAGCATGTCCCACCCAGCTCACAAGCTAACCCTGTAGGTTCACCCTTAACAAGAATCAGAACTCTTATGGGACTATAAGTCCCAGAACAACTTTACTGACCTACAGCACAGAATAGCTCTGTGACACATACTTTCCGTTTAGCCCCATACCAGGGACTGGTTTCCCATCTCTCTCATGCCTCCAGGCATAATTTGAACAACTTATACAGCGCCCCCTAGGTGCCACATTAGTCATTATACCACATACCTTCCCCCTCTGTTCAAACTTGTTAGGTTGAACACCTGTTTCAACCCGAGGACCCCGAGACAGGTCACCCATGTCACTTTGCCCTACAAGTCGAGGGGACCGTCTCAGGCGATTTTGGGCATCCTGCAACATTATCTCTTGGTCAGGCCTCCCCCGCCCCCAGCGGTCAGAATGTCGGCCTTGTTTTTCCCTCGGTGTCACCAGACCTCTCCAGTACCGTCTCCTATGGTTATTGCGGTCCTGAGTCCATCGTCCAGTCAAGCTCACTAGTTGATCTGAGTCGGACTCTCTATCACTTTGTCCACCACCGGGTCTCACACTTAGGTCACTCAGCCCTGAGCTAACCGAATCGTCATCTCTACCCCTCAGTGTTTCAGCTCGTCTACTGCCGTCCCCAGAGAAGCCTCTTGTTTCTCTATATGTTGGGATAGAAGCAGTCGCCATCTTCGTTTTAACTCACGCAGCTGTTCCTTTATCTGCTTTCTTCCTGAGATCAGCTGCTCTACTTCTCGTAGGTACGTTATTCGATACTCCAGGAGCGTTCGGATGTTCTTCAGGCTTCCACTGAGCCCACACCAATGAAGGGAACCATGTCTTCTCCAGCCACCTTGATCTCGCCATCAGCTGGAATCCTCACTCTCCTTACACCGGATCTATCCACCATCTCCTGCATCACTTTTCCAAGTCTTCCGACGACTCTCCCCACCAGATTTCTAGGTACCGGAATTATCTCTTCTGCCAAACCCAGCCGATTTTGATCTTCCTTGGCCTGCTCCAGACGTTGAGCGGCTTTCATGTTACTTAACATAATCATCTGTTTTGCGTGGAGACACTGCAGATGCATATCCTTCAGGACAGCCACTAGCTTCCCTGTGTCTTCCCCCTCTGCCAGGATCACCAACTGGTTCGTCTCGGGTGCCCAGTTCACACTATCGGCTTTTACCGCCTTTTTAAAGGCTTCATGCACCCCCTTACTGGCGCAGGCTTCTCGCATGTCTGCAGGTACCTTTATCACACACTTAAAGAGTGAAGCCTTCTCCTCTTCCTGAGACTCACGTTCTTCACGACCCTTGCCAAGATGGGCACTGGCACTTCCGCCTGGTTATCACTTGGGCACAGCCGCTGTAAGTATTCACCCACCAACTTCTCCTCCTGCAGAAGACCTCTTACTGCTTCTCCGAGCGCAATCACATATTCCCTGACGGCCTTATTCCCACTTTGCCACGTGGACAGGTGACCTCTGAGCTCAGAGACTTCCCTCTTTAGCTCATCCACTCTTTGTTCGGCCGTTTGTCTCAGGGCCTTTTCTTGTGTGATCTGCTCTTTAAGGGTCTCTAGTTCAGCAGACCTTTGCTTCTCACCAGACAACTTTTTAGCGATGTTCCGCTTTATGGCCGCAACCTCGGCCTCCAGGTGGCGTACCTGCTCCAACTGTATGGCGTCGGCGACTTCCGTATTCGACCCCTTCAACTTTTCTTGAGGCTCGGCCCGGTCATCCTTAGGCCCCTCTTGACTCTTTGTACCTTCAGCGAGCTCTACACTCTTCAGCTCTTCAGTGTCTGGAAGAGTACTCACATCTTGCACTAATACATCAGTCATAGATTTTTCTTTATTACCATCCTCAGTACATACATTGTGTTCCGGCGCTTTGCGCCCTTTACGTTTCCGACGACGGGAGGATTTTCCCTCTGGTGGGGGCCTTCCTTACTGTACTCCTTTTCTAACTTAGAGTCACAGTCACCCTCGGAGTCTGAGTCACCCCCCTCCTGGCACCCGTCAAGAGACTTCAGGTCTGTCAGTTGGGTAAACGCACCCTTTCCGCTGGTGTCACCGTCTGCTAAGTCACTGAGTTGGTCAGACCCGTCCACTTTGGTAGGTGTCGCCGTACTAATACCGACCATCCCAACAGTAGAGCGATCTCCCTCCTTTTGCAAGTCGGAAAACAGTTCAGAGTCCCGACCTATAACTACGGGACACACCAAATTTGGGACTATAGCAACCTCCTGTTCCCTCATGTCCCAGCCTGTCCCCACAGTTACCGCGGCCACGGGATACTCCTTAGTGTTCCCATGAATGCAGGTGACCCCGACCTTTCTACCGGGTATTTGAGACCCCTTAGGTGCAACTCTCACTAACATCACCGGACTCCCCGGGTCGATCAGGCCAACCATATCTTCATTATCTATCGGCAGGTCACAACCCCGTAGCCTTACGCCGGTGGATGGTTCATAAGACAAATTGGACACACATATATTTTCGCCTGGCAACCGTTCGGCTGCCCCTCCAGGTACACCCCGACATCCTCTGATGTCTCCCTTTCTGGAATCGCTGCACGCACCACTCGCCGGACATCCCGGCGTCCCTGGGCAGCTCCAGCTGTCTGCGGCTCTGTGATGTGCTGCATCAGTAGCCTGTTGGTTTCCTGTTGCCGCTCCATAGCCTGCTGCTGCTGCATAGCTTGCTGCTGCTGCATAGCCTGCTGCTGTCGCACGGCCTCCACAAGCATTTTTACCGTGCTCTCCATCTCCGGACAGTTCTCCACTCCCTTTTTGCCAACCATCCCTGCTGGTGGATTATCGTCCTTTTTTTTTTTGGCCACCACCCCACTCTGGGATACCCCTGGGGACTCCCCCACAGTTTTAATTCTTTTGGGCTGTTACTGGCCCTTTAAGAGTCTGTGTGACCTGGTTCACACTGTCCTATTACCACACCAGCTCCTGCTGGTACTGCCGCCGCTTCCGTTACAGCCACAAACCACCAACACCTCCAGATGTTGCTCATAAGCTGCTGTGGCTGTTACTGCAAGCTCCTGCAGAACCTCTTGCTGCCAGTCACTGTAGCTCCTGCTACCACAAGACTCTGCTTGCTTCCGCTGCACCGTCTTGCCGCTTATCACCTTCGTGACCCCACGAGTCACAGCCAGCCGCTTGTCACCTTCATAACCCCACCGGGTTACAGCCAGACGTCTTCACCTGGTCATTTGTTATGCAGAGAAAAAAAACATCCACAAAAAAAAACAGCCTGACCTCACTGCGTATGGCCGCATTCGAGCACCAATTGTAGGGATTCGCTCTGGTAGGCCGAGGCCGGGCACGCAGTAATGAGGCAGCACGCAGGCATTAAGTCCAAAAATAACGGTTTACTGTCTCTTTAAGACCAGGTAACAACAACATGACAAAACATAAATGCATTCCATCTTTACAAACTACTGGTCCCAGACTCACCCTTGCATGGGACGGGCTTGACTAAGCGGCTGCAAGCCAGCAGGGACCGCCAGGTGCCTTCCCGGGTGATCTTGACTCGCTTTCGGTGCTCACTGACTCACAGTAACAAAAAGTCACTTCCAGGCTAACTCCAGCCAAACTCCTCAATAGAACCGCCTGGTTCTCAGTGTGGGACCGTCACAGGCTCCGCACACACATGTGTCCTGTCCGGGTACTATTCAGGACCCCAGTCCAAAACCCCGGCCACCAAGTTCCAAGTCTCACCACGTGCTTCCAGGAATACGATCCAACACCGACAGACCTTCCAGGAACCTTCCAGGCAGCCCTGTGTAGGACACACTCTCCACTTGTCTCAGACAGACTACAGAGACACTTCCCAGTCTCCACTACGATCTCCACTCCATGTGCCCAGCACTGCCTTTCATACCTGTAGCCACTCCCCAAGCCAAGGTATGAAGCACATGGTCTGGTCACGTGTTCATGACCTCATCACAGGTCCTTCACCACATACAATCACCAGTATGTACCATTCATTCTCCCACCACCAGTGGGCGGTGTATGTGTGGTTAGCATGTCCCACCCAGCTCACAAGCTAACCCTGTAGGTTCACCCTTAACAAGAATCAGAATTCTTATGGGACTATAAGTCCCAGAATAACTTTACTGACCTACAGCACAGAATAGCTCTGTGACACATACTTTCCGTTTAGCCCCATACCAGGGACTGGTTTCCCATCTCTCTCATGCCACGAGGCATAATTTGAACAACTTATACAGTGCCCCCTAGGTGCCACATTAGTCATTATACACACAGCCTAAATGGAACATTTCCATGGAAAGCAGCCTGGAAATGTGCCCATTTAGCATTTGGGCTGTGGGTAGCTGGAAACTTTCTTTTTCATTCCAAGGCCTGGGGTAGGGACAGCTGAATGCTGTGCTGGGACAATGATTTAAAAGTGCCTGATGATAGTAAGTCAGGATGTGAAAGCATAGGTGCAGGGCAGGAGGCATTTGTGCCACGGCTTTGGACAGGGGATTGGGAAGCACCTAACACAGGGAAGAGGCAGTGGTGTCACCAGATGGCAACAATCATGGACCCAAGCTTTTGGTCCACTGAATCAGGTGTTTAGATGACATGTGCCTGATCATGCTGGTGGTGGTTAGTCACTTAGTGATCAGGCCTTTGCTGATCTTGGCTTGGCACAGGTTGCAAATGGCCATTTTATTTGTTTTATAACTCTCTTTCTAAAAGTCCCAGGCTGGGGTACACCTAATTCTTTGATAGAGAAACTGCAGAACAGTTTCCTGACTTGTCCCTCTGTTCACCCCACTGGCTCATCCAGTCTAATGTGAATAGGTGCATACCAGGAACAGCTACCTCCATATACAATATACAAAAAAAAGGTTGTACTCTATCATGCTAAAGCATGTCATTGTGAAATAAATGAAATATGAATAGCAATACGACTTTTGAATAATAGGAAAAAAAATGTGAAACGCTTAGCATAAAATTTTGCCAAATTATATCTGCCCATCAACCATCGTCAAGGTGTCCTCAAAAACTGATGGGTCCCTACGTGTGTGAATACCTCTCCTAGGCTGATGTCTGAATTTCTGGGTGAATGGGGACTCCTCTGCCAGCAATGCCTGCAAATACATTATACAAAAAAAGGTTGCCCTAGTGTCTCAAAAATGTTTCCTAATATTTAAAAGATGTCTTGCTATTCATATTTCATATATTTCACATTGACATACTTTAGCATTCTAGAGTGCAACCTTTTTTTGTATATTGTATATGGAGGTAGCTCCTCCTGGTTTGCATCTATTCACACTAGTCTGGATGCGCCAGTCAGTTTTTTGTCATTTGTATGTTAACTTACTGACCGAGCACTTCGCCCTTCAACATGTGGAGATTTTAATTACAGCAGACTGCTACTTACCCATAAATGCAAGCATTGCTGAGAGAGGCGTCCACATTCACCCTGGAATTCAAAGATCAGACTAGGAGAGGTATTCACATACGTAGGGACCCATCAGTTATCCCCTCTCCAGTCCATACTGAATGCAGCAGCCAGGGTCATCCATCTGGCTAATCGGTACTCAGACGCGTCCGCTCTTCGCCAGTCCTTACACTGGCTGCCCATTCATTATAGGATCCAATTCAAAGTACTTGTTCTCACCCACAAAGCTCTCCACAGTGCAGCACCCCCCTACATCTCCTCCCTCATTTCTATCCATCGGCTTAACCGACTGGCGCGCTCTGCAAATGACTTTCGACTAACCTCTGCACTAATCCGTACCTCCTACTCGCGACTCCAAGACTTCTCCCGCGCTGCGCCAATCCTCTGGAATGCTCTACCCCAAGAAAGTAGGACTATCCACAATTTGCATGGTTTCAGGCGCTACCTCAAAACACATTTGTTCAGAGCGGCCTACCACGTTCACTAATCAAAGTCATTCTATGTGTAAGTGTGTGTGTGTAGCCCATTCACTATCTCCATCCATCCATTGTATATACACACATGTACTTTGTAGCTCCCCACCTCATTGTAGATTGTAAGCTCCCACGCGCAGGGTCATCTTATTTTGCTTTATTTACTGTATTGGTAACGTTGCTACTTATGACTTGTGTTTTGAAACTGTTAAACTGTAAAGCGCTGCGGAATATGTTGGCGCTATATAAATAAAGATTCTTATTATTATATATTTTACATTGACATGCTTTAGTATGATAGAGTGCAGCCTTTTTTAGAATAATCCCTGTCTACAGACTGGATTTTGTCACTCTTCCTGCTCCTGTGACTCTCTCTCCCTCCCTAGGCTAAATGCAGATTGTATGTGATACAAACAGCAAAACAAATGATTAGTGCTTAGAAGTGGCTGTTAGTCTGATGGCTCAGCTTCGGCACCAGTGTCGAGACTATAGGCCTCTGATTCGTTATACTGTGCACACAGGCCTAGACAAGTACTCTCTCCCTCCAATTCGAAATGTCACAGAGCTGTGCAATGGCGTCAGAGTGCCGAGTTGGGTGGCACCTGTCCTTTTATAATCCCTGATAATGTCAGATGGCCAGCCAATCACAATAATGCCACAACTAAGATGGATGCGGAATTACAGAAACTCACAGGCAATCCCCGAATGCTTATTGGCTGCGTAACAGGCGCCAAAGATGCGGAAAGTGGATTTTAGTCATCGCCCATTGCTCACCATACAAGTGATAACCGAGTATCACCGAGCATGTTCGCTCATCCCTAATAATGAATATTCTTTATAGAGCAGTGAACCAAATGACTGCCTTCACACTTATATAGCAGACTTCCAGCTAATCTCCGCAGTTTAGTGTATGCCATGGGGAAGTACAGGGCACTTTTGGTATTATGTCCCCATTCATCATCATGAGTTCCTTACGGTATTAAACTGTTTACTGCATTTAAACCATCTGCGTTATCAAAACTCACAAGAGGGTATAGTTGGCAGACAGTGATTAATGAATAATTTACAATGATTTTGCGTTGTATGCCCATAGTGACGTAATGCAAATAGGTCCAAAATAATACATGTGGGATGCAAACATCTAGTGACAAAGTACAGGATTAATGGCTCAGTAAGAAAATCTGTGCAGATGTGGAAATCATTAATTTTCAGATGATGTACGTCTGAGCGGTGGAGCATGGCGGCATGACATTCCAGCTGCAGAGTGGAATACATTAGCAGATAGAAAAGAAAGGTTCAGACTAAATAATCGACAGAATGTAATCCCTCATACACACTACATATATGTCAGATAGTAACGTCAGACCTTTGCTACAATGTTAATCTATGAATCTCCTTGAGTTTCCTGGCAATGACAATTCTTCTACATACAGTAGAGCACTTTAAGTACAAGTGTGAAATCAGAATGCAAAGAAAATTACTTCTATTGATGCTTACCTCCACCTGTATTCATATAGGGAATAGAGCAGTGATTTGAAAAGTCAATTAACTATAGGGTCTCTCAAAGGCTAAGTTCATAAGGTCATACATAGTGAAATATGTTAGTGTTCAATTTACGGGTGCAGCAACTAAACCAAATTTTTCTACTTGAACAATTAAATTAATCTCATGTTTCTCAAAATTTCTACGTAACACAGATTAAAAATTACATTTCTGCTTAGTTCGAATGGGTTTATCATAATTATCTCAAATTTTCAAGGAAGCAAAACTTTTCGAAAAAATTTGTAGTTCAGTGTAATGTATCGCCATAGAGCCTCATCGTTCACCAAGCCTGGCTGAGGAGAACCGTAGGGAGGGATGCGGATTCTGCAACAGGAGTGTTGTGAGTTTGGTTGCTATTTCTAAGGCCAGTGGAATCATTAGCTCATGTACGTGTGTATGGGGAAGTTGGTTTTGAGCAGGGATGTCAACCGTTCAGAATTTCCTGGACAGTCCATAAAAATATGGCAATTTTTCCCTTGTCCGTAAAAATTTTTTATGCATCAGTGATTTTTTTTAAAGCTGGAGAAGTTTCTCCAGAATGTTATGACCGCAATTATCAGAAAGGTGGCTCAGTGGTTGGCACTGCAGCCTTGCAGCGCAGGGGTCCTGGGTTCAAATCCCACCAAGGACAACATCTGCAAGGAGTTTGTATGTTCTCCCCGTGTTTGTGTGGGTTTCCTCCGGGTTCTCCGGTTTCCTCCCACATTTCAAAGACATACTGATAGGGAATCTAGATTGTGAGCCCCATTGGGGACAGTGATGATAATTTGTGCAAAAAAACTGAATAGTGCTGCGGAATATGTGGGTGCCATATAAATAGATTATTATTATCAGCATTTTACAGTTGACATTAAATGCAGCTAATATGTTCACATCAGAATTATGGGCTGTAGACATATATCTGCAAAGAAACAGGTAGTGCACATACCAAAAAACTAATGCATGAAACCAGCTTTACTCCTCCACATATGACAGCCATTCACTGAAAGTGCCAGCTGAATGACCTCCTGTAATGACCAGTTTTGGGAGGACCCATCTAAGGCCGGGGTCACACTTGCGAGTACAATGCAAGAAACTCGCGTGAGTCTCTCGCATCAATGACAAGCACTGCCGCTGGCACTCGGACCGGAGCGTACAGCTGCATAGAAATACATGCAGCCACTCACTCCGGTCCCGAGTGCCGGCGGCAGTGCCGGGTATTGATACGAGAGACTCACGCGAGTTTCTAACATTGTACTCACAAGTGTAACCCGACCTAACAAAGATAAGTTAGAAAAAGGGGACACTGTCCATGTCAACAAAATCAAATCCAAGTTTCTGTCTAAAATTGATGGAGAAAGTTGAAGGACGATCTCCTCTCTGATCATGTTACTAGGACATCAGGCACCCTGGTGACCTAATTACAGCAATTCTATCCCTCTTGGGAATCACATGAGGAGAGGTTTTTTTACCATCAGTAAAATGGTAAATGTTAAAAGTCCAAAGTAAAGGGCTGTCTGTAGAAATAAGTGATGCACTCGGCACACTTGTTGTCTGCTCATTAGGTGTCTTACAACATCTGCAATTCAATAATACCACCTTGGAGCTGATAAGCTGCTTAATCAGGGCTCCTGGTTGAAGGGAACTTTTCTGTTTTGTGAATGTAAGTGTTTTTTTCTTCTTGTAAATGAAAAGTAAAGTGATATCAATAAATTACAGGTTCAATGGCAGCGTTAATGACTAGTATTGGTCCTGGGTTATTTGTGTATGTGGCACGTCATTTGTGGCACCCTACTATGTCAGGATAAAGAAAAGTGTGATTAATGGAATACAGCAATGAAAAGGCTCAATTCAGGGTTATATTACTCTGCCAAACACCAGACAAAAAATCCACTTATTTCATTTCCCCTTTTAACAACCACTGTTACCGTTCTTATGAAATTAAATAAAAACTCAATATGTGGAACCTATTGGGATGTCAAGAAATAAAGAAGGACTGGCAGAATATGCAAATGTCATCTACTTGGAGTGGATACACACATGATTAGCCCATCTACTAATGACCTGCAATTACTATTATTATTTCTGCATGTTTCAATGCATTTGATTATATAATGTAGATCTCACATCTTACATGGGGGTGTTATACAGTGGGAAAAATAAGTTTTTGCTACACTGCTGATTTTGCAAGTTTTCCCACCTACAAAGAATGGAGTGGTCTGTAATTTTTATCGTAGGTACACTGCCACTGTGAAGGACAGAATCTAAAAAAAATCCAGAAAATCACATTGAATGATTTTTCCATAATTAATTTGCATTTTATTACATGAAATAAGTATTTGATATAGTAGAAAAACAACTTAATATTTGGCACAGAAACCTTTGTTTGCAATTACAGTAGTCAGACGTTTCCTTTATTTCATGACCAAATTTGTCCACACTGCAGTAGGGATTTTGGCCCACTCCTCCGTACAGAACTTTCAGGTTTCAGGGCTGTCGCTGGACAATAATGAGTTTCCGCTCCCTCCAAATATTTTCTATTGAGCTCAGGTCTGGAGATTGGCTAGGCCACTTCAGGACCTTAAAATGCTTCATATGGGGCCACTTCATAGTTGCCTTGGCGGTGTGTTTCAAGTCATTGTCATCCTGGAAGAGCCACCCATGACCCATCTTCAATGCACTTACTGAGGGAAGGAGGTTGTTGGCCAAAATCTAACAATACATGACTCCATCCAGCCTGACTTAAAAGGATTCAGCTAGTCAGTTTTTAATCATGTAAAGTCATAGACCTAATGGAAAACTGAAGAATTAACTGGGTAGAGAGGCAAAATGAGCAATTGTAAGTACAGAGTGTTATATAATATTATGATTGCAATATATTAAGTTAATAAACATTTTGAAGGGAAGAAGAGGAGTGATTCTTTAAAAACAATAATACATATACATATCCCTTTCTCTGTAAGGCCTCTTTCACACTTACTCAGTCGTGCGACGTTCAGTCAAAATCCTCAAAATGTGAAAAAAACGGATCCCCCATTTTTTTTTGGCGGATCCGTTTTTTTCCCATAGACTTGCATTAGTGACGGATTTGACGAATGGTCGTCGTTAGGTTCCATTTTTGGACGGATCCGCCAAAAAATTGGCGTCCGTCATTTCAAAAAAACATCCATGTAACGTTTTTTTTGAGCGCCAAATGGCGGACAACGGGGATCCGCCATCCGCATTTTGTACAATGGCCGCTTATGGGCGGCGGATCCGCCAGCATCGTTTTGACGGAATCCGCCGGCGGATCCGTCGCCTCTATTGAAAACCATAGTAAAATGCAGAAAACAGTGTCCGGGGCCTCTCTCTCTCTCTCTCTCTCTCTCTCTCACTCTCTCACTCTCTCTCTCTCTCTCTCTCTCTCTCCCCCCCCCCCGGAACGAAATTTTCACCATTTCCGGGTGAAATCTTCTTGGCGGATCCGTCAGAAAACTGACCAGTTTTGCATCCGTTTTTTTACTTTTCTGACGGATCCGCCATTTTCACGGATGGGCGGACGTCACACAACGGAAGTGTGAAAGAGGCCTAATGGGGTCTGTTTAGTTTCCATTAGGGCATTTGCCAAATGATGGACACTTTAATTGAAACCAAACAGCCCCACTCCCTGTTGAGCCTCACTCCTAAAGTACATTTACTTTTGCTAGTATTTTTTGGTGAAAAGGAAGGGGGGACTTTAGGGGTCCTTATATCTTAGTCTCCAACCCATTCCTTAACTTGGGTGCTGAAGGTTCATCAACATGGGGGGGCACCATCAACTTCATCTGCCTAGAGCACCAAAATACCTTGTCCTGGCCTTGGGGAGACGTGAATGTCTATGGTGCTGCTGGTGGTGTGTGGATAATGGAAAAGTACAGTACCCTCTGTTTAATTGTATCTCTCTGGATACATTGCATATACTGATCATAATATTACCTTTATATTTCACTTTTTTGGTACCTACAAATATCATTCCCCTACTTCTTTTCGCTTTGGCCATCAAATGCACACAATTGGGGTACAAGACAGTGAATGAAAAAAAGTAAGGAATTCCAATAAGACCTAATCAGTTGATAGTATTGGCTCTATTTATTCCAAGGTATGAAGATATTGAAGTGTTCCAGATTGTTCTAGATGTCGCTGCAGATTTCAGCTTTCATCAGAATCTTTCAGCAATCAGACACTGGGAAAATGAACTGTTTTATTTTGAACATACCATTTTGCAAACATTATTTTCATCATCACGACATGGAGGTTTTTCATGTGAGCAGGCTTGGTCTTGCCCAAAGATTTGGGGAATAATGATTGTGGTCTCAGATGGTGTGACTGGACCTGGGGCTGAGGGGACTAGCTGGTGCAAGCACTGGTCTCAGCTGGATGTGCATCTTCAAATGCATATCCAGTTAGAACGTATTGTCATCGGGCACTGATAGGCAGTAAATGAGGGTGCAGATGACGCAATGAATTACTGAATTTGGCCACCTGTGATGTGCAATGGTACAAGAAGAAGGAGCCGCTCATTGTGGGAGAATAGGGATTAGAATCAGATTTTTTTTAATTTACATGTAAAGAATGCCCAAAGAAGAACATTATACTAAATGAAGACCAAAGAAGGGGACATTATAATAAATGTTGGCCAAATTGGGAGATATTACGCTGAATGGTGTTCAAAGAGGAGGACAGTATAATAAATAATGGCCAAAGAGGGGGCATTATACTAACTGGGAGCCAAAGCATGAGACATTGCACTAAGTGAGGCCAAAGTATGCGAAATTAACTTAAATGGGGCCAAAGAGGGGAACCTATGACATTATAAGAAATTGGGACCAAAGAGAGGAACCTTATACTAATTGGAGACCAAACAGGGTGACATTATAGTAAATGAGAGCCAAAGAGAGGGACATTGTTGAAAATGGGGCCAAAAATGGGGACATTATACTAAATGGGGGCCAAAGAAGGAGACATTATACTAAATGGAGGCCAAAGAGTGGGACATTGTACAGTTTGGGGCAAAAAGTGAGACATTTTACTGTATGAAGGTCAGAGAGAGAGACATTCTACTATATGGGGGCCAGAGAGCTGGGCATTATACAATATGGTGGTCACAAAGGGGTACATTATACTGTATGGAGGCCATAGAGGGGGACATTATTACTATATGAAAGACAGAATGTGGTACATTATACTATATGGAGGTTCTTAATTAATGTATGGGGCCACAGTGGAGGACAGTAACAATGTCCCGTTGTATCTTCATTCATTATTAATTTATAGACCCAGAAGTCCCAGAATCCATAAACCGTTGTACACTGTTGACGCGAAATCTAAGGAGGATATGGATCCACAATTTTCAAAGTTCCAACTGTATCAGGGTAGAAATGGTAAATACTATTATATGAGTGTCACTGAGGAGGGTGACATTACTGTTGTTTTTGACTATAAAGACAAACATTACTACTCTATGGGCCAACAAAAAAGGAATTTTACTATTATATGGGGCCCTAAAAAAGAGACAAATGCGTTAATACTGTATGGGGCCACAGAGGTGGACATTTCTATTGTGAGAGAGCCACAAAGGGGAGCATTACTTTTATAAAATACTTTTTATTTTGGGGGATATTGTTATTGTACAGGGCACATGTTGGCACTATGGTACTTTTCTTCTACATCTAGCACAGTGTAGAAGTTGAGTAAAAAGTGAGGAGGGTGCTTTAAAAGCAAGCAGCCAAAGATTAGTCATGGCTGCAAAAAGTCATAGCAGTCTGACCAGATGAAGAAGAGAAGCGAAGATGAATTAGTTCAATTGGAGATGAGACTTTTAAGACACTGTATTACCTGTACACTTATACTATATATCATATTTTTCGGATTAGTTTTTGGATTATAAGACACACTTTTTTCCCCAAAATTCGTGGAGAAAATGGGGTTGCGTCTTATAATCCAAATGTAGCTTACTGACTGCAGTGGAACAGGATCCTGCAGTGTCAATGCTGCAGGAAGTGGCGGTGATGGCAGGAATAGGGCGATACTTCAGGCCTCAGGCTGATAGATGGGGTGTTCGGCAATGCTGAGAGCTTTGTTGATATTTTGTGAAAGCACGGAGCCACCGCACTTTCCATGGTTTTCAACATTGTGGACTTCTGGAAAATAGCAGTGGGAGGCGGCGCATGAGCAGATTGAGATCTCGGCACCTGGCTCTCGTCTCTCAAGATCTCAACCTGCGCATGCCTCACCACCAGCGGCTATTTTCCCGAATCCACCTTAGTAAAGGTTAGTAGCGCCAGCACAAGAGTGGCTACTATCTTTTATTTTAAACTTCTGCGCACACATCAACACTGCTCAGGCAAGCTCTCGACTTTCTCCGTATGGAGTGCTGGTCGGATCAGTGATGAAGTGTTGTGTCCTGATGTCGCAGGCCACATACAATGACATAGCCGGCCAAATTCAACCGGTGGACCTTGAGTTTGACACCTATGCCATAAGCATTAACTGTACCGCAACCGATTTTCTTGTACATGCAGAACTGTATATGATCTTGAAAATTTTAATAACTGCTGATGTATAAAAACAAATTGAATTTGAATGACATTACAGAATTACAGAGGAAAAATCATCGTTTTTTTATTGATGAATATAGGATGATTTTTTTATACGCTTCTGTGTACAGCAGACGACAGTACTTTCAGTCTATGATCCTAAAAAACATCAGAATGCCCTTAGACGAATTTTAGTCTATAGGGCTGTGCAAGAAGAGGCCGGAGCTACAGAGAGGGGATTTTTGGCAGGAGTCGAAGGAGAGTCCGAGGTAGAAGTGAAGCTGTGGATTCTAGGAGAAAGTCTGGCTAGGGCGGTGCGACTCTGGATCTGTTGTTCGTGACTCTAGGATACGTTGCTCGGCTTGAAATGAGCCGACTTGGTAAGGAAAACCAAGTACACAGCATCTTGGGCTACGCCATGTGAGGACTTATCTCTAAGGTCTTAGGGAAGCCCTGTGTTGGAGAGATCTGAATTCCCTAATAGCTTCATGACGGCGTTTATGATTTTTTGGGACTCAGCCAAGCAAGGACCCTTCTACTTCTGTTTCAGAACATACTGGTACCATCTTACATCTCAATATATATATGCGCATATATAAATAGCCTTATAGAGGTCCAGTTAGTTAGTAGAAAAGGCTTCTTTAAAAAACTGCTCCGAGTAGGTGATTACTAAAGTACTGGTCCTCTCTTCTCCTGTACCAGTCATGACTTCTATTGTTTAAGATTATTGTACTTGTTTTATTATGTACACACCTTTTCACATGTATAGCACCATGGAATAAATGGCGCTATAACAATAATAAAATAATAATAATAACAATAATAAAACTGTCATTTTATTGATGCATGCATAGAAAGGGTTAATAACATTGTATTTTTGCTTGCATATAACAGTTATTTCTGTGTAAGTGTACCTATGTATACTCTTAGTCGGTGTCATTGAGAGTAACTGCTATCATTGTATTTGTTACTCATACTGTACACTGTCTACCTACTATCATTTCCTTTGTTTTATAAACTGGTTAGTAAATATTCATATTATATTATCTAAGCTTTGTTTATGTCTGCTGATTGTAGCTGTACCCCTCATCCTGTGGCCGTCCTTCGTCCATGTGTCAGGGATTTTAAGCTTTTGGTGCGCCCTTTGTCATCAATAGGTTGTTTGGGTATTACAGTCATAGAAATTGGATATTTATAATATTTTATGGATATACCATTCAACGATGTAGACACTTTTTTATTATGAAATCTTCACATTTTCTACATGATCCCAATATGCTTTAGCTACTTAGAGCTTATGTGATGTGTGTAAGTGTAACGGGGGCCAGGGTTGTAGTTGTGGCTAATGGAGGCAATTCTGGCACTCCCTGGCTCCTCACCACATTAACACATTGTAGTCCATTCACTTGCAAGTCAGGGACCACTCCACACTGCCGGGGCTCCTTTTCTTCCAGCACCACACAATGACAGTCAGAGTCCAAGTTCATTTTCAGCAAAATAATTTTACCCGCTCATCCAGTTTAGTCACAAAAACAGCACAAGATTCTTTGCAGAATATAATCATTCGGTTCCCTGTACTGTCCCTCACTCCTCCAGGAATATCCCATTTTTGTACCATGTCTGCCGATACCGCAGCTTCCTGACTGGTCAGACTAACCCGCTTCAGGAGTTCCCTGCCCGTGAGACCAATGTGCTAATTTTTATGGTCTTTAACAAGGAGGAGTTTCTCACAGCATAATAATGCAGAATGCAGGACAGACAGCCTAAAGACAGCCCCCCAGGGAATCCTAAAAATCACACCCCTTTGTAAAGGCCAAAACAATTAGTATATGAGCTGCACTAAATAAAAGGTGTGTCTTTCTAAAACTGTACTGCAGATTAAAAAAAAAAAGAAAAATTAATATTTTGGGGGAGAAGCAGGAACAAAATAAGAATAAAAACTGGCCCCTTTTAATACTTTGTTTATTAACAATTATGAACTAGAGATGAGCGAACCAGAACTTAAAAGTTCGGCGTTCCTACCAGACAGTTAGTGTCCGGTGCTAAATGCCGACCACAGACTTTCTCCAGAAGTCCAATGCAATGTTTCCAACTGAAGAGAGAGAGAGTGGGAGGGAGAAAAATGGAAAGGAAGAGAGAGGGAGAATGGGAGGTAGAGGAGAAGCAGAGGGAGAGAGAGAGAGTCCATTGTTTCAATGGGGTTCGGTTTCAAAACAATGGCGTTCGGGTTCTGGTTTCGATTTCAGGTAAAGTTGTGTTCCACAACCTGAACTTCCATGGGTGCGCTCATTTCTAGTTGGGACAATATAGAAAAATGCCAGGGCATAAAGTAATGTAGTAACTGACTAGTATGGGAGGGTGACGATGAAACAGATAGGTATCTCTATGACATGGGATCTCCTCCATCATGCTGCATCTTCTTTGCATCATTTACCATAGGACTTAATATGGGATTCACAGAGGACAAACCAAATGATAGGGATGCCATCAAATCACACAGTGATTAGAAAAGACAAACTAGGCCAAACTGATTGCCCATAATGATACCAGTCACCTCGTTGTATTAGGTGGGTAAACTTCTGTAGGTTTTACTTTGTTGACACTACTAGTTAATGTAGTTCTGTACCAATAGTTATCTATAGGATGTGCTGTCATTATGTGATCATTTCAGTTTAATTACTGCTTCAACTTACAGGGTGGGCCATGTATATAGATACACCTAAATAAAATGGGAATGGTTGGTGATATCAACTTCCTGTTTGTGGCACATTAGTATATGGGAGGAGGAAAACTTTTCAAGATGGGTGATGACCATGGCGGCCATTTTGAAGTTGGCCATTTTGGATCCAATTTATTTTTTCCAATGGGACGAGGATCATGTGACACATCAAACTTATTGAGAATTTCACAAGAAAAACAATGGTGTGATTGGTTTTAACGTAACTTTATTCTTCATGAGTTATTTACAAGTTTCTCTTTGTTTACAGCCATTGACATGTAGCAGAGGTTAACACGTGAGGATCGGATAGAAATTGTGTTGATGTCTGGTGAACGCAGTACGGGGTCATTCCAGCAGATTTCAAGGCAAGACACCCTATGCAAGAAAACTGTCACCATTCCCATTTTATGTAGGTGTATCCATATAAATGGCCCACCCAAAAAAGTTTGCCTCATCACTGAACATAATGTTCTGTGTAAACTGAAGGTCCTGTTCCAATTTTGTTTTGCCCATTCTGCAAATTCAGCGCGCCGATCTGGGTCATCCTCGTTGAGATGCTGCAGCAGCTGGATTTTGTAAGGGTGCCATTTGTGAGTAGCTAATATCCACCAAAGGGATGTGCGATTTATGCCAGATCGGCACGCTGAAGGGTGCTACTACTCAATACTGAGCAAAGGGTCTGAATACTTATGACCATGTGATATTTCAGTTTTTCTTTTTTAATAACTTTGCAAAAATTTCTACATTTCTGTTTTTTCCGAAAAGATGGGGTGCAGAGTGTACATTAATGAGAAAAAAAATAACTTTTTTGCATTCACCAAATGGCTGCAATGAAACAAAGAGTGAAAAATTTAAAGGGGTCTGAATACTTTCCGAACGCACTGTATTGGACAGATTCACTTTAAAGGAAATCTGTCAGGTCCTCTAACTTTCAAAACTGCCAGTATAAATCTATGGGCTGTGATTGACATCCTCCTCTTACAGTAAGATTGTTGAAAGTGCTGCACACGATATGTTAGCAGTCCTACTATAATGTGATCAATCACGGCCAGGGAGGAACAGATTAGAGGAGTCAGTTACTGTGGCACAAAAAAAGCATCTCATTAGAATGAATAAAAAATAATTTTGCCATTTAGCTCGCCTTCTTGTGACATCCTGATGCACTACCTTTGATTGGTAAATATAACTATAGTAAAAATGACTACAGTACATCAATCAAGGTCAAAGTAACAAAAATCTCAAAAAAATATCAAAGAGATGCATGGAACCTGACAGCTGATCCATGCTGCCTGAACCATGAGCAGCATGTATCAAACACTGGCAGCTTGATTTCAGCCAGGTATGTTTATGCTGAAATGCCTTGGCATGCCAGAGAAAAACATATTTTAAAAGCCATCCCGTCTGCTACTGTTAAGTCATAGGACTCTCCCTATAAATACCCACAGAGAGAGATATGTCACTCAAAGGAACATTCGGAGAAGAGGACAGGCAACCGGTTGGCCAATTAGTGTCTCATGTGGCTCAGTTCCAGGTAGATTCAAGGTTTAACAGTTCCAGGTTTAATTTATTTTTTTCTCTAAAATGATTTCAGAGTCAACCATACCTGGCTGAAATCATGTATCAGTATCTGATACATGTGACCCGTGGATCGGGCAGCAAGTGTGCTACGCCCATGCTCACCGCCACAGCCGGGTCCCCGTGCTGCTTCGCTGCCCATGCACCCACCGGGTCCCGGGGCCCTGTTCCTGCTTCCGCTGGCCCTGCACGGGCACACCGGCGCGCTCCCCTGCTGCCGTAGGCCGTGCGCTCCATCTATTCGAGCACGCGCTATCTGCGCGTGCACCCGCCGGCTCTATCTCCCGCATGACATAACCCGGCAGATATGCCTGTCCAATGGAGGCCGCATAGGGTCTGTGTGCGGTGTTCACCGCCAAGCTAGTCTGAACCCTTTAACCCTTTTGTCTCTCTGGTTTCTTGCAGTCTCCTCTCCTGCCCTGCGTCCTCCTGGTGCCTTCATTCCATCACCTCACTGCTCTCCGCAGTCTGTATTTTCTCCATCTCGACCACCGTCCTCTCCGTCATTTCTTTCCCATCTCCTCCTCTGCTCCTTGCTCCCCTTTAACCTTCTCCTGCCCGTGGCATACCTGCTCAGTTCCTTCCCTCTGCCTTCTACCCCGCCTGTTATTCGTTTTTTGCATAGTTCCAGAGCCGACCCCTGGTCCTGGCATCCGTGGTACTAGAGGTTCCCGAGCTTGCTCCCTAACGATCTCTTTATAGGGGTTGGTCATATCTGGTGCGCTCGCTCGGGGGAGTTTCGGTATCACGGTCCAGTGGGTCAACTCTTGGTTCTCCTCGCCCTCGGTGTTACAGAATAATCAGGCCATGTACCCCGCTGGGGCCTCTGCTCAGATGGAGCTAGTCTTTTTATGTGAAAACCAGACCCGTATCATGTCTTTCATGAAGACTATGGATTCACGTTTGTCGCTTTACAGGCTGCGGATCCCGGAAATGCTTCCCAGTTAGCCAGTCTCCAGCAGGAGCTGGTCCAGCAGCGTGATACTCAGGCCCACATTTTGTCTTGTGGCCTCTGTGGACGACCGCCTGCTCTCTTTGCAGTCGGCCTCCTCGCAGGCATCTTCCTGTGCCTCCGACCCTGCATCAGCACCCTATCCCCGTCTAGGTAAACCACCCCGCTATGGCGGTGACCCCAAGCTGTGCAGGGGTTTTCTCAACCAATGTCGCTTGCACTTGGAATTGTTACCCCAGCAGTACCCCACCGACCGGGCTAAGGTGGCGTTTATCGTTTCCACTTGGAAGGAGAGGCCCTTTCCTGGGTAAATCCTCTTTGGGAGCGGGACGACCCCAATATGTCCAGTATTGTGACTTTTTATGGACACCTTCAGGAGGGTCTTTGATGAGCATGGGCGGCTCGCTTCCATCACAAAGTCTCTCTTTAACCTCTGCCAGACAATATGCCATCCGCTTCCGCACGTTGTCCTCGGAGTTGGGCTGGAACAACGAAGCTCTGGTTGGGGCCTTTTGGTGGGGGCTTTCTGGCAGGATTAAGGATGAGCTCGCTGGTCGGGATATTCCTACCTCCTTGGAGGATCTCATTTCGCTGGCCACTCGCATTGATTTGCGCTTTCAGGAGCGTTCACGGGAGGCTGCAAGAGAGAGGAGACCTTTTAGGCCTTCTTCTGCTGTCCAGAGACCACCTAGTCCTCGGCCTTCGGCTTCCTCCGGCAGTCCTGCATCAGAGCCCATGCAGGTAGACCGGGTCAAGATGGCGGAACAATGTCTGAGGGAGAGGTTAGCACAGGGCTTGTGCCTTTACTGCGGTGGAACGTCTCATTTCCTGCGTTCCTGTCCTGAGAGGCCGAGAAACGCCTCCACCTAGTTTAGGTAAAAGAGGCCTCCCTAGGTGTGTCTGATTCCTCTCCTCCTCTTACTCTTTCTGTTTTGCTTGTCCAGGAGCAGAGACGTGGCTCTGAAGTGGCTTATGTGGACTCGGGCGCGGCAGGCAACTTTATTAGGCTCAAGGAGGTGAAGAAATATCGGATCCCCGTGATCTTCTTAAATTACCCTTGCATGATTGCTTCCGTGGATGGAAAACCCCTGCAAGGGTCAGTCTCCATGGTTACTGAGGAGGTGGTTCTGCAGATTGGGGCCCTGCATCAAGAGAAGATTGCCTTTTATGTTCTGCCCGACCTGTCACATGCCTGCTTCTCGATCTTCCTTGGCTCAGGACACACAAGCCTGTTCTGGATTGGCGTACCGGTGAGATTCTTCGGTGGGGGCATCCATGTCAAGAGAGATGCTTATGGTCCGTCCTCCAGTCACCCCCTCTCAACCCTCTTCTGGACCTGCGGGGCTGCCTTCCGCCTACTGGTCCTTCGCAGATGTTTTTGATAAGGAGGCTGAAACTCTTCCACCTCATTGGCCCTATGACTGCCCAATTGAACTTCGGCCTGGGACCACCCTGCCTAGGGGCCGAATCTATCCAATCTCTCCGGCCGAGACCTCAGCCATGTCCGAATACATCAGGGAGAACCGTGCCAAAGGGTTTTAACGAAAATCCTCCTCGCCTGCGTGTGCCGGCTTTTTTTTTTAAAAAAAAAGAATGATGGCTCCCTTCGGCCCTGCATCAATTTCAGAGGTCTGAATGACATCATGATAAAAAATAAATATCCTCTGCCGCTCATCCCTGAGCTATTCGATCACCTGAGAGGGCCCGGATCTTTTCCAAATTGGACCTACGTGGAGCCTACAACCTCGTCCGTATTCGCACCGGAGACGAGTGGAAGAGCGCTTTTAATACTTCGGCCTATGTAATGCTACCACGGTATTTCAAGAGTTTGTCAATGACATCTTCCGGGATTTGCTGTACTCCTGCGTGGTGGTCTACTTGGATGACATCCTCGTCTTTTTTCCGGATTTGTCTTCTCACAGTAAAAGTGTTCGCCTGGTGCTGCAGCGTTTATGGGAGAACCGTCTTTGCGCCAAGATTGAGAAGTGTCTCTTCGAGCAATCTTCCTTGCCCTTTCTTGGGTATATCGTCTCTGAGTCTTGGTTGGAGATGGATCCCGAAAAATTGTCTGCGATTCTCCAGTGGCCACGTCCAGTAGGGGTTAAGGCTATCCAACGCTTCCTCGGTTTTGCCAACTATTACCGACAGTTTATTCCGCACTTCTTGTCTGTGACCAAGCCAATCTCATGCCTCACTCGGAAAGGAGTAAGCCCTGCAACCTGGTCCCCGGAGGCTGATGATGCCTTTCTAAGCTTAAAAGGATCTTTTGCGGCCGCGCCTGTGTTACATCGGCCTGAGGCTAATAGACCGTTTCTCCTGGAAGTGGACGCATCTTCCACTGGGGCTGGCTCAGTGTTGTCTCAGAGGTCTCCTTCGGTTCGACTAGTTACCTGTGGATTTTTCTCTAAGACCTTTTCTACTGCTGAATGTAACTATTCCATCGGGGATCGAGAACTGTTAGCCATTAAGATGGCTTTGGAGGAATGGTGCTATCTACTGGAGGGGGCTATCCATCCTTTTAACATCTTCACTGACCATAAGAACCTGGCCTACATTCAGTCAGCTCAGAGGCTCAATCCCGGAAGGCCAGGTGGTCCCTGTTCTTTGGTCGCTTTGACTTCGAGTTGCATTTCCATCCTGAGCAGAAGAATGTCAAAGCTGTCGCATTATCTTGGTCCCTGCAACCCCCAGACTTGGAAGAGGAGCCCTCTCACATCATTAACCCAGTCAAGATCATTACGGTGGCTCACCCTGCTGATCACACCGCCTCCAGGTAAAACCTTCGTTCCTGAGGCTGATAGGAGAGAGGTTTTGCATTGGGGACACTCCTCCAAGATCTATGGACATGTCGGGGTTAAAAAGACTCTAGACCTCGTTTCTCGCTTCTACTGGTAGCCCTCTCTCTGCCAAGATGTGTCTGACTTTACTGCCTCATGTCCCTCTTGCGCCAAGGTCAAGGTCCCCAGACGATTGCCCTCTGGGCTTCTGCTTCCGTTACCTGTTCCTTCAACTCCGTGGCAGCACATAGCCTTGGATTTCATCACCGACCTGCCCTGCTCATCCGGGTGTACTACCATTCTGGTAGTAGTGGACCGATTCTCCAAGATGGCGCACTTTGTTCCACTACCAGGATTACCCTCCACTCCGGAATTGGCAAAAGTTTTCATCCAGCTTGTCTTCCAACTTCATGGATTTCCATAACACATTGTGTCTGATCGTGGAGTTCAATTTACGTCTCAATTTTGGAGGGCCTTATGTGGTCTCTTGGAGTATAAGTTGGATTTCTCTTCTGCACACCACCCTCAATCCAATGGGCAAGTGGAGCGTGTGAATCAAGTGCTAGCATCCTATCTGCGTCATTTTTCCAATTCACATCATGATGACTGGTCCTGTCTTCTCCCGTGGGCTGAGTTCGCCTATAACAACCATCCCAACGAGTCCTCAGCCAAGTCTCCATTTTTTGAAGTCTCCATTTTTTGTGGTTTTTGGCTTGCATCTCGGTATTCCACTGCCAGTTTCTGCCTCCTCCGGTGTGCCTGCAGCCGACTCCGTGACTTTGGAATTCTCCCGTATTTGGCAGGAGACCAAAGAGGCACTCGGGAGAGCCGGAGAACGTATGAAGAAGCATGCCGACAAGAGGCGTTTGGATGCTCCAACCTATCTTCCGGGCGAGAGGGTTTGGCTTTATATTAGGTTGAAGATGCCCTCCTACAAGTTGGGGCCTCGTTACATTGGTCCTTTGAAGTCCTCCGGCGCATCAACAACGTGGCCTATAAACTGAAGTTGCCTGTGTCGCTCCGCGTTCCCAATGCCTTCCATGTCTCTCTCCTGAAGCCAGTCATACTAAATCGTTCCCTTACTGTTCCTGGTTCCTCTCCTCCACCAGTCAGTGCCGATAATATTTCTGAAGTGAAGGATATTCTAGCCTCCAAAAAGGTCAGGGGGAAGACGTTATTTCTAATTGATTGGAATGGGTTTGGTCCTGAGGAAAGGTCTTGGGAACCCCGGGAGAACATTAATGCACTCCGCATTCTTAAAAGATTTTTCTCCAAGGTTAAAGGAGGGGGGAGTAAGAGAGGGGGTACTGTTAAGCCCATGCTCACCGCCACCGGTCCCGGGTCCCCCGTTGCCTGCATTGCTGCTCCCATGCTTCCCCGGCCTCCCGGTGACCTGCTCCTGCTTCCGGCCGGGCACCTGCACGGGTGCGCCGGTCTCCCCTGCTGCCGTCGGCTGCGCGCTCCATCTATTCGCGCACGCGCCTTAGGGCACCTCCATGCGTGCATCCGCCGGCTTTATCTCCAGCGTGACCTGACCCGGCAGAACTGCCTGTCCAATGAAGGACAAGCATCAGGTATTTCAGGCTGCCCTCCCTTAGAGGAGGCGCCTGATTATTGTGTTTCCTGTGATACTTTGGCCGCATAGGGTCTGTGTACGGTGTTCACCGCCAAGCTAGTCTGAACCCTTTAACCCTTTTGTCTCTCTGGTTTCTTGCAGTCTCCTATCCTGTCCTGCGTCCTCCTGGTGCCTTCATTCCATCACCTCACCGCTCTCCGCAGTCTGTATTTTTCCCCATCGTGACCACCGTCCTCTCCGTCCTTTTTTCCCATCTCCTCATCCGCTCCTCACTCCCCTTTTACCTTCTCCTGCCCGTGGCATACCTCCTCCGTATACCTCCTGCTCCTTCCTGCTCAGTTCCTTCCCTCTGCCTTCTACCCCGCCTGTTCTTCGTTTTGTGCATAGTTCCAGAGCCGACCCCTGGTCCCGGCATCCGTGCTACTAGAGGTTCCCGATCTTGCTCCCTAACGATTCCTGTATAGGGGTTGGTCATATCTGGTGTGCTCACTCGGGGGAGTTTCGGTATCACGGTCCAGTGGGTCCACTCTTGGTACTCCTCGCTCTCTGTGTTACAAAGTGTCTGCTCTCAGGTTACCTTTGAGGGAGATGTATTATCAGACAATTACATATTCTTCAAATAAGATTTTTATTATAAATAAAAAACATATTTTTGGTAAAATTCCTCAAAAGCAGGCACAACATACTTTAGTTCTTTCTGTAGCTCATTTCTCAGTTGTGCTGTGTAGACTTTGACTGAATAAGCATAGTCATCTCATTATCTTTAAGTTGGGTGCACTAATAACAACTCTTTTATACTGTTGGAAGATTTGATAAGGCAGAATGGTAATGAAATACAAATGAATTATGCATTTTCCTTGCCACTACCTGATCTCTACGTAAGGGGGATGTACTCTTTAATTTTCTGAAGAATGTACTAATCTCTGGTATTTCTTTGCTAATTCCCTTTCAATACAGATTCCATTAAGTAATTACACCCTGCTGTACTATTGTAATTTTTACAATGGTCACTGGAGCAGCCACAGTTAGCACGCTTTTGTGTTTCCTGTAGCTCATTTGTCAGTTTTGCTGCACAGACTTTGACAGAATAAACAAGGTCATGTCATAATCATGAGAGATTAGGTGAGCTAATAACAACTTTATTACACAACAGGAAGCTTTGGCAAGGCATAATAGTAAGGCTACACATACAGATAAGGCTTTGCATGCAACTTCCCTGTCGCTACCTGGTCTCTGGGGAGGGGGAAATGCTCTATTTCTGAAGAATATAATAATCTGTTTTATTTCTCTGTTAATTACCTCTACATCTGCACTAAGGAAGTGTTCGACTCCAATATGGCTTGCTCCCATGAAATGTGTTGAAAAAAAATTAAAAACATTTTTTTCCCTTTAAATGACCAACCCCGCTCCACTACATCTGTACATATATGGATGACCCCTACAATTTACTTTTTATTCTTCCGCTCCTTGCAGTACAGCTCTGAGAAACGAAGATAAAGGCAGATGAGCGTGCGGTTGGAATCCAAAGGCACTGACATTTTCCTGCACTGTACAAGCCCAATACATGTGAAGGTTGCGAGATGGAGATTTGAGATTCTCTCTGCAAGCATATGGCACAAAGGTGAGATGTGAAATAATACCTCAGGGCCTATGTTTACTTTCCAATTAGAAACCAAATGGCCAGCTGTGCCTGGAAATGCCTTGCGCGCTGACCTGATTCCCCTCTGCCTTGTTCCCGCACAAGATGAGCATGGATTCCTGTGGACAGTGGATGGGAAACAAGGAAAGGTTTTCCATTTATTTGGAGCTGAGAACTACACATAAATAAACACACAAATCGAAAGCTCTTATACCGTGAATCGCCGAGGAGCGCCAGATCTGGCCTTCATTAGAAGGCATCAAATAGAAAGCACTGAGTATTGCCGCTGGAGAATATTATTCTGTTAAAAGGTCTTCATATAGGACCAAAGTCACTCATTACTGTTCATGAAAGTAAGCGTTTTTCACTATTACCTTCCTTAAAGGGAACAGATGAAAATTCACCATGAAAATTCAGTCCAATCTGCAGTCGCCATGTTACAGAGCAAAGGGAGCGGGTAGATTGATATATAGCTTAGTGAGAAAATATATAGTATTACCAGTGTTTTAGTCATTTAAATCTCTGCCATTTCTGGGATTTTTTGTCCAGTGGACGGTCCTATCAGTGATTGACAGTTACCTCTGTATGCAATCATTGATAGGACCACCACTGGACCAAAAATCCAAGAAAGAGCAGAGGTTTAAATGACTAAAACAAAGGTAATACTATATCTTTTCTCACTAAACTATATAACAATCTGCTCAGCTCCTCCTTCTTTATGACATGATGCCTGCAGATTGGACTGCATTTTCATGGTGACTGGTTCCCTTTCATAGAACAGATGTTTCTGTAGCTTTTTTTATTTTCCCAAGGAAGGATCATTTCTTATTTTTGGTTATTGTGGAATGCTGATTTATAGATAAACTGTTGCACAGCTTCTGAATCCACACTTTGCAGAGGAAACTTCACAGAGCAAGTTGCATGGGATAACAAGCGTTTACTTCTCTGAACATGAGGTGAAGGAATAATGCACAGACATTACAGCATTGCATCAGCTAACAGGAACAAAACGAAAGTGAAACTAAACAAGAGAAGACTAATTCTTATACAATACATTAAAGAAGGAAACGTTACACAACATCGTCATCTACTGTCAGGTCAGCATAAAGTCCTCCTTTTACTTATATAGAAGTCCTGATCTGTTGCATATGACAACACCCTTTCTCAACAGTAAGGACTTATTCAATCAAACCCAACTTTTTTATTAGTCTCTGATGTTTATCAGCATTCAACGCTTTTGTGAAAATGTCCGCTGTCATTTCTTCAGTAGGACAATACTCCAACTTCAATACTCCTTGGTCCTGATGATCTCTCAAGAAATGATATTTCACATCAATATGCTTGGTTCTTGGATTGACTCTTTCCATCTGAGCAAGAACAAGACATCCTTGATTGTCCTCTTTTATTTTTGTTGGTTCCAATTGTGGTTGTCCTAATTCTGTCAACAATTGTCTTAACCACAGTACTTCTTGACTCGCATGTGCTGCTGCAACATATTCTGCTTCTGTTGAAGACAGTGTCACAATTGACTGTTTCTTACTTGTCCAACTTATCGGTCCACCTGAGAGAAAAAAAATATGTCCACTGGTAGATCTTCTGTCAGTTGGATCTCCAGCCCAATCTGCATCAACATATCCTGTAAAAATGCAATTATCACATGTGGGTAATTTCAGCTTAACATTGCTAGTTCCTTTCAAATAACGTATTACTCTCTTCACGGCATTCCAATCAGCTTTATTTGGTTTTGATACCTTTCTACTCAGGATTCCTACCGCTGCTGCGATGTCTGGTCTTGTAATGGTTGCTAGATACAGTAGTTTTCCTATTGCTGTTCTGTATTCTTCATTGTTTGGTAGCATATTTTCTTCACTGTTCATCTCTTTGAGATAATTAGTTTCCATTGGAGACTTTACTGGTTTTGCATCCTTTAGTCCAAATTTTTCTGTTATGTCTTGAATCATTTGATTTTGATTCAGTAGGAAACTTCCGTCTTCTTCTCTTTCTATCTGTATTCCTAGGTATTGTTTTACATTTCCCAAGTCTTTGATTTCAAAATTTTGTTTCAGGATTTTTAGAATGTTTTCTTTATCCCTTTCTTGTTTAAAACAAATCAAAATGTTGTCTACATATATGAGTACATAAATCCATCTATTACTCAGCCTTTTGTGTACAAGCATGGATCAGCTTTGCTTCTTTGAAATTTTTCATTTGTTAGTACTTCCGTGATTTTGTCATTCCACGCTTTAGCTGCTTGTTTTAAACCATATATGCTTTTCTGTAGTTTGCAAACTTTGTTTGGATTTCTTTCATCTTTGAATCCTGGAGGTTGTTCAATGTAAATGTCTTCTGTTAAATCTCCATTCAAAAAAGCTGTCTTTACATCCAGATGTCTTAGTTCCATCTGTTCCACTGCTGCAACTGTAAGTAAAGTTCTTATTATAGTGTGTTTGACAACTGGAGCAAATGTTTCATCATAGTCTTCTCCATATTTTTGAGAATACCCTTTAGCTACGAGTCTTGCTCGATATCTTTCAGGTGTGCCATCTGTTTGGTATTTTACTTTAAAAATCCATTTACATCCTATGGCTTTTCTTCCTTCTGGCAAATCTGTTAGTGTCCATGTATTTGAATCATGCATGGATTTAATTTCTGTTTCTGTTGCTTCTATCCATTTATTAGCTTCTTCTTCAGGAAGTTTAGATATGTCTTCCCAAGAGGTACAGTCATGGCCAAAAGTTTTGAGAATGACACAAATATTAATTTTTACAAAGTCTACTGCTTCACTTTTTCTAATGGCAATTTGCATATACTCCAGAATGTTATAAAGAGTGATCAGCTTAACAGCAATTACTTGCAAAGTCAATATTTGGCTAGAAAATGAACTTTATCCCCCAAAATACATTTCAACATCATTGCAGCCCTGCCTTAAAAGGACCAGCTAACCTCTTTTCAGTGATTGCTCCATTAACACAGGTGTGGTGTTGATGAGGACATGGCTGGAGATCAATCTGTCATGATTAAGTAAGAATGACACCACTGGACACTTTAAAAGGAGGCTGGTGCTTGGCATCATTGTTTCTCTTCTGTTAACCATGGATATCTCTAAAGAAACATGTGCAGTCATCATTGCAATGCACAAAAATGGCCTAACAGGGAAGAGTATCGCAGCTAGAAAGATTGCACCTCAGTCAACAATCTATCGTATCATCAAGAGCTTCAAGGAGAGAGGTTCCATTGTTGCTAAAAAGCCTTCAGGGCGCCCAAGAAAGACCAGCAAGTGCCAGGACCGTCTCTTAAAAGTGTTTCAGCTGCGCGATCGGGCTACCAGCAGTGCAGAGCTTGCTCAGGAATGGCAGCAGGCAGGTGTGAGTGCATCTGCACGCACTGTGAGGTGGAGACTCTTGGAGCAAGGCCTGGTCTCAAGGAGGGCAGCAAAGAAGCCACTTCTCTCCAGAAAAAACATCATGGACAGACTGATATTCTGCAAAAGGTACAGGCAGTGGACTGCTGAGGACTGGGGTAAAGTTATTTTCTCTGATGAATCCCCTTTTCGATTGTTTGGGACATCAGGAAAACGCCTCATTCGGAGAAGACAAGGTGAGCGCTACCACCAGTCTTGTCTCATGCCAACTGTTAAGCATCCTGAAACCATTCATGTGTGGGGTTGCTTCTCAGCCAAGGGAATCGGCTCTCTCACAGTCTTGCCTAAAAACACAGCCATGAATAAAGAATGGTACCAGAATGTCCTCCAAGAGCAACATCTCCCAACCCTCCAAGAGCAGTTTGGCGATCAACAATGTCTTTTCCAGCATGATGGAGCACCTTGCCATAAAGCAAAGGTGATAACTAAATGGCTCAGGGAACAAAACATAGAGATTTTGGGTCTATGGCTTGGAAACTCCCCAGATCTTAATCCCATTGAGAACTTGTGGTCAATAGTGTTGAGCGATACGATACTGCAAATATCGGATATCGGCCGATATTAGCTGTATCGGCCTTTCGATTCCGAATACCGATATTTTCGTCATATCGGATACCGGAATCGGATTTGTCACTGTCACTGTGAGTGTCCGTCGGTCGAGTCTGTCAGGAGTCAGCCGCACTTACCTGGCAGAAGATCTCCGGCGGTCACGTCCTGGACTGCTTGATGGCCGCCATTATCTTCTCCCTGGCGGTCACATGCAGTTTTTCGCGATAACTGCAGTGACTGCTGGGTAATCCCGGCCGTAAAGCAGTCAGTCCGATGACGTCACCGCCGGGGAAGCAGGTAATCAGCTGTGCTGCGCCGGGATGACAGGCTCTGCCTGTCATTCTGATGTAGCAGAGCTGGATCGTCGTGGGACACTCGTTACTATGGACTGCGTCGGACAGGTGGTATACTGCTGGTTTTTTTTTCATTTTTTTACAGGAGATCGATGGCGTCGCAGGATGAGACTGTAATAAAAGTAATGAAAACTGTGTTGTTTTTTTTATTAAATTAAAAAACTTTTATATGAACATTCACCCGTCCGGGTACATCAACAATTTAACTATTTACATACAGGGACCCTGTCCGGGTTATTTATAATTCTTTGGCAGGGGTGTTCCAGGTACCACCTGGTACTCTTCTGATGCTTGCCAAACATCCGAGACACCAAGGACCACCAGGACCTGATGACGTTGTGTGGCCTGTACAGTCAAGTCGTGACCCGCTATCTGTGTCTGTGTGGCCACCTCTTTCATCTCCCTCCGGGTCTGGAGCCCTATGTCCCGGACTGAACGAACCCCAGGGGGCCTAACAGGCGCCGGGTACGGGCCAGCTATAGTTATCATGTCCATAGCTGGGGCTGCTGAGGAGACCACTGAGGGAGGCTGGGGAGATTTACGGCGTGGGGTGGGCACTTGTGCAGAGGCCTGGATGTGGGAGGCTGAAGGCTCCGAGGGTCTCACAGGTTCCTGACACTCTGGGGAGTAGGGGTCGCACCTGGTAACATTTAGGGCGTACCATCCATTGTAACCCCAGTGTCGGGTGTAAGTCACCAAGTCTCCTGGCAACAGGTCCCTCCCCGGGTGTCCTTCTGGGAGGTGAGTCTCCACGTCCCGCCGGGTCACAAAGACTTCTAAATAAAGTCCAGGCTCCTGGATGAAGCCCCAACCACCTTTCAATTTAAAGCTCCGTACTGCACCCTTACGCCGCGGCTCCCTCAGGGTTCCTTTATCTTTTCTCATCCGGTCCTTATCTGCCCGGTCCTTCTCCAGGTTACGTTGCCGAAGTTTTTGGGATTCTCACTGCTCCCTTTGTCGCTCTGCTTCCCGCTCCCAACGTCTCCACTCTTCCTCCTGACGCCGGTTGTAATTCTCCTCCAGCATCTCCATGTCTCCACCATCAAACTGCAGCTTATGATGTCCGGTTTGCGGCAGCTCTCCTGGCGCCCCCCAGTCCTGGTGGCGCTCACCTGCGGAGGAAGCAGCCGGCTCTGGAACAGATGACAGTCGGGGCTCCGGTACAGACAGGTAGACCTCTGGTGCCTGCGCGGCCTCCTCCATGAGGACGGGTGTCGCTTCTTCTGTCTCAGCGACGGGGGCAGACAGCGGGATCTGGGGTGCTGCCGGTGCAGAGTTTTTTGCAGGAACAGGTGCCTCCACTGCGACAACGTCAACCGGATCACATTGCAAGGGCTGGGATGCCCGCACGGACTCCTCTACTAGAACGGGTGCCTCACCTTCCGGTACAGACACTTCAGGTAAGAGGGATTGGCGCCGCTCCAAGTTTAGTTTTAGGGCACGCCAGCTGGCTTCCATCCTGGCGACCTCCTCCCGGTGCCGGGCCAGGCCTCTTAGGGTATCCTCCGCTTCTTCCAGCGTAGGAGGGTTTCCAGGCCGGGTGCCCAACGGTGGTTCCGTGGCGATCGGGTCGCTTCCGTGGGGGGAGAGCTCTGACTGCTCCATCCCTTCAAACTTCTGCTCGTGTCCATTAGCCATCTCTGCCAAGTCACATGTGTCATTAGCATCTGGAGAGGGCCCCTCTTTTGTAGTGAGGCGGGACCTTCGTGTTAGTTTCCGCACACTGAGGAGGATGAGGAGGCGGAACTGAAGAGCTGTGGGGCACGATCTTACATTGCAGTACCATTTAGAGTGGTCGGCCATCGTTTTTGCGCCACTGAGTGAGTGTACACCCACGAAGAGCACGCCCTTCTTCTTCACCAGTGCCTCGTCGTGACGCAGATATGGCGGAAAAATGGCAAATACATTCTCTGATGATTTTAGCAATTCTCAAGCACAAAACCAGTTCAATTCAGGCACACAGGACTCGCTTATAGCGAGCTACAGAATCCTGTTCTTGACGCCCAAGTTGAGTCGCACAGAGCCAGAGGTTTTGGGGGTACTCGGCACCGAGCCCGTCGACTTCTATGAGGTATGTAGAAATATAAATAGCACTGCACTCTCAGACAGGAATTCTATGCAAAATCAAACAATATTTATTAAACAACCAAAAAAGTGATAGGGAG